>CM060953.1:170467514-170935014 GCA_030765055.1 Mantis religiosa
TAATGGGCATGTCATGTAACGTGAGATAATGGGCACAGCGGCCTGATGCTGCCTGCCTCCTCTAGGAAAGGCAATATGAAAGTCTGCGCCAAGGGGAAAAGCTGGCAGAGACTGGTACTGTGTGGACATCTCGCTCGAGATAATAATCTAACTTCAGCAACATTGTCAATATCAGACAATGAACCTATTGTGAAACAGGTTAAAGTAAAACTAGAAACATTTAACTTTAGTCTCTTTGTGAGCAAACGTTATAATTGTATCACATCTTTCACCCTCGGTAACTTCAATGCTTCAAGTTTTCTCACAATTTGCCGCTACTGTTTGTTTTTAGAAGTTACTATTCTTCTCTTTCGTTTCCTTAAATACGGAACTGCTAGACTATTAACTTAGTCTATTTCCCACCATAAGAAAAAACATATCATCACGCGATATTTTTGTTAAGGGGAGAAAATACCTTAAAAATGGTGAAAATATCATTTTTTGCTTATTTTCATAGTTTGAAGTGTGTTTTATATAAATATAAATTTGTTTAGCACCAGAAAATTATTTAAAGGGCCTAAAGTGGGTTTAAATCACATGCTGCAGAGTAGGTCACGCCCCCTGTCCACTCTCTGGCTCCTCTTAGAACTTTGCAATTTTATGTTTAGGGATAGGTATTTTCTTCTGCATTTTACACTTTCAGCTATTGGAAAACCTGCTTGATTTTGCTCTGTCACTTGTTTTTCTTTGGCATTCCATGGTTCTAAACGTGTGTTTTGTTATTGAATGGGGAAAATGGCTAGATCTTCTGCTAAAGTGTTCAGAAAAAGGTCTGGAGGGCCTGGTAGGAAGAAAAAGGCGAATATAAATAACGAAAACTGTGAAAATAACTAAGGAATTGAAAACTGAACAACACCTAGGGAGGATCAAAGTGTTAGGTTAGGGGATTCAACTCCACAAGATTGAGTTGTTCAAAACGAAAGTACTTCTAGCTCTAAATTTTTTAAAAGAAATGGGCCAATATCGTGTTACCAAGGCTGATATGGAGGCAGAAGACATCTATAAAAGTGCTAGACAGAAGAGAAGGAACAAGAGGAGTAGAGAAGATCATGACAACATTGAGTATGGGGCAGGAATGTTTTAACAGACTTTCAGTACTGTAAAACTTTAAACTCATTTTCCCGTAGCTTTTGTTTTTGTAAGCCTTATGTACCTTTTCTGTGAAATTACTTATCCTAGAGCAATGAAATTTTCACAGACTGTTTCCCTGACACATATTTATAAACTGACAGTTTTTAATACTTGGATGTTATTATAGTGCGCGAGATTTAATTTGACCCCTGGTTTTCAGAAAGAGAAAGAAATAGGTACTCACGATCTCTGGTACTCTCGCCCCTCTTTTATGGCCAGCCAGGCAGAGCAGACACATCAGTGGGGATGATTCTTCTTCGTTCTTCAAATTTGGTTCTTGTTCACCTTTTTCACTCTCAGAAATTTCATAACTTTCCTCTTATTTCCTATCTGAATCATCTTCCAAATTAATTATGAACCTGTCACTAATTTCATATTTTAATCCATCTTTCTCCCCCAAAAAAGGTTCAATCTTTTTAATATGGTGACAAGCCCTCCGCCAGATTTGTTCGGACAGTTTACCTACTACACTTTCAAACAACACTTTTACATCACCATGCTTAAATAATATATTGTGTTTTAGGACATCATTTTTATCTGTGTCCATATAAGTTCTATAGCATTAAGGAAGAATGATACTTAGGTAGTCGTATAACAGCTTTATGCGATCTATTTCATAAATTTTGAGACCTCATTTTTTCCAGCTTTATTAGTTCGTGTTGGAATGCGGATCAAATTCAATATTATTATCACGGAGCCGTGACTGTATTACTGATTTAAGTGATGATATCGGAACCCTGGTGATTTGAACAGAATGATACGATGTTTGTGTATTACTATAGCACTATTGGAGGAAATGTTGGGTAACAACTGATTAATAAACTAATTTTTAAATGTTTCACTATCCATTTCTTCATGATAGTCTTTGCTTTGATTTTGAGCGTTGCAATAAAACCCGACAAACTTCCGGGGCTGGCCTTTGTCTGGGATGGAAATTCAAAAAGTCCTCTTCACTTTTCCACACTTTGTTTTTATATAATTTATATTGATTCACGTTTCATCTAATTTAATAATAGGGGCACCGCAAACCCTTATCTCCTTCATTTTTCTTAGAAACGCGAACCTTTTTACACGTCTGGCCATTTCATCAGAAATTTTCCTACGCGTGAGTTCTTTACAAATCTAAATTTCATTATGCTCGACACAGATATAGTTGGTTTTTCTGCATTTTAGGGCCTCGAATTCGTCTTTAAAATACTATAGACATTGATCACAATTTCTCTGGCATTTGATCTTATAGCTTTTCCCTTTCTTCCCACGCCTCCTATATCTAACACAGACACTAGCACTAGTCCCAACACTGTTTAAAATAATCACAAAATTCTCAAATTCTAAAAACATTTTTCACATTTCCAACACGTTAACACGCTATACTTCACTTGCAACACCACTGATGACTGCTTGTGCTTACCCTCATACCACAGCAGATAATTAGGGAATACAATAGCGCTTTAAAAGGGACTGACCATTTCAAGGAAATAAACCCAGCGCCCCTGCTACACAAGGATGGTGCAGAAACTGCTAAGTTAAATCTTGTGCATTATATCAAGGAAACTGATAATTTTTTTTCTTTTCAAATGTACCAAAAAGTATCATTATTACAAAAATTTATTACAGTTACAGTTTTAATGCTATATACTCACAAAAATGTCGTTTTATTGCCCAACAGTGTAAGTATATGTGATAAAAAAGTCATTGCTGTATTATTCATAGTTTTTTCCAGAAAAGGTACATTGAAAATGTCACATTTAACATGGCGGAGATAGAAGATACCTTCACCCCTTTATGAAAAGTAGACCGTTTACTATTAGACATGATTAATCTTTGCAAAGATTCAAATTATCTCTATCAGAGTCAATACAGCAGATCAAGCAGCAGAATTAAGTTAATATTTGCGAGACAAAAACACACGATCGCCTAATCTAACATAGTGTCAAAGATATATTATAATCTCTTTGACTATCCATTACACCGCTGTGGCTTAGTCCAATGTTCAATTTTTCCTTAGTTATCTGAAAAACAAGAAACAAACGTACGACATTTACAACGTATAGAAATATAGAAACTGGTTTGCCCCGTAGCTCAGTCGGTGGAGCACCTGCCTGTGGTGCTAGGGGGTACCGGGTTCGATTCCCGGCGGTGGGAGTGGGTAGTTTTCTCCGACAAAGAGAATTTCTCATGTTCCCCAGAGTCTGGAAGTATGAAAGAGTGCGAATGTGTGTGTGTGTGTGTGTGTGTGTGTGTGTGTGTGTGTGTGTGTGTGTGTGTGTGTGTGTGTGTGTGTGTGTGTGTGTGTGTGTGTGTGTGATCTAATGATTAAAACCCAACGAATACGAGTTAACACCTTCGATATGTTCCAAAGGAGAATGGCCGCCGATATGACCATTGCAGTTATATCATAAGTAATATCGCTATTTAAGAAAAACAATTATTCGAAATGTGTTCTGACAAGAAATTAGCTAATTTTCAAAGTACAGATCATTAGATTCTATGGTCTTGAGCCATTGTTCAGAGAGGATGGTACCAGCTTCTGGTTTTTGATGGAAAGAATATGGTGACGCCCACTTGCACTGCTTCAGTGTCAAAATTTCTTCCATTCAGAAAATAGGCAACGGATCAGAAAATATGGTAATCTGATGGTGCGAGATCAGGACTGTACGGCAGCAGTTTGATTACTCCCAATTACTGCATTTTCCCATGGTTATTCGCGCAGTATGGGGTGCTGCATTGTCCTTTTACAATAGAACTCTATTTTGGTTATCTTGGGTATCTTCGTCTCAACATTTCATGAACTCGCTCCAGTTGTAGAGAATAAAGAACCGCATCAATCACCCACCCATTTGAACAAATTCCCAGTGAATCACACCTTCAAAATTTCACCAAACATACAACATTACTTTGGGATCGAACTGACATTTTTAACGATGACTTTGGCAGGTTGGAGGGGATCAAGCCTCCAATTTCGAGGCATAAGGGTTTCGGCAATATACCCATTTTTCATCACAAGTGACAATTCTTATGACAAATCTATCATCCACAGGATTATGGATAAGCTGACGACAGATATCCACTCTATGTTCAGCTGTTGAGGTGTCAATTTATGAAATACTGATCTACGGCTTCTGTATGATCTTCCAAGTATCTTAATGTGGCTATGTATGGTATCTTTTGATGCACCAAGTTCTTCTGAAAGTCTACAGGTACTTTTTTGCGTATTTTCTCACAAAACTTGGCGTGTATCCTCAATATTCCGTACTTAAGGTCTTCCAGAACATGGTAAATCTTTTGTGTTTTGGTTACCATTATTGAAACGTTGGAACCATCGTTGTGCCACACGAAAACTCACTAACGACGTCTTCTCCTTCCACTTCACATATTCTTAAAGCTGGGGCAGGTGCTTTACGATGTTGTTTTCAGCGGTGTTTTAGGACTCTGAGTTAAAACACTGTTATCTCCATTTTGTGATTGCTTTTTTACAACTGATACATGCTCGCAATGAAGTCAAAACTAGCTATGGCATCCAGTAAATAACATTGCCAAATCAAAGAAACCCAGTACATTTTCCAAAACACCAAAATCAGAAAGCTGACATTACTTATGAGATAACCTAATAGGTATTAAAATCTCTTTGACTCGTAATGTCTTAGTTCCGATGTTCAATTTTTTTTAGCTATCTGAAAAACAAGAAACAAAACATACATCTACAACGTACAGAAATAATAATAATTAGTATTATTTTATTTATTCTACTCTCTACATGCTCCACTACTTATGTATTACTACGTGCTTTTGACTCTTTTTGTGATTTTTGTATACATTGGTTGTGTTGTGTTCTTTGTTAAATTCTAAAAGCACTTATTTAGCTTTTTTTCAGTTTTGATTTGAAACTGTTAGTATTTTGCTTGTATGACACATTAATCCCTTTTAGTACATGAAAGTATAGAGTTTGCAAATTTTGTGAATGATTTTAAATGCCTTTTAATCAGGATGGTAATGTGTATTGGCCAGTTATCTGTTCTAAGGACATTATTTGTTAGAGTTTCTCTTGCACTATTCACCACACTACACTCGAATCCACCGTTTGCGATCCTCTCCTGCTTGAACACTCAGGGCTGCTAACAATCTTGAGTCTGTGGAGATATGTGTTGATATTTCCGTGTCCTGTAAGTATTGTTGTTATGTTTGGTGTTAGGTAGAACTTGTTTGTGAGTCTGCTTTCCACTGTTGGGAAGAATTCCTTTGTGATTGTGCCTTTTGTACTCTGTTCCCATTTGTGCTGCCATTTGTTTTTTGTTGATTTCCGAAGTAGGTATTTGTTTTGCTGTTGCGAGTGGTAGTTTGTTGTAGTATATTTCATTAGTTTTTGCTGCATTCTTTGCCAGGTTGTCAGCCACCTCATTACCCTCTATTCCGATGTGAGCCTTTACCCATCTGAATTGTATTTTCCAATCTTTTACTCTGAGTATTGCTGTATATTTTCGTATTTTCTCTGTTAGGTGATTGTGATTATTGCAATCATCTATAGAATCAATTGTTATTATGCTGTCTGTGCGTATGGTTACTGTTTTGTTATCTGTGTCTTCAGTCTCCGTCGTTTCTAATAATTCCAGTGCTTTTGCAATTGCCAGTTGCTCTGCCTGATTATTTGAGCATTTCTCATTGAGTTTGTATTTTTGATTTATCAGCTGGTTTTGTCTGTATATGGCTACTCCTGCTCCCACTCCTATGTCACTTTTATTATTATTATTATTATTATTATTATTATTATTATTATTATTATTATTATTATTATTATTATTATTATTATTATTATTATTATTATTATTATTATTATTATTATTATTATTATTATTATTATTATTATTATTATTATTATTATTATTATTATTATTATTATTATTATTATTATTATTATTATTATTATTATTATTATTATTATTATTATTATTATTATTATTATTATTATTATTATTATTATTATTATTATTATTATTATTATTATTATTATTATTATTATTATTATTATTATTATTATTATTATTATTATTATTATTATTATTATTATTATTATTATTATTATTATTATTATTATTATTATTATTATTATTATTATTATTATTATTATTATTATTATTATTATTATTATTATTATTATTATTATTATTATTATTATTATTATTATTATTATTATTATTATTATTATTATTATTATTATTATTATTATTATTATTATTATTATTATTATTATTATTATTATTATTATTATTATTATTATTATTATTATTATTATTATTATTATTATTATTATTATTATTATTATTATTATTATTATTATTATTATTATTATTATTATTATTATTATTATTATTATTATTATTATTATTATTATTACTCGTGTTTTTTTCCGGTAAACCACTAGGAGTTCTCATAACCACATGAGACAACTACCTTAATGGCGACTTACAACATGTAAGTACTTTAAGGCCCGGGTTTTATAGTTCGGACCACTATTAGGTACAATTAATGGAAATTAATTGTTCTTTCACACTGGCCGTGTGTAGATTGAAAAATTCAATGGCATAGCCGGGATTTGAACCACAGATATTCTGGTCTCCATCCAGCCGCTCTAAACCATTGAGCTACTATGGCCAACGTGCCAAGATGACACGAAACAACAGTTAGAGAATTTAATGTAATGTTGGCACGTTGGCCATAGTAGCTCAAAGGTTTAGAGCGGCTGGACGGAGACCAGAAGATCCGTGCTATGGCATTGAATTTTTCAGTCTGGCTCTACCCTTTACTTTCTTGTAAAGCTATACTTTAATAATAGAAATTAATTTTAATAACCTTTAATATTGTGAATGGGTAAAATTTCACTTCAACTACTGTATGAATAAAATACAGTCACTAGGCCTACATTTCAAGTATAATATTTATTCTAGTTTAAACATTTAGTGATGAAATGTAAATCTTGTAACTACAAAACTTCCTCCAAAATTTCGTCTGGCGTAGATACTTCCTGTTCTCTCAAAAAGTTCTATTAAACATTATTTATATTAAGTATGAGTCAATCACTGAATCAAATGACCGAAGTTTCTATTCAAACTATACCAACAATTCCCAAGAAATGACTAGGCAACATCGATTCTCTCATCTTAGGAATTAGCCAACAATGTTTGTGATCACTTCCAGCCTTGATCTAAATAGCCCTATATTCCACCTATTTTATTATAGTTTAATTAAAATTATTAAGACTTTTTAATGATTAGGGAAAGTATTGGATAAAACATTGTATGGTACGAGTGAATCAAGACTTGTTTATTCACTCGCGGAATTCAAAACGCTACTCGACTTGTCAAATCTTTCATAGTACCATAAATAAATATTTTTATATTTATTTTTAATGAAATGATAATTAGGAAAAGGATATTTCGGAGGGAAACGCTCCAGATTTAACTCAGCATTTGCTGGTTATGAGAATTGAGGAAAATAAGGCAGAAATCCCATTCCATCAGAACGGGCCTCATTCACGATAAAGTGGCTTATTGGAACTTGCATTTAAAGTTGCTATTAGAATGTATATCATAAAACATTTGAACATCTAATATTGCAGCTAAGTGGCAGGTTTTTACTTATTTATTTTTTGTGACAAACATGTTTAGTATTCTAAATATAGTCAGGCTAATTTAGTCCTCTGCGATTGGGAAGCGTGTCTCCCAACTCAAGGCCAGGGTTTCACAACAGAAGTAAGTCACAATCTTTCATCTTCCGGATGATGAGATATTCACGATATTAAAATGGTGAAGCAACACCAACGGAAGCTGTGGGAGGCCACACTGACTTTCACGATTCTTTGTTAATACAAGTCCCAGCAGGATCTTTATTATGGCTCATTATTTAGTTAATCCATTAAAACAGACAGACCCTGCTGCTCGAGAAAGTAAATTCTTTCTTGCATAACTATGATTTACATAGCATCATTTTATACTTAAACTCTTTATCTGGCGCTTTGTATTTAATATAGGGATTCTTACAGTGTTTTTATGAAATGTATAACAAGCAAATTACTTATTTTGTAAACATATGCTCCATATTGTAAACATATTGAATTTAAAGGTTTATCCATACCTCCCGAAAAAAATGAATGTTTCCAAAACATTACTTTGCTTACTAAAATTAAAATACAAAGTCATCAAATATATATTATGTAATAAGAGTACTGCAAACCACTGAGGAGACAGAACGAGGACAAGTAACATGGTTTATTTAATATCTTTATTTCCATTAAGGCAGTTCCTATGGCGAGATCTTGATTGAACTTTCAAAACATTCTTACCTAGATAAGCCATTTATAATTACCATACAGGGGAACTTTTACCCATTATCAAGATCAGGAGCATAAATAATGAAGCACCTCTTTTAACCTCATTTCCGAAGACACAGCATTTCATATTTTTCAGTATATAAAGTGTCTCACGCAATGCAGGTTTGCATTAACTTGTAATATAGGTAAATGAAACCTAGATAAACATCTTCAAATAGTCTTTCTTATTTTTAAATATATGAACGACTAAAAATATTGTCTTAAGTATAAAATAAGCATCATTCTGTTAGTTTGTTCAGCTAAAAAGAAGAAAATCGTTCTTTTTGTTGCAGATAAACGTGAAAAAAGAGATCAATTTGAGTACCTTAGCAGTATCTTCTGTTAATTTCATAAAAAATTCTATAAAATTTTATTTTCAAGAGGTACCGAGTTCTCATCTCAGTCAGGGTGAGCTACTTGGATAGGGTTTTTTCCGGGATATTCCCTTATCCTAAAAGACGAATGTCGGGTAGCTCTAAGCTCCATGGACTCTGGGTCCACTTGAGCATCATTTCACCCATTTCATTCATCATCCGATATGACTTAAAAAGTTAAGGGACGTAACTTACAAAAAAAAAAAAAAAGTTATTTTAAATGCTATTTTAAATGTTAAATAACTTATTGCGTGGTACATTTTATATAAATAAGTACTAATATTTACTTACATAACTATTACTGACTTTTAAATTATTTGTAAATTCGTGAAACTTCGTCTTTCCAACAGGTCGTTAACATTTTATAACAGTGGTAACCGAGGGAGATGGCTTAGGTGGTTACATCTGTAGCCCACAATAAGGAGGTCCAGCCTTGATTCCGGGGGCCTGACCCAAGGTTTTTTCAGGGTTTTCCCGGGTCGCCAGGCGAATTCTGGGTAGGTTAAGTGTATCCCCCGAATTTCCTGTCCCTCCATTTCATCTCCATTATCATTTGACATCATCTCTCATCTGATTTTTTCTTTCAGATTAGGTGTCGGTGGGTGTCTGGGCGTTGTATGGCAGGATGATATGCTTCTAGTAAACACTTCCTCCTCTGGTAGGACGGTCTCCGGTATCCGGACCGGCCTAGTGGGCCGTTTCAGGACCATGGTGGGTGGCATGAGGGTTGTACTGGCCTGCCGGGGAGTTTCCAACTAATCAACTATAGGGACGCTGCACTGTAGTAGCTCCTCGGGACTGCCACCCTCTCGCCTCATCCTTCCTCTCCTGCACACCCTACTTGAGGCATAGCAACAATAGACCAAGTATGAACCTCCATGCCGAATCCCCTCCGTAGCATATTCCACTCCACAATAGTGGATAAGAATTCAATTTTTAAATTTGAATATAGGGTTGCCTCATAGGTGAATATACTCAATATAGAAGTTGAGTTACCCGACATTCATCTTTCAGGATAAGGGAAAACACAGCAAAAAACTCTTTTCCAAATAACTCACCTTGACCGAGATTCGAACTCGGGACCTCTTGAACGTGAGGCAGATACGCTAACAAATACGCTACAGAAGCGAGATATAATAATAGTAATTAATATATAAATGCAACTTAAATAATTATTAACAATGGCGAGTAAATGAATATAGCAACAATGAATCGATATAGCATTTAAACATAAACAATGAAAATACTGAACACAGCATTTCAAAATACCAGTACTATCATGAAATAACTGACTGACGTAAGATGGAATTACATCAAGCCAATCTTTGAAAAATTTGAAACCTATTTACGACAGTGGAATGGACAGCTCTTGGTAATTTAATAAATGCATTACATCAATACTGCTGTGTTTTTGGACTTAGTCAAACGTATATTACGAATGACAATAAAATTTGTTGTCATATTATGGGGGTGCTTATAGTAAAAACATTAGTCTAAAAATTACTAAGAAGTTAAACATTATGAATGTTTTATTTTTATTAAATAGGTATATAGATATACTGATAGCGAGAGAGGGAGAGAAATATTAATTTAAGTCACAACTTTTTTTATAATTAAGGGCATCTACAATGCTGTAGGTTACCTCAACCTAACCAATAGCCAACTAGAAAATTGTGTCACAATATAAAATTTACAGAGCAGTCCTTTAGGCTTAGGATTTTTATTTTTGTTTGACATACCTGGTACCGGTACAATGGACCCGGCTTACTGGCTCTACATTCGCATGATATTACAGTTTTCAGTTTTTGTTGGTTTCGATGTCATGGCTTTATATAAAGCCCATACGGCGTCCCTTTATGGGCGCACCGAGAACAGCTTTAGTTAGTTCGTTTTATTTTAAGTGCACCAGTTTTTCCTTGAATTTTATGTGTTTTATTGATTTTATTTACATATATAACACACACACACACTCACGCACGCACTCATGGGCATACGTAGTACGTCCCTCGCACTCACACACTCATTCACGCACACTTCACTTCACTTTTTACACTATTTACACTCAGCTGTCCTGCTGTGCGGCAGCATGTCACTCAGTTCCTTGGGCAGCCTGGGAGTGGTGCCCCCTGCCGGCGGTTTGTGAGGCCTTGGGCCAGGAATTTTGGACGCGCAATGGGTGGTGAGCCATCCTTATTTACAGTATTTGCACCCGTTTATGTCTGCGGTATTTTGGCTCACCTTTTCAGATGTTATGGATTAAAGGGTTTGTATGCCGACGAATGGAGAAGGCTTTTTTTTTCCAGTGCCTCGGGGATGGTCGGGATGCGGACTTCTTGATGGAGGGAGTCGTTTGTGGTGCGGATGGAAGCGGAAAGGACTTTCCTGAGGGAGAGGTTTTGCAGTGTTTGAAGGTATTTGATGGTTGTTTTAGATGCGTTTACCCAGACCACACATGCGTATAGAACCACTGACAGAATGAACGACTTGTACAAGATAACCTTCGAGCGGAGTTTCAGTTGTTTACTCCTAAATATGGGGGCGCACATCTTTAATCGCTGCCGCCCTTTGTTGGCAATATCTTTTATGTGAGTGGACCAGTTCATTGTGCGTGTCAAAGTCACGCCGAGGTATTTGACCTGCTGACGGCAGTGCAATACTTGACCACCGACCGTTAGGTCCATAGCCAAAGGGCGCCGCTTTGAAAAATGGATAAGCTGGCATTTATTTGCAATAATTTTAATTTTCCAGTCATGTAGCCATGAAAGGAAGCGGTCAATATACCGCTGCATCTCTAATAGGCCGAAACGAGGATTTTTATGGTGGTTGTATATTGCAGTGTCCTCAGCGTACATGGCCACTTTGCATCTGGCGTCCACGGGGAAGTCGTTAGTAAACAGTATGTACAATAGCGGGGACATGATGGCCCCTTGCGGGACACCAGCATGCATGACTCTCTCCTTAGAGGAGGAGTCGCCCACTTGGACGTAGAATACATCTACAAGTAGTCTTCTCTGTCTCATACACTTTTTCACTTTATCCATCCACTGACCATTAGGTCTTCCCTTCTTATTTTTTCTTTCTGACGTCCATCTGAGCACTTCCTTTGGTAATCTGCCATCATCCATTCCTTAATATGTGTCCATACCATTGTAGTCGACAGTCAGAATTTTAAAATCTTAAATATACAACCACAATGTAACTGTGCCATCTCGGAAACCACATTAATGACTACATATTTTGAGGTTTGTCTATGCTAAGTTTAAAGTAATTAGCATCAAATCATCTAGTAGCTACTTGAATAGAGCAGTATATAGACTTATTAATACTAATTAAAGAACAACCGTTAATCAAGCATCACAGTTTAAGTTTTTAGACAGTTATTTAATTAAAACAACAAAGGACCCAAAATGGATCCTTCAGTAACTCCCTTATAAACTATAATTAAATTTGAGAACTCGCCCTGCGTCCAAGTTACTTGCGTTCTATTACAAATTGCTCTTAGGGATTCCTTTTCTATGCCACCATTTGTAAACTGATTATATTACTTGCATTATACTATTTTACTATACCCAAGCTCTATTCTTGTTTTCAGATGTACTTGAACTACTCTGACATTTATTTCTCCTTGTTATAGATAGGGAGGTGGCTTAATAGGCACTGATATGACATCATTACGAACAAAATGTGTGAATAATCCTGATGTGTTTTGTTTCATCTGTGGAGAATAAAATTTATCCAGCAAAGAGAACCCATAACCGACTTTATAAAAATAGCTTATTTGGCCCATTTCAAAGTAAGAATGGGAGATCAAGAGTTTTATCTCGTATTCTGTATGTAATCCTTAATTCCATATGCAAGTATAATGCAATCCGTGCAGTAGCACTGATGCTGTTCATGTCTTAATGGGTGTATAGGTTAAGATGCCTGCAGCGTATCAGATTGAGTTTCGATATCGTATTCCAAACTATAAGTTCTTTGTCTTCCTGATTAGTTCTTAATGGTTAATACATTCTAATCCTTGACATTTTGCCACTTTCATAATTGTTACGCTTTCTGTTTTATTTATTACGATGAATTGAGAAATTCACTAGTTAAGTCAGCAGAGCTACTACACAACTTAAGGTGTAATGTAATACCACCGTTAATATCTGATGTGTTGTAATCACATAACTTTCTCTACTCTTATAAAAACTATTCTTAAACTTCTTATTGTTCTGTCTATTTCATGTTAATTTAGGTAAACATTTGCAGAGGTTATCTTATTGTTAATTTTTTGTGGGTACAAAAGGAATATAGAAAAACAGTACACCTTAAGTGATAGTCAACCTTTAAAAAGCTGGTCACTATGTGACAGCTATAAAATTTCGTTCTCTTTGCATAACCTAGAGATAAAAAATGAATTATGACTCCCATTTGAGAAGACTATAAGCAACGGAAAATTCAAACAAATAATAAGGAATAAATAACAGAAATGCATGACTCTAAATATATCAGACAAAATTGTGTATTTTGACGAGATCTACGTTTTCTGGTCTTAAGATTTTGTTCATGACAGTTTGTGAGTTATTCTAAGTTATTCCGAATAAAGAGGACGTCACAGAAAATTAAACATATACATTTTTTGTTCTTTAACTCCAATGGCGGCCGTTCTCCTTTGCAACATATCGAAGGTGTTAACTCGTGTTCGTTGGGTTTTAATCATTAGATGACACACACACACACACACACACACACACACACACACACACACACACACACACACACACACACACATTCGCACTCACATTCATACTGCCAGTCGGGAAGATAAGGGCCAATCATCTGCCAGCTGGCCAAGCTATTTTCATTCCCACAATTTAGAGTAAATGCACCCGCCTGCTGAATTGTAGGTTCTGTGTGTAATCTACTGAAAGTACAGTAATGGAAGCGTAGCAAATGTGTTACATTATTTATCACAATTCATGTAGTATACGATAGAATTTCTTGGTCGGAGTAAAATCCTCACCCTCACCGCTGGGAATCCAACTCAGGAAGAATTTCTTGGTCGCAGAAAAATCCTCACCCTCACCGCTGGGAATCCAACTCAGGACCCCTAGCACGACAGGCAGGTGTTCTGCAGACTGAGCTATGGGACCAGCCAGCCAATATAAATTTTATTTGTGTTTAAAAGTATCTTAAACACGTGGTATTTTAACAAAAATTGTTTGTTATTGTTGAGGAAATTACAATTTTCCAAACATTATCTAGTAAAATAGTCTGGATAACTGGCTTTTTGTGGACCTTTTGCTAAAAATGCTTTTCTTAGATTCAGGTGGTCCCGGAGCATGTGAAATTTTGATATCCAATTTTTGATGGGCTCGCCTCTAAGGTGTCTGCCTCACGTTCGAGAGCTCCCGAGTTCGAATTTAGTTGAAGCTGAGTTATCTGTTAAAGTTTTTTCCAGGCTTTCCCTTATCCCCTTTCCCTTTTCCCTTAACCAATACTGCCCACATGGCACCTTGGCCTTCGGGGTAACCTCGCCCCACCACGTAATGGCTGGAGGAGGCACCCAGGTGGAGGCACCCAGAGGGCGGCATCCATTACCTCCAATGGCAGGGTGATAGTGAAGATGACGGTGAGGCGATAGGACTATAGCTTATACCGTGGACTCTTAACCACGTTTTCACATGTGCTAGACAGAGGTGAAGCTGTGGATAGGGCCGACTTAAAATCGCCACCCCAGAGCCGGGAATCGAACTCGGCACCTTTAACACAGGTGTCGCGAACGAAACCACTGCGCTACCCCGACGCCCTTATAACTCAACGTTGGAGGATGTAAATAAAAAATTGGTGGAATGCAAGTCTTCTCCTACCTTCTACAGGCAGTAGACAAAGTAAAAGTAAAGCATTGGAGAATTTCATATATTTATAAAATATCGTATCACATAACATATCAGTAAAATCATATTAGGGCTAAGTACGCTAGCAATATATAAAATAGACAAAAGGAAAATTGGTTACCCAAAATGTTTTACATTGGAATGGACTGGTAAATGATAAATTTTGGTCAAAAAAGACTTCGAAAATGCTTCCAAAATCTAAATGGCCTGTATAGATGTAATTCATACCAGAAGATGATTGCATGCACAAAGGCGAATAAAACATTGTAATACAATTTTGGCCAGAAATGGTTTATTTCAGGTCAAAAAGGAAAAAAAAAGTACTTTTGTGGGATTATAATTCACATGCAGAACGATTAAGGCAAAATAGCACTAATGTACATGCCTGTTATCTTCACTTTCCACTTTAAAGAGTTGTTCACTACATTTTAACAACGATTTCCTAATTTGCGCTGAAATTGCAATTGCAAAATCGCGCTTAACGACTGAATAACCAGCCACATATATAACACTTCACAAATTTCTCGCCCACTCGTTATACGCCCTTTGGTTTAACTTTCTCGTGCCTAAAGAGAGAGAAAGAGATGCTGAAAAAGAGGTAGGCAGTCACTCTATCTGCTATAGGGAAGGTGGGAGAAATTCAATTCCTTCCATCCATTCAGTACGAGATTGAAGAGTCAAATATCAATGGACATCCGGTTTTTCTGCCCGGAGAATATTTCTACTCCGTACATCTAATTTGTGTGTGGAAGCGTCTTTTACGGCCCTTGAGGCAAGTAAACTCACCACAACTGTGTCTTCTTTTTGTATCTCGGTGTAAACCTTGTTACCAAAAGTGTACGTAATTTTTAATGCCTTTATTGAATGTTTAAACAAAAGTAGGCATTTTAGTAATTAATTTCGTTCCTAAATATTATTGCTTTTCAATAAACTTTTACACAATTGATTTTTTGTTAATTCTTGTTGAATGGCTCAATAAGCACCTACCATTTTTATATCTGTTTGTTATAAATATTGATTTTATTTGTATTTAAGCATGAAATAAGTGAACGTTTAGGTGCAAACATTTATTTTACTTTTTCATTTAAACAAGTGTATTTCGATTTACTTGGTTTCATTAAACATTCTGTGAAATGTGAGAAAAAACTGTAGTGGCCACAAAGCACTCATAAATCGCAGCGCCATCGGAGATAGTGCATATTCTACTCAGTGGCACGCCTGACGTCACCGTTTGATGTACCACCCACCTGCCAGGTTAAGTGCGCTGCTGCCAGATTTTCTGGATTTCTAAACGTCAAGGGATATAGACACAAGAATCCCCTAACACCGCGGTAAGTGGTGTAATAGGGATGAGGCACAGGAGAAGAGGACCAGACTTGATCTTTTGACCTACTGTCTATTGATAGTGCGTATGGCACTATCTATTGGAATTCTTGAGTCCCTACTATTGACCAGTTGGAACCTCCCCAGCCGGCTAGTAACGCTTCCTGAAACGACCTCCTAGTTCGGCCCAAAATACTGTCCTATCGGGATTGAATTGGATACCAACACTCCCCGCATGGCACCTTGGCCTTCGGGGTAATCTCACCCCACCACGTAATGACCGGACCCATTTTTCAGATGGAGGCAACCAGAGGGCGGGCTCATTACCTCCAATGATGAGTGATAGTGAAGATGCCGGTGAGCCGAGAGCTCACCGTGGAATCCGAACCACGTTGGGCATAGGGGACACTTCACATGTGTAGGGCGCACTTAAAATCGACACTTCAAGAGCTGGGAATCGAACTCCGGACACTTTGCACGGGAGCCGTGAACACCGGCTCCCTTCTGTCCTGTAGTATATTTTTTTTTGGGGGGGAGGGGCTTTGCCCCTCCCCGTGGTGTTTAAAGTGAATCATGAAGTTTATTTGTGGTTTAGTTTAGGGAGGGATTTTCCTTCCCCGGTGTAAGATGATGAGAGAAGTGTTGTAAGTAATAATGTGGTGTAGTAATGGATGAGTAAAGTTTTTTTGATGGTTGTTTTGTAGTGAAGGATATTGGTGAATTGAGTTTAGATTATTATTATGGATAATTTGAATGAAAGATGAAGGAGGATTTGAATGAATTATTTTGAGAAGTGGATATTGGAAAAATGGATTTAAGGAGTTGATTTGATAAATTATAGAGATGTTATTTTATTTAAATTTGGTGTAAAATGAGGATAGTTAAATTTTGAGAAAGTGTGTTTTGAGAAATTATAGAATAGGAATTTATATATATATATATATATATATATATATATATATATATATATATATATATATATATATATATATATATATATATAATTATGTTGAAGATCTAGGAAATTTAATAGTTGAAATGTGTTTTAGTATAATGTTAATTTGATATTTTTGTGTTAATAAGGTAAAAAAAATTAAATTATAAATAAATGAAATAAATAAATTAAATTGAATTGTTTGGTTTGGTTGTTTGACGGTTATTGTAATGGTTTAATTTTGAAATATATGAAGGTTATTGAATGTATAATTATTGTTTGTTTAATATGTTTGAATTGTATTGTTATTTTTGAATTTGAAATTTATATTTTATTTGATATAAAGTAGATTTGAAAAAAAAAAATATTGATTGGTGTAGAATTAAAAATAATAATTGAAATTGTTTGTTTATATAAATTGATATAATGTAATTTAATTTGTTTAAAGAATTTGGAGTAAATAATTTGTAAATTTTGTGATTATTGTAATGTAAATTTTATGAATTATTTTTATATAAGTTTTTGGTTAAATGTTTTTTTAAGTTTTTAAGAAGCTTTTTATCAGTTAAAATGGTAAATTGATAAGTTTTAAATGTACTGGTTACCAGTACATTAAGTATCGGTTTCCGGTATTGTAGTCTTATTTTGTAATTGTAGCTGGTTGCCAGTTATTTGTACACTGGATTCCAGTAAATTTTTATTAGTTAACTCGTAAATTTTTAAATTGGTAGTTTTTGTATTTGTTTAAAATTTTTCTTTTTAATTTTTGTTTTTATTTTATTATCTGAAAAATGATTGTTTAAATTGTATTTTTGTATTTATGTACTAGTTAATAAATTAGAATTTGGAAATCATGTCCCGGTATAAGAAATTAGGTACCGGGATTAGATTTTCAGATTTTATTTATTTATTTTATTTTTATTTGTCGGAAGAGGAAGCTTTTACAAGGAGCATATCGTCCTGCCATGCAGCTTCGAGATTCCCTCCGACACATAATGAGCCTACACTCAAATTCTCTTACCTTTTTTTATCATTCCATTTATACCCCGCCTTTGACTGCAATGGTCCTTTGGAGATATATCGCGATGTTGTTTTCTCGTAGACATTGGGTTTCCTTTTTAATCATTAGATCACGCACACATTCGCACTCTAATTCATACTTCCAGACTCTGGGGAAGATGTGGAATCATCTTGGTTGGAGGAAAATCCTCACCCCAGCCGGGAATTGAACCCGGGATCCCTCGCACGGCAGGAAGTGCTACGGCTACTGAGCTACGGAGCCAGCCAATTTCCTATCCTTTGGCTTATAGTTAACAATTAGTCTAAACGCAGACCTGTCAGAAAACCCATTTGGAATAAGCACGTACTCACAAACCTCAAAGAGGCTACACAAATATTTGTGACTGAAGATGTAAACAAGAGTTTATGAAATCGATCTCAGCATTTTATTTTAAGACAAGTGAAGTTACTGTTAGAAATAGTTATATTTGTGTGGTATTTGTTGCTTCACTGTAGCTAGCTTCATTTTTTTACGTAATTCAAACAGGTAATTCAAGATGATAACACGATGGTGCACCGCCTCAGACGTCCGTTCATCAATAACTGATGACTTGAGAGTTCTACCCCTTGGATTTGGGATTGGGGGATAGGGATTTCATTAGGGAGGGGTTTCGGTACGCAGACCACCATGCTGGGCCCATTGTTCTTATGTTCCCAAGTGGGGCGCATCCGGGAGGAAGGATGAGGCGAAGGAAACAGGGCGGCCGACCCAAGGAGCCACGACAGTACAGAGAGCAGGGTACCTACAGTTTACTTGGATAGAGAGTTCCCCCGAAGGCCAGGACAACGAAACTCGCTCCCCCACAGCGGGACGGCAACGAGCCTAGCAGCCGAGCCCTGATCCCAGGCAGGCGATCGGAGCCCCAAAGGTCCCTAGCTGGCGGTCCAGAAATGGCCCCAGCAGAGGAGCTGAGGCCGGCAACCGACCTACCGGAGGAGGAAGTAGTTTTCCTCAGAGCATATCATCCTGCCGTACACCGCCGAGACACCCGCCGACACTTCTACCCTGCAAGAGACCACCAAATGAGAGATGATAATGGAGATGAAATGGAACAAAAACAATGGCGTTTCGAGATAAAGGCACTGTTAGAACCAAAATAGTAATTGATGATATTATCTTAGAGCAAGTTGGCTACCCAAATCATCTGATTAAAGTTCTAAAATCTATATATGAGGATACAACAATCAGCATACATATTGGAAATGGAATGTATAGTAAATGGATACATACAAATCAAGGTGTAAGACAGGGTTGCAGTTTCTGATTAGAGAGTGGATGTTTAAGATTAACGGAGGCATTCATCTTGCACCAAATTTTACTCTTATGACGATGCTATTTGTGGATGACCAAAGAGCAGTGTATATTTTACAGAAGTTATGTAAGAATTATAATTTCAAAATTTCCACAAATAAAACAAAACAATGGCGTTTCGAGGTAAAGACACTGTTAGAACCAAAATAGTAATTGATGATATTATCTTAGAGCAAGTTACGGGTTTTAAATATTTGGGAACATATGTCAGTTGTAAATACGAAAATGATTTTAAAAATAAATTACCAATGTTTCAACAAATATGCCGCATAATAAACAGAAGCCTAAAAACTAAATCCAGAAAAGAAACACGGATCAAATTTTATAATGGCTGTGCCTGCTTTTGTTTTTGGTTCTGAAACATGGACATTAACAAAAGCAGACAAAAACAAGATACAGGCTGCCGAAATGAGATTTTTAAGAGCAGTAAAGGGATGTACTCTTTTAGATAAAATTCCAAATGAAAAAATAAGAGAAGATTTAGAAATAAGTTCTTTAGAAAAAAAAAATAAATTATAGAAATGAATGGAGAGAGCATATTGAGAGAATGCCGAGAGATAGGATCCCAAGAAGAGTTATAAACTATAAACCTAGAGGAAAGAGACATCCGGGAAGACCACGAAAACGATGGTCAGACATGTTTTAAGCCTGAACAGGCAGCATTGCCCAGCCCTTGGAGTGAAGAAGAAGAAGAAATGGAGGGACAGGAAATTCAGGGGATGTAATTAACCTACCCAGCAGTTGCCTAGAAACCCCCGAAAAAGAACCCTGGGTCAGGAAGGTCGGCCACGGGAACAGATCCGGGCCTCCCGAATGCAGGCTACAGACGATACCGCCTGAGCCATCCCACTCGGTACCCCTTGGATTTAGTACAGAATACGTTGAATTCCAGTAACCAGTGAATGTTCACTGTCTCAGAGAAAATATTTCCAGAGCCATTGGACGATATCACGCATGTTAAATGACAAGAGTTAGCCTCGGGTAAGAGCTGTGTAGTGTACGTAATGGCAGGTACGTTATTGAGTAAAAACCCTAACTCATCTGAAGTGCACACAATTTTTCCCTACCGCAGTCAAGACACAATACTAAACGGTGCGAAGGTACTATTTCATTTCTAACATTAAGAATCCAATGTTATTCGTTCTGTGCTTTCATCCCATATTACATAGAATGTTTTTCTACTCCAGGCAAAATATTCTGGAGTAATATAAAAGCCCTACTTTTCATGGGTTCACATTATTCTTGGTAATAAATTATTTATTCTTGACGACTCAATAAGCTGCTTTCCCTTCTATTATCTCTCCTATCAATACGCAATTAAAATTAAATTAGGCTTACCATTCAGGACTTCCTAATTTTTGTGTAGGGAATTTTAGCCCATTTTGGTGTATTTTCGGTATTTGACGAAACACAAAAATCAGGCGAGTTCTTTACGATGTTTATATCCAGATAATAAGATAACTGAAATCAGTTACATGTGGCATTAATGATTATTCTACAATATGTGGAAATTTACTTATTTTGAAACAAAAGCAGTACGTAATATAAAAGGCTAAAGCTTCAGTAATCATTTTCTCCATTGTCGGTTTGCCAACGTACTCAAGGAGAAATCTGACATTGGAATATTTGGAATTACTGTAGGAGAGTGTTTCATAAGTAGCAGAGAAAAATGTATTTCATAATTCATTACACTGCGTATCTTACGCTTTTGTTTTAAATTTCTGCACAACGGAAAAATTTGCGGTCCGAAACTTTGGATAGCAATTTCATTCTAAAGAATTAAAATAAAAACAGCAGTAAAGATGCTGGCATGTTCAGCGGTATATTTACCTACATCTTTCTTAAGGATACCAATTTGTGAAAATTGGTCAAAAAGTACAAAGAATGGCAAAAACAATTTTTTGCCTAATTAGAGTAATTCTTTTACTTCAATTTCCTATTATTTTTAATGCCATGCAACCCTTTAAAAACTGTGGTACATGACTATTTAAGTGGTTCGCTCTAAGGGAGCGCAGTGCTTTATATTACCTATTTTGGTGATCTTCTCATTTTTTTAATTATCAGCGGTTTTCAAAATATAAATTGCTCCACACAATGCAGTTTTCAAACCAGAAGCTTGAAATTTTTTGTACTTGGATAAAAACAGTACCAAAGGAAATTAATGAGATGATTTGTTTAGTATGTCACCAGAGTTTGTGCAATTAAATAACAAAGCACACATTTCACAAACAAATATTAAACATTAATTAAATGAGAATTGAATAATTTTCTTTTATCCTAAACCAAGGGTCAGATTAAAATTTCATCTAATAAATTTACTAATAGTGTATTTATGAGTATAACAGCAAAGTGTTATTTTTCTGAAACTAATATTGCATTGTGTGGAACAATTTAATTAAATGGCAATAAAACTCCATAAATATATTAATATCACAAGCTATTTTGCACAAAGGTCTGAAAATTGGTGTGTGAACTTATTGTTAATACCACAATAATTTTGTTAAAGTTTCAAGTCAATCCAAACAAAATTATAGATTTTAGGTTTTCCACAGATGAGTTTCCTTTAATAATAATAATAATAATAATAATAATAATAATAATAATAATAATAATAATAATAATAATAATAATAATAATAATAATAATAATAATAATAATAATAATGATAATGATAATGATAATGATAATGATAATGATAATGATAATGATAATGATAATGATAGTGATAGTGATAGTGATAGTGATAGTGATAGTGATAGTGATAGTGATAGTGATAGTGATAGTGATAGTGATAGTGATAGTGCTAATGATAATGATAATGATAATGATAATGATAATGATAATGATAATGATAATGATAATGATAATGATAATGATAATGATAATGATAATGATAATAATAATAATAATAATAATAATAATAATAATAATAATAATAATAATAATAATAATAATAATAATAATAATAATAATAATAATAATAATAATAATAATAATAATAATAATAATAATAATAATAATAATAATAATAATAATAATAATAATAATAATAATAATAATAATAATAATAATAATAATAATAATAATAATAATAATAATAATGCCCAATTTTACCAACAGATGTTACGACAAAACGGTTGTTAGTCTGCCTAGCAAAGTTATAACGAACATTACATTTCACTAACAAGTGTTAGCTTAACACTCGTGTTAAATCTCTAGTTAACCTAACATGTCATATTTCTGTTGTCGTTAACAATTGTAGAATTGTCAGGAATCAAGATGGTGGGTGTGATCACTCCTTTTGATGTCGATTTGCTATATTTAGGCCGTGTATATAAATGGCGTTCGTAACAGAGGGCCGAGTGATTAGACCGCTCATCTCACAGTATGGCACCCCGAGTTGGTTTCCAAAGGGCAAAGTGGTATCTGGGCGGTTTTTTCTGGGTTCTCAGGTTTCCCAGCCGTTCGTTCCACCAACTTCTCCAACATCACCTTTCATTTTATCCATGTGACCGTTACTTTTGATTCTAAACCTCTAAACAGTGTTTCTAGTTCAATTTTGTTGTTTTAAATGTATTAAATGAATTCATTGGAAATTATTAAAACTTTTAAGTGGAAGGTGAACGTGATTAAGAAAATTTGACGGTAAGTTTTGATTGAATAGGTAGAAACGAAGGAAAAACAACAATGTTAATGTATTTAACGACGATAATAATAGTCTAAAATTGTAAAACAAAGTTATTTGAATTTTAAATTGTTTAAGTATAATTTAAACAAAAGATTATGTAAATTACCTAATATGGTAATGAAAAGTGCGTCACTGAAGATGACGTGAACTAATAAGAAATTATTGAGTCGCCATAGCAACGCCAATTCAATAACTTCAGATTAGCTAGAGTTAGTTTCATTCTGTGCACGAACGTCGGGGAGTAAGGATTTAAAACAATCTCACTGTGATGGAGCTTGAGTTATATTGTGAATATTTATAAAATATTTATAAAATGGGCTCATCACACAACCTGACTACTCTGATGCAGAGTTTGTTGTTCCTATACAGGCTTCTCAAGTCTTGGGGATACATGTCCTCCATACGAGGAGAGTAACTCAAGAAAGAAAAAGAATAATCAAATTGTATTCCATATAGATGTAAAAGAGATCATAATTATCTAAGGATTTCACTGAATTAAAAGATGAAGAAGAAGAGGGAAGGTGTTGTTGATCTGAAACAAAATTTTCACTTCGAGCTTAGTTATAGGTAATACTGTCACCCACCGTTATTTTAAATGATGAAGTTGGAAAGAGAATTTTTACGCTCCACCGCGTGAAATACCCATGAAGCATTTGAGCATGTAACGTTACGTACTCTAGCAGAAAAATCCAGAAAGCATTTACACGAGCTTCCAACAACTGGTGCATGAACATGGAGTTGAAACTGAGAATGAACGAACACAGCCTATTTTGTTTTGCTTCATTTATATGCATATAAAATTAGTTTTTTTACTGGAAACAATGAACTATTATTTTTTTTTCAAATGGGAAGGTGTTTGTCCTTGAGCGCTACTAATATAAGGTGAGCAACCAATCGGAGTCCTGCGGTATTGTATTGCATTCCCCTTATGTGGTGTGTGACGAACACCAACCTAATCAATCTCTAATAAATACTATTCGCGCTAAGACAGAAATTCACATTTTGCAAAAACTGATCCACGAGGAACGAAACAGTATGTATTTAACATAACCGTAAAAATCCATTATTCTTAGCTCAAATAGTTTTCTTGATACAAATAAATAAAGTAGATGCCATTATATTATAACAATGCATTGCGACGTTAGCACTGTGACGAGTATCATTATTGGTTGGCATGTATGCATGAACGTATATTTGAAATTACTAAGAACTGAAACGTTAACATTTGACATGACGCTGTAAAAGAAATATGTACTTTGAATAAGCCAAGGTCTTTGTTAAATTCGACGAGAGGAAACGATACACTTCTTATTAATTAGTGTGGTAGAACGTGTCTGGTCACATTATATATTTGTTCATGAATGGTTCGTAATCTCTATTTACTCTAGAGAGTTCAAAGCAGCATTATTCACTCACTCTTCCATGGAAAAGTGTATATATCAGCCGGATCAATGAGACACGATCCACCTCCCTCCCCCTTACTACTGCTAGAGCAATCCAATAGAGTTAATGTGAACTCAAATTATGTTGCAAACAGAAATAATATTTTTAAACTGACTGACGTTGAACGACTTATTCACGACAAGGAACACAAGACCGGGAAGACTGCGTGAGACATCAGATAAACTACAAGAAGACGACTTTTGGAAAGAAATGCCAAGTAACAAGATTTTGGAACCTATCATCATAAGTTTGCAGTACTCAGATGTTGAAGACAATGACAATGACGAATTATCTCTTAACGCAAGTAACATTCACAGATATATGGATGCATAGCTGGCATTTTCGTTGGATTAGAAAAGTAAGTAATTCATAAACTACAATTAACTTTAAACTAAATATTTAAAACATTTGTGTAATATATGTAATTTAATGGCATTAACAGTTCACACTTCCATCTGTCACACAATGTGGAGCATTCCAATAGCTATATACATACAGTTTTAGCAGCCCCTTTCTGTTTCACCTGACTGAGTTTTAGACTCAGGTAAACATCTGTGTTGAAGAATCAGACAGCTGCATTTGGTTATGATCTGCTCTGTGATTTTTTACCTTTAGTACATGATCATTTATCCCATTTTAATATTTAAAACAGCCAAAAGCAGTCTTCATCTGTTTCATCACCATCCAGTTCCAATTCTCCTAGATCTTGAAATAATGATTCATCCACCTTGACTGAATCTCCACCATCTTCTAAGAACTTAAGATCTGATTCATTCAGATTCTTATATGTGAGGAAGAGTTCACGTCCAGTAAGCTTTTTGTACCTTGTTCTTCTTTTTCTTGGATCTTCCTTGCATTAAATTCTAGTTCAAAGTTTGCTTTCCATGCCAAAAATGACTCCACTGTCACACGTGTACCTTCAAATCGTTTCCTCTCGGCTTCTTCTGCTTCTTTTTCTGTTTGCAAAGCACGTTCTTCCCGAGTTTGCTTATTTCATCCCATTTGGTATTCAACCATTCTTGAGCGGAGGAAACTAATGTAAAGATCATTATTGTGTCCAAATTTTCTTCCGCTTGTTGCACTATATGCTCCTTTAAAGCCTCTTCGTCCGCATCCTCAAAATTCTCAGGTTCACATATTTCGATTTCAGAAATTTCTTCCGGATAATGAGGCGTGTAAGTGAACTTCAGCTTACATGTCAATCCATTTTCTGTGTCTGGCTCATACTGTTCCGATTTTATTGGAATTATAAATTTATGTCTCGGCTCTGTTGCTATTATTTCTATGTCTCCACAGTATATGGAGTCTAAAGCTTCAATTTCATTAATTTGCTCATCCTTATAATCCATCTTTTATTATGTAAAATTAAGCCATTCACGTGTATTCATATCTTTCCTTCAATCGTCATGTTGTCGTTCCATATTTCCTTGTGTAATATACAAATATTCAGGTTGCAATTGTGATTACAACTGCATTATTATAAAATTGGAAAAATCAGTTTGCGTTCTCTTACGTCTAGCGCCAAGAACACTCGCAAGTGTGCGAGAGAGAGAGAGAGAGAGAGAGAGAGAGAGAGAGAGAGAGAGAGAGAGAGAGAGAGAGAGAGAGAGAGAGAGAGAGAGAGAGAGGGAAATATAAAAAGAGTGGGGATAACGAGGTGGCAACGGTGAAGGCTCTAACACATCTGATTCTCTACAGGCGAGAACTCTTCCTATTTGAAACACATATTAGCTATCTAATTTGCAACCATACTACAAAAATATTTCACACATATTATTTATAGTACATATTTTACAACTATTGTATATTTTGAAATACTATAACTTATTTGTAAACAAACGTGAGTTTATCGGGAACAAGTGAATGACGATTAGGGTGAGTTACTGACATTAAATCGATACCGATTTCAAGAAAGGAGGATTATTCTTAAAACAATAAAAAGTAGGACCGTGTTCCTTAGGAACTTATAAACAATCATGACGTCTGGTAAGGCAGTTTTTATATTGCTTTTCTTCTGCTTGGATAATATGCATAAACATTTTGATTTGTTTATTTAGTTATGCTGTCTTTCCTTAATCTGTGTTTTTTACTGCTTAATTTGTATTTAATTCGCGCATAATATGATTTTCATACTATGAAAGGAAAAACTGGTGGAATGACCTTTCATATAACTATGTTTAATATAGTTTACGCTCCGCCATTTATTAATTTAGATTTATTAATATCCAAGGAAGTACATCTTATTTACCATTCCTATTTAATTCCCGACTAAATTTTTTTCGCCAAGACAACAATTTTATAGTAAAATATATCAGGTGAAGGTAATGTATAGCAATGAACCTTTTTGGCTCAACTTCACTATAGTTGGCATTTATATGAACTTTATGTTGGTCATGCAACATTCAATTATATGCAGTATTTTTAAGCTTGGTACTGGTTAGTCGTCTTGATTCTTGTACCATAAGAGGAGTAGTAAAACTCTATATTACTAATGTTAAATTGGGAATATTAATGCTCCGTTTTCTCAGGATATATCGGGTATAGAAATCCAAATTTTTTACAGTGTATGTATTGGTCCTTCTTAAATATACTGATCCTCATTCGTATAAGAATCTAAAGTAGTACATATTTATATATATATACATATATATATATTTTACTGCAGTTCTAATTTTTTCCATTAAAACCTGAACTTTTTTTAAATAATCCGTTTGAGTAAATTGACTCTCTGAGGATCCACAACTTCACTGTGAAATTAGATTATGTCATAAAGTTTGTATGGAGATATTACTAATGGTTTATTAGAAAACGGGGCTTTTATATTTAAAAATGTAGTTTTGAGAAAATTGATGTTGAAGTAAAACTAAAATAGATGCACATGAATGTTTTGAGTGAAAGTCTCTTTTTTGCCAAGATCCACCAAACTCAGTATTATTATCATTTTCTACCATAGATTCACTTATAGCAGCCTTCATTGAGTCTTCAGCTATGTTTTTCACACTTGTTCGCACTATTGATGTGTAGGGAAAGTTAGTTGTTGGGTTGCGGAGATTTAGCATACCACAAAGTACCTTGCCAGCTGAAAATCCCTTTCCAATACATCTAAATCCATAAAACAACTTCAAATATTTTTGATGATGTGTAAAAATTCTTCTTGCTCTCACAATTTGTGCACTTTACTGTCAGGTTTTTTACTATGCCATTTCTTTCATGTAGATTCACTTTCCCCCCACAAATATTACAACTGACAAAGTCAATAAAAATTGAACATAATATATATTCAAATTAATTAATATATTTATATTTGTTTCATCTTCATTAATGTTACTATACTTCTTTTCTGTGTTGTGTAGTTTCCTTTTAGAAGCACTGGGTGGAGTTTCAACATTTTCAACAGGATTGTCAACACTAAATTTTCACATTGTTGTGCAGTTACATCTTCTTCTACCATAGGATATGTTCTATAATGTTGATTGCTTTTGTTTTTTCTCTTTTTAAACAAGCATTTACGTTTTGTCATTGTGAAAACAACAAAAAGGTTGAGCACAATATAAAAATATACAAATATCCAAGATATTACCACTTGTTTACATAATTAAATAAACTATAACCACAAAACTCTGGCGCTGCATTGAATTCCATATTAGCCAACATATGGTCAGAATTTCTCCTAAAATATAAGACAAACCACAGCGTTTTAGACCAAGTAGTTCTGGAGTTATACTTTGTTCGATAAAACGTTGCCAGGATTTTAAAAAATTAAAGGATTACAGTTATATTTATATAAATTAATTTAAAATAGTAAATATTAGTCTATTGTAATAAAACGTATGTCAGCTTAATCAGGATGGATTATATTTTTATAATATGCAAAAAACTGAAAAAGTCAAAATTTGTCATATAAGGCCTTTATGACTCCCCTAACTAAATATATACTGTTGCAATTAACATAATTGTCACTGGTTACCCAAAAATACAGTACTTCTGCAATATAAATATGATATATCAGAATCTTAGAATAGTAAATATTTACTCGGTTTTGGTCCGGTGTTTCAAACCTTTCCTCAATTTTGTTATAAATGACTTTTCACCCTTACGTATAATATAACCTACAAACTTAAAATAATCAGCTATTACATCGTCGTTTACGATTTGGTGACCTTGTAAATCCCATAAATATTTGTAACTCCCATTCCGATCCCCCCACTAAAAGTACAAACATTTGGTTACATTAAAGATTTGGTTTTAGTGGATCACCTAGCGTATAATTATCTAATGTTAGGAAAATGGGATAACGGAGTATGTCTTGACTGAAAACAGTGAAATTTATAAAAGTAGGCAATTCTAATCAGAGTCTGCCAAAAACTGCACCAATCTCTTTGGTCAGCAAAGTGACGATTTGGTTTCTGACATTCTCCAAATATTTCCAAGTTTTAAGTTGGTTTAGAAAAAAAAATTGTTATTTTATGTGTGTGGTTTTCATATTGCTAAATCCGTCAATACTGCACGATTTCGCGATACTAACATAAGAAACCTGGACGTAGAGCACAAACAGATCATGTGGTTTTTGTGGTCTATCTCTGAATAAGAACTAACATTACGTAACAAAGTCGCGTGAATTTTTGCACTTTCTCGATGAGGGAAAGTTTGTCACTGAACTTCAGGATGTAGTTAAAGGACGCTTTCTATGTCAGTCTGCGGAAAACTGCTTGGTGCCTGCACCGTTCACCCCGAAAACAAGTGACCTGTGAGTTTGTGCAAACAAAAGACGTCAACATGCATCCTTGCAACATATTAAAAGTTAATTTAAGTTGCAACTAAATGGCGAAAATTGCCCAAAAATGACATTTCTCTTCTTTGATACTTTATTGGATTTTTATCTTACATGTATGTCTTCTTCTTACATCCAGTATTACGCTGCTAAAAGCTAATTCCCTGCTCATTTAATTAGTCACAACTCTTTCTATAACGTCCAGTGCTCCTCTTTTCTCTGGGCTCGTAGTTATATATGATCCGTGGTAATCTCCTATTGTCTATTCTGCATATATGTTCTTTCCAATTTTGTTTATTCTCTATTATTTTTTCATTGAACTCAAATATCTTTAGCTCTTTCCGTATACTCTCATTTATTATTTTATCCCTCATGCTACAACCTTTCACCTTTCTTAAAAATTACATCTCATCAGCTTGTATCTTTCTCTGTCTTAATATTCACAATTCACTGCCATACAGGAGCACTGGTACAGCCATTGTCTTGCAGAACTTTAGTTTTGTATCTCTTCGTGTTTTATTTTCTAAAGTTCTACATATGTAATATAATTTATTAATTTTGTTTACTATTTCATTATCCACAGTAACACTTACCTCATATCCTAAATATTTACAGTGGAAGACTTGTTCTAAGCATATTCCTTCAGCATTATCCTCGATCTGACAGGATATTTGTTATTGTGTTCCATTATTTTTGCTTTATTTGCAGATATATTTAAGTTATACCTATTCTTTGCCTAATTGATATTGTGACTGAGTGGGTTACGTAGATTCGGAAATCTGGTTTGCAGAAATCTAAAACAACTTTTGCTGCAGTAAAAGGACGTGAAATTGAAAATCAGCTGTCTTAGAGTCTGACTCGGTGTTTTGCTGCAGGAAAACAAATGAATGAAATCACTGCGGTACACTTCAATCGTCGACTGTCGCAATAACCAACAAACAACTACACACAACTGCTGCTCTAACACCTTGCAGAGGTTTTACACCATCAGTGTGAAGAAATGATTAATTTCCATCAATTAACTTAAATAATAAGAGTTAAATGATGAAGCCTGAGACTCAAGTACTTACGATAGTAAGTCGCCACGAATGGTGTATCTCGGATGCGAGAGCTCCTAGTGGTTTACTGGGGAAATATGAGTCAAATGGAGAGTTTAATGTCAGGACGGCACTTTGGCCATGGTAGCTCAATAGGTTAGAGCGACTGGACGGAAACCAGGAGATCCGTGGTTCAAATCCCGGCCATGGCATTGCATTTTTCATGTTGACTCTATGTTACTATTGATTTACTGGGAAAAGCATATGAGGGCTCTTCATTCTAAATGTGATTTGCATAACTGAAAACCGTAAGACTTAGACAAAATCGTACTAAAAATGTATATCCTGTTAAAACACGTAATTTTTATCTACATTTTCATGAATTTTAATCATCATCATAATCATCATCCACGGGGTTTATGCCTAAAATAACTTGTTCCGGTCTCAAAAATTGGTCTACCAACGTTTCTTTCCCTTTTGGGTTATAATTCAACAAAAATTTTGGTATGCTATGATTGTACATTCGTTCCACATGCTCTCTCTAGTTGGTTCTATATTCATTCATCTTCTCTATTAAACTGAATATACCAAATTCTGTTATTATGGCAGAACTTCTCTTTCTATCAAATAGTGTGTAACCTGCAACACTCCTTCAGAATGTCCTTTATACAGATTCTATTTGTCTTTCCTCACTTTTATGAAGTGTCCAACATTCTGAACCATATAAGAGCATGGCCACTGACATTACTTGAAAAATTTTAGTGTTGTTTCTTTTCTAGTGATCTTGAGACATATTTTTATGGTACTGCAAATGAATCGGAGAACTGAGAAACCCTACATGTCCAAAAGAACTAAAGTTTTCAGGAGATACAAAGAACATTCCATTATGCTTAAAGTCAGTTTTTGTACCCACTTTTCGTTGAAATGAATGTAGAGGAAAGCATGCCATCACACTGAATACATTCTTGATCCATTTTCTTGACATTATATTAACATTTAGTGAACATGTGGGCTTTCTCAATATTGAGTAATAAATATGCATAAATTATTACTTAACCCACACTATATACCTGACAAGGACAAAAATTAAACAAATTATGTCAAAGAGAGCTCCTAGCCATTATATTCTACACATGGTTCATTCTTTAATACATGTTGGCCAATTGTACCTATATGTCGTCGTAGAAGCTCTGAATGATTTCATCTTCTGTTGAGAATGGCATAAATCGTCTTAGGTGTTGCATTTTCTTCTCATTTATAGGCACATTGAAAATGCTGCAAACCAGTGTACTTAAGAAGATATTCATAGGAAAGCTGGATGGCAGAAGGAGAAGAGGAAGGCACAGGAAAAGATGGGTAGATGATGTAGAAGATGATTTGAGAAAGTTGGGGGTTAAAGGCTGGAGAAGAAAAGCAGAGTACCGAATAGAATCGAAGAGGGTGGTTAGGGAGGCCAAGGGCCAACATGGCCTGTAGTGCCAACTATCATCATCATCATCATCATCATCATCATCATCATCATCATCATCATCATCATCATCATCATCATCATCATCATCATCATCATCATCATCATCATCATCATCATCATCATCATCATCATCATCATCATCATCATCATCATCATCATCATCATCATCATCATCATCATCATCATCATCATCATCATCATCATCATCATCATCATCATCATCATCATCATCATCAATCATCATCGTCACCATCGTCACCATCATAGGCACATTATCTTAATAAGTTTGACTTATAGGGTTTGGTGAAATTACAAATTGTTCAGCCGGTTGGAATGTGTGCCCTTCTTCACATTCTGCACTAACATCACCGCTGTCTGACATTTTATCAACAATAACAATTGATTAAGTCAAAAAGTGGGAGGCCGATTATTATTAAAATTCTGAGAAAACCCATAGCCTCTTTACATGTGAGGTTTCTCTTCAGTTTCGGTGACACAACGGCTGCATAAGGCGCACAGAATATGCCAGAACATCAAGGGTTTCTCTACATTATGATCGGCCTATATATTTAAAGTATAATGTCATAGATAACTCAATTTTGTAAAAAAATGGATATGTGGGTTTTATCAATATTCCCATTCAAATGTTGTTAAATCTATTAATCTTATTTAAATCTTCATTTTTAAAATATGAAACATTGTAGCCTAAATAGTTAAATTGTTCACCTGTTCTATCATCTCGTCTTTCAATATTATTTTTGTTCTGTTTGCATTCCGCTAAAAGCATGGACTGTACTACTGTATTTAATTTAAATGTTAAAATACTTATACTATTTCCCACCTGAAAGTTATCATTCCTTGTTTTCTTCCTCTCTTGCGCAGGTAAAGAGAAGGGAACTTCCAAGCCATTACACAACGACCGGCTCTTAAAATATTTGACTTCCGCTTACGTTTACTCATGAACATATTTTTTCTTGTACAGGAATATTTTAATTAATTAATTTATTTGATAGTTGTAAAGTATAAACCTGTTTCATATTTATAAATGTGCATAGAGAGTAAACATTTAAAGTTAAAAACTTTATTTTGTTTCACAATTTTATTGAAACTTATACACCTGTATTTCAGTATTGAATATTTTGCTGAATACGCACGAAATACGAGGGCTGTTCAATAAAGAATGATCATAATTTTTTTCAGCCATCATTTTTTGTACTAAAATTCAATCTTATTATATTCTGTTAGCTTAATGTGAAACAAACACGCCGTAGTATTTTCATTGTTGGTACTCCTGGTTCCCGCCTGTGAGAATCAGGCAAGTTCAGACATGTTCAGTATTGCCTACCGCTGCAATGGAGGTAACACACGAGGAACAATATGTGGATTTGAAATTCTGCTTTCGTCTCAACAAATCATCAGTTGATGCCTATACAATATTACAGGAGGCCTATGAAGAGTCTGTTCTTCACTACAGCACAGCTCGAAGGTGGTTTAAAATGTTTAAAGTGGGGAGACAATCAATTTCTAAGGAAGGTGGGCCTGGTGTTCCAGTTACTACCCTTACGAAAGAAAACATCAACACTGCTGCTGCCAAGGTGAGAGAGGATTGAGACATTACCTTAAGATCACTTTCTGCATTACTGAACATTTCATTGGGTACCACCCACACGTTGGTTACAGAAACATTACACATCAGACGTGTTTGTGCGCGATGGGTTCCAAGACTGTTGATTTCCGAACAAAAGCACATTCGCATGTAGGTCTGCATGCAGTTAAAGTTGACGTTAGAGGAAGATCCGGAGTTTCTTTCAAACGTAATCACTGCTGATGAAACTTGGCTACATCATTTTCATCCTGAAAGCAAACAGCAAAGCTCAGTGTGGAAATCTCCTTCCCCCCCCCCCAAAAGCAAAAGAGGTTGCTTCTGCTGGGAAAGTTATGGTCATCTCATTCTTTGATATTCATGGAATGGTATATCAGCATTTTGTACCTGCACACACATCAGTAACTAGATAATACTACAGGGATGTCCTGAAAACATTGCAAGTCCATATCAGGTGCAATAGCACACTATTCCGTGAAGCAGGCTGGATACTGCACCACGATAATGCGCGGTCACATATTGCCAATGTTGTTGCTGAATATCTTGCAAAAATCAACGTGAAGTGTATCCCTCACCCTCCCTATAATCCGGATTTAGCCACATGTGACCTTTTTCTATTCCGTAGCTGCAGAAAACGCCTTAATGGAGGCATTGTCCATCACGGAAGTAATGGTGAAGGCTGCGGAGGCAATTTTGAAGGATCTCTCAAAAAATGGTTTCCAGGCATATCTTTGAAGACTGGTAGAAACGCTGGGACAAGTGCACCGCACTCAGGGGACACTATTTTGAGAAAGACCATCAAAATTATGAGGATGAGTAATGGTACGTGATCATTCTTTATTGAATAGCCCTCGTATCTTGGGAGTTTGCACACAATCAACAAAGCTAATATGCTTTCGTAGCCTACTGTATGCCCACGACAAGTAGGCTAGAGGGGAATGAAGGGCAGAGGAGCTTGAACTGTTTATCTGCTCCGGTAACGAATCTATATACTAGGAAATGAGTGTATGATACTGCATATGAGTCACCCATGCTGCCAGATCTAATGTTTGTTGCAGTAAATGCAACGATAGTTATTATTTATGTGACAACACTTATGTATTTAAAACGAGCCTTCCATCCTTGTCATACTCGGAAGGCGAGCATAAACACCGAGGAGATAGCGAAAGTGATTACGTTACACATTACTCTAGCCTGCTTTCTTGTCCTGGGCAAACAGTAGTATAATCAATGCTATTATAGGAAAACGGAAACGCGCATTCTACGCTGCGGCGGTCCTGACCTCACCAGTCATGTGTGATTCTTTCACCCAACTGCGCGGGTATTTTTCAAGAACTCCGTAAAGGCATATACAAATTAAAGTTTTTACTAAAAGCGAACAATCCTTTGCCATCCAAAAACCAAGTGAAATATCATGATCACATAATCTGTCCAAAAGGCACTGTAAGTAAACAGAAGCATTGCCAGGGATTCCACATCAAACATTCTCTTCCTGTGTTTTTGCGACAGTCGCTAACTAAGGGCTAATGCGTGTGAGAAGATGAAATGTTACAGTATAGTGATTGTTTTAATTATATACAGCATCTCATGTATATCTATGAAGTCTGCAACACAAAGAGCAGAACTACTTCATTCCTTGTTTCAGTTGGTTGCTTTTGGGGATCAACAACCTACTGATCTTCACGGTTGGCGCTGACGTCGTGGTCACTGCGTGGAGGTCCTTCTTCTGGAGGAATGAACTCTTTATCTCGCTGGTCAAACATGCAAGATTTACCAAAAACCAAACAACTATAATCAGCTTTATTGTTTTTGTAAGAGGGAATGCTTAACTTCTAGGCTCATAATGGAAGTTCACCATGTTTTCTTCTCCATGCTTCAGTTACTCTTTCTTGTGAGGTTAGGTTTTAGTTTTTAAATTGAAGAAACGGCATAGATCACATAGAACTTGACAAAACAATGACTGCATAGTGTTTAAATATGAAGTAATAATTTGGTTATGTTTAAATACACTTTCACCCAATCATAAACCAAATAGTCTAACTAAAATTCGTATAATTTTATTAATAACAGCATTAATTAAAAACCTGATTGTTTGTTATTCATCCGCCCTTTTCTAATATATTTTATTAGTGTGTATACAAACTAACCTTACGAAATATTATTTCATTTTAATCCAGATAAACATTTCTAGAATTAACTATATTTCGTTATACATAGAAACAAATACCGACAGTCAAATGTTTAAGAACCGGGCGACATGTGCTGATCTTCAACTTCCATGCAATCTCGAGAAACAATTGAATGTCGATTTTGAAAGCATAACAAAGTATTGAAAAATCGAAAGTATTAATAGCGGATACTTACAAATTTACGGCATACAAAAGAAGCTCAAGAGACATCTGAGCAAAATTAAGCGGTCGCTTACGTCAAATTTAAAACAAGATGCTGAGAATCACAGTAGTTCAGAAGCGTCCATAAATAAAAGTTCAATTTTCATAACGGATATGTCGGGACTGTGCCTTAATTTTCCTGAGCACGCAATGCATCCGCCCATAGTTCAAGGTTCGTATCTTACTGGGGTACTTGGTGGCAGTGCAGTCACGTTGTCGACTGCTTTAAGTTTATGTATATATCAGTGTATGTTGTTATTTTCGCATTTTTATTGTAAGTACTGAGCGGGATGGCTCAGGCGGTTTTGTCTGTGGCCCGCATTCCGGAGGTCCCGGTTCGATTCCCGTGGCCGACCTACCTGACCCATACGTTTTCGTCGGTTTTCCCGGGTCGACAAGCGTAGGTTAAGTACGTCCCCTGAATTTCCTGTCCCTCCATTTCATCTCCATTATCATTTCACATCATGTGTCATCACTTTCAGGTAGAAGAGTCTAGGAGATGCATGGCAGGATAATATGCTCCTGATAACACTTTCTCCTTCGGTAGGACGGTCTTCGGTCTCAGAGTCAACCTGGTGGACCGTTTGCGAACCACAGTAGGTGGGTGCCGGCTTTAAAGGCTTACCGGGAGCTTCCAGCAGGTTAATTATAGGCGCCCTGCCCTCTGCCTTGTCGTGATTCCTTGGGATAGCCGCCCTCTCTCTCCTCTGGCCTCATCCTTCCTCCCTGGGATGCCTCAACTTGTGGGCATAGGTACTATAGGACCTCCGTGCCGAATCCCCTCCATAGCGTAGTCCAGTCCAATGATTTTCATTGATAATAGCATCAGTTAAAAATGTATTATAATAATACGCCGTTCTTTGAAGGCTTTCTGGTTAACTATTCTGTATTTGTGATAAGTATTCACGTGTCTAAGTAACGGAAGGGATACGCATCACCTCAACACATAATTGGATCTTTTGTGTGTACATCTCCGAGAGAAACGAATAACATGACGGAATTGCAGGAGGTACATGGTTTGCAGGAATGGGTGACGTAAGCGGTAGAGACGTGCAGAGTTCCGTAACAGTTACTGGCTTGACCCTTGGCTGGAACGCGCTCGGCTGTGATCCGCCCAAACCACTGGAAGGTGGGTCAGAATGAAAGTGCATTCATCGGTGAACAGTACCGAACCAAAATTAGGAATTGTATATTTTACAGCACGTAAAAGAATCTGAAGTCTGCAAAAGAGGCATCTGAGTAAAATTAGGCGGTCTTTCATGGCCAATATAGAATGGGGTGATGAGAATCACAACGCTATTAAATACTCAGTTATCATTTCACTGCCGGTAAACGTTATACAACTGGCAGAACAGAAAATTACTCTTGGGCTGGTACTTGATCATAAGGGAATCTTAGGTGACAAAAACGCAGATATTCTGGTAAGGAATGGATTTGCTCATTTACTAGATCAGAACCAGTTTGGCATTCCTTTAAATAGTGTTTGAGTAATCATTGCTCTGTGGATTTGTTGTTTCAACCAAAGTCAATGGGTTCAAAGAGGATGGTGCAAGCATCATAAACGGATAGAGTCAAACATAAATGTACGTATGTGTGTATGTGTGTGTGTGTTCTGGTATTAACACATCGTTCTTATTGGATTGAATTCTCAAAACTTAATTTTTGAAGCTGGGCAAGAAGAGTCCAGAAGAAGCTCACGATATGATGAGCGAAAGTCGGCAAGTATGCCCAAGATGACGCAGCTTTCACCGGAAGCTAAGGATACTCATCAAGATACAGGCCGTAGAAGCCTACGCATCCATATTCCTAACAGTTTAGACTCTGTGATATTATGTGGTTAATTGTAGAGGCAGAGACCAATAAAATAATTATTGGTACATGAGGCAAAACTTTTATTTTATAGAAACAATAACAATACTGACAAAGGAAAAAAAAAAGGCAAAGAACAAAAAAGGAAGAAGTTTCACTAATTCAAATTGAAATATTCTGATCTATAACTTCGCCAGTAGGGTCCACTACACACTACCTTCACAGTGACAGCGTCCAGGTATTAGCAAGGCAGGATGACTTGTCGACCCGATCTGGTAGGCCGCAATGAAGGTCCACAAGCTTGTGTGCCAGCAGTTTTCTCCTTAAAGCGTAGAGTCCTAGATGTGGAACGCCATGGAATGTCCATAGCGGTTTCTTGCGACGTGTCCTCCACGTTGTCAGATGTTAGAATTAAGGCAGGTTTCAATCTGTCAGTGCTAATAGTCTGTTTGCCTGTTGACATCTTAACGTCGAAGTGTTTGTCATTGTGAGGCAGAACTGGGTATGGTCCATCAAATGTTGGCTGTAGGGGTAGATCATCATGTCGAACGAAGACGAACTTGCTTGTCATCAGTACTGGGTGTATGGAAATCTTCTTGTGGTAGTGATGTTCGGTGGAAACTGTATTAAGACTCTTCATCTGTTCCTTCAACTTGAAAACGAAAGCTGGAATGCCAGCCATGGCTGATTGCGGAACCGTAAGTCATCTCCGCTGATGTGGCATCCACTTGTGGAATGATGTACGAGCGAAGACCTAACAAGTCTAGGGAAGGTTCAAAACCCAGTCCTCAGACATGTGTGCTTTTAACGCAGACTTAAGATGGCGGTGCTAGCGTTCAATTTTTGTATTGGTCGCTGAAAGATATGCAGTAGTTTCGTTGTGGACAATACCTAGTGCGGTAGTGCGGCATTTGAACAGTTGACATACAAATTGTCGTTCACGGTTAGTAGTTTTGATGTGAGGCACACCGAAACTAGCTATCCATGTTGACAGTATGGTAAATGAAACTGATTCTGCTGTGATGTCAACTAGTGGAACCGCTTTTGGCCAGTGAGAAGCCATCGATGTTAGCAAGAAGCGATATCCTTGTGATGGAGGTAAGGGTCTAACAATGCCAACGTTAATATGGCTTAACCTGGTTGTAGCTGAAGGATACTGTCCTACTGTACTGCTGCTGCGTCTATCTGGACATGCTGATGTCCAGGTCTTCAGGCCCTTCTTTAACGATGGCCAAATGAAGTGCTTTCTGACTAAATTGATGGTAGCTTGAATTCAAGGGTGTGATGAATTGTATATGGAGTTGAAAATTGCTTGTCGGAGCTGTTGATGTATGTATGGGTGAATTATATTTTTAAATATGTCACGAACAAGTTATTTGCATTTGATAACACTATTGTTTGAAGTGAAAGTGACGTTGAATTCTTAAGGTGTGTTCTTCGTCACATTGTTGACTCTCTGCGATTTGTTCCGTTATGATAGCTGGAGTTATACTGATCGAAGTAATTCGTAAACAAGCGTCAGCTGCGATGTTCTCCTTTCCAGCAGTGTAACTTATGTCCGTGGTGAACTGTCCAGTAGAATGGATTTGTTTATTTGACGTGGGGGAAGATTTACCTAAACGTTACTTGACCATGAAGACGAGTGCCTTGTGGTCGGTATAAATAGGAAAATCACGTATTTCTAGCATGAACTGAAAGTGCTCTACAGCAGAGTATGCAGCGAGGAGTTCTCTATGGTAGGTTGAGTAGTTTTTCCCTGCGCCTGTCAGTTTCTTGGAGAAGACTGCTAATGGTTGCAAAGTGTCGTCTTTGACTTGCTGTAGAGATGCACCAATGGCAAAATCTGAAGCGTCAACCATCAAAATTAGCGTAAACTTGAAGATGGATAAGCTAGAAGTGCTGAGTCTGCCAGGCTGTTTTTAAAGGCAGTTAAAGTTTAGCCGAAGGTCTTCTGTCCACTATATCTTCTTGTTATCATTCTTCTTAGCACCGCGGAGTAGATTCAAAACTTTTGCTTCTTTTCTGCCCGAGTCTGGAAGGGGTTTTCGGTAAAAATTAATGAGGCCAAGAAATCGACGCAATTCTTTCATTGTTGCAGGTAGCTGATAGTTGGCAATGATTTGTATTCGCTCTGGGAGTGGCCTGATTCCATCTTTAGATACCATATGGCCCAAAGATGGTACTACTGTGGTACTGAAGATATACTTGATCAGATTAATTATGATGTTAGACTTACTGGGGCGTTCGAACAGCAATTGAAAATGTTTCTGGTGTTATTCATATTGTGATGCCACAAAAATGTCACCCATGTAACAGTATACAAACTCTAGTTCTCTCAGTATAGTATCGATGTATCTTTGAAAAGTTTGGACCACCTTTCGCAGTCCAAAGAGAAGTCTAAAAATTTCGAACCAAATGGAGTTATCATACTGTCTTGGGTATATCATCTGGATGTGCAGAGATATGGTGGTATGCTCGGACTAGATCTACCTTTGAAAATATTTGATTTTCCATCCAATTGGGTGTTAAAATCACATTACAGTGCTGATTGGTATAGCTATTGGAGATAAGGTATACTGGGGGTGTTATACATCAGCTGTATTACAAATTACCATCCAGCAGCGAGAAATTACGTCGTACTATATGGAGCATCAAGGATGTAGGAGCGCAGGAGCCTTAAAATTACAGCTACCTCCACAAGGCAAAAGGATTATCACAACTACTGGATACATTGCACAGAAGCTGTACAGGCTGCGTTAGATGCTCTTCAGTCAGATGAGGTGTTACATGTCGGTGTTCCAGTTCATAAGATACTATTATTAATAGTCGATGAAGCATAGGCCTATATGTTTGCGAGTCCTGGATGCAAGAGATGAGATACTTGTCTCCCGAAGCCATCCTGGAGGCAATGGGAGGTAAACTCACAGACGTACATTGTAATCACTACAGTTACAGTAAAGATACATATATCAGAATTGCGAATTGCAGAGGAATTCTGGCCACAGCCAAAGGAGATCACGACTGGTACCTGCGTATGATCCCTAATGCTACCTGGATCATCTCAGCATACAACAAAATATACTTTCATTTTCTTGTTCTTTTCCAGAAATAGCATCCTTCGTCCCCATTATTCAAACATTATAGAATGTTCTTAAGTTATCAATTGTTTCTTCATACGAGCTTTCAAAAGCGTCTCTCCTAATTGGTGTTTGTCCATCACTTCTGCCCATTGCACTGTCAAGCCTGCAAGATTGTAGCCTAAAGAATGTTCAAACGATTGTCCTTGTGATTTCCTCAGCTAAGTTCTCCATAGACACATAAGTAGAACCACAGTTATTATGAATTACACCCTATAAAATGGCAAAGAGAGAAAAAAAAATGTTTCACTACTTCAAATTGAAAGATTTTGGTGCTACGACCTCACCACAAGGGTCCATCACAAATATCTTATAATTTTTAGTCAACTTTTTGGAAGCACCGACACAACAAACATTAGTTGCACATGATTTTCAGAATGCTTTTATTGGTTATGCTTACCCCTGCAGGGGATAATAAATAATGAAATATAGTAATTATGCAGTTTAAAAGTTACTATAATAACAGATGGGAAGCTTAAAACATGTTAAAAACTTTTCTTTTGGTTCTTAAATTATATTGTACTCCCGGTTGTGATTGTTTCTTGCAAGCACTAATTTAAATGTTTTTAAAAAACCCGCCTATAATTAGAAGAATCATGTTGCTTATGTAGTTAGGAATATTATCAATAGGTGGTAGGGAGGCATTGTCAACGAATCGTAGTTGTGCTCGAGTTGGCAGAATGTGTGCTGCCATCTTGACCCAGTTTCTACAGTACAGTTCGCAAATGTCAAAATGGCGTCCTCTCAGGACGCTTGGTATTTGTCACTTTTAGGATTAGCAGAAAATTTCAGGACTTCAAGTCCGCCAAATATAAAGTTGTGCATTCAGTGCCTCCAAGCAGTCTTCAATTTTAAGCCTCCGCCAAGGGTTGAAGCTCGAACTCACTTACAGTTGGGCAATATTTTGTTGACACACACGAAAAACATAGATTTGGCGAGAAATCATTTGGAACAAGCGGTATGTTTACAAACAACTTTTATCTGCCGGTCGTATGTTGTGCATCTATACTTGTGTTCCGAATAATTATTTAGATGTGATTATCTTTCCGCCGTGTTATAAAAATAATACAAAATGATTATGCATTGGGAAAAACGAAATGTTAGGGAAGCAGAATTTTGCATATTTTCCTATAGCATATTTCTTTCAGTCAAAATACACATGATAATTGGAATTGTGTACTTTTACGGCAATGGGAAGTTACCTTGGGGTGTACCTGAAATGCATTAATCCTAAAAGAAATGAGGAAAGGTGAAACCTCAGCTGATGTATATCTGTTAATGTATGGTGATAGGATGCCAGGTTTTGCCATTTTAACTGATATGTTCAATGCTTTATGACTGAACTACAGGTTTTTATGGATCCAGAACGTCATAATAATGTGCCCACTATTCATTTTAATACTTGAATTTATGTTAGGTGTTGTTAAAGTTGTTATGAAGATAGTATGTAACAGTTTTGTTAAACGTTTTTGCTTATTTTGAAGATAACTTAAAAAAAGCTCCAATTAGACTATCTAAGTAATACATTGTATATATTGTAATTTTGTAATTCTAAGGTCAGAGTGCTCTGGAGCGCCATATCACTTTGTATGTGACAGTTTTAATCTATGATGTTTCTTTTTTGGATAGCAGTGGATTTGTTTTGGCGCGATTTGTAATTTAGCTACATTTATTACCAAAAACAATTTTCCTTGTATAATAAAAGGTGCCATTTATAGCTCAGTTGCATGAAAAACTGGTTAAAGTTGTGGAAGATGAGTCATTATCTGAAACATTACACTTTCTATAATAAATGACAGTGCAACAATTTCTAAGAAAAGCAGGTATATCATAAATGAATATCCAAAAGCACAAGTTATATTTTCTTGGTTATATCAACTATAAAGGAAGTAAGTATCGCTACATTCCAAGAATATAAACAAATTCTTGACAAACATATAGTAGAATATGTTGCAGTTAAATGTAAGAAACTGTGGTTTATTTTTATAGATAGTGTAACTCTTTTACTTTGTCTTCATTTTTGTATAGTGTACTGTGTAATCCTGGAATTTTGATTCATTTACTACAGCATGTGCAGCAAATATTAGTATCTTTTTCTGTGTGTGAAATGACTTGTGAATCACTATATACAGGTAGTTTGATTTAGTATATAAGAATCTTTAGCACAATTTTCTTAAAACATTAAATTTGGTTTATACAAATCTAAGGAACATTTATAGGTACAGTAACAGACAGCAGAAGCTGAAATGGCTAAACTTTCAAGTCGAGCAGACAGACATAGTATCACGTCACTGTAAATGACGCTTAATACCACTTGATGTGTAATGAAGCTGTTGCCAACCTATGAGTAAAAAAAATGCAAACTGTTAGGAATGTAATGTGAATGGAAGAATCCTCTGATTGGATGAAATGAAAATGCTGTGAGTTGTAAACCTAAGATTATGTAAACAGGGACAGTGTTGATCATTATCAAGAATGCACATTCACTTAGCTTGCATGCTTTGCTGTAGCGGCTAACTTGCTTATTAACTTAAGCTTATATACGTACAGAAAAAAACTAAGAAAGTCTAACCTAACCTACACTTCCATGAATCAGAGATTTAAGCTTATATAGTAAAAACAAAACCCAACCTAACTTTCTGTGAATTAGAAATCTAAACTTACATTGAAAACAACGTTCTAACGTAATCTCCTGTGAATCAGAAGCCTAGGTTTATATGAATAGTCGAGCATCAGTCAGCATGCAAGTAAAGTAACTGTGCTGTGTTGAAATGGAAGGTATTCAACTATTTACATTTCTTTATTAACATCAATAAGTTTTACTTTGTTGACAAAATAATACGTTTTATTTAATAGCAATACTCTTTACATTAAAGTTTTTAAAAGTTCTATAGCAAATTAAGGAACATACACAATGTGTACATAAAATATGAAACTATTAACAGTGAAGCAAACAAATATATACAAATATAATAATTTGTAACTTAAAACTTCACTTATCTTATAAGAAATGATGAAAGTTTTCTTATAAATTGATCAGGATCACGATTTCGTGAAAAAATCAACAGTTGTTGGCTGATGATGTGAGAGATTTTTTTCATGAAATCGGGACCCTGATAAATTTATAAGGAAACTTTCATCATTTCTTATAAGTGAAATTTTAAGTTACAAATTACTATATATGTAAATGCACAATGTGTACTTGAGAGAAGCAAAAGCAGTATAAAACATAGTCATTTTAATTGGTTTTAGTTCCTATACTTTGGTTGGCAGCGAGTGAAACTGGTGTGGTTTGTTGCAATTGCAACATAATTTCTGAAGAAACAAATATTTGTTAAAAGCATAATTATTTTAACAAAAATTGCAAGTGCTGAAATGTTATCCAAAATGTATTACAGAGGTACTATAATGACTTTATGTTATGTAATACCTGTTGGGTTGGTCCATCAGACTTGAAAAAACGTCTTTTAAAACTTTATTCACATGGGCTTGAGGAGAATTGGACACATTTTAGATTTGATTGGAAGTGTTGGAAATCAAAGTTGCTTCATATTGAGTTCCCCTGAAATGTGTCTTTGAAGCTAAGCTTGTGCAGAGTTATAATTTCATTATAAGAATTTGGAGAAAATTTGTCAACATATTTTCTGTTGGTGTAAAATTCTTAAATAATTAAACAAAGTTTATATTGAACTTGTAAAAGCTCACTCTTTTAATAATTATTTTCTAGTTTATCCATTACTAATGCTTCTATATTAGTTGTAGCATATAACCAATGTACTTATAGGTTTACATATTGTAGGTCTTTATAATAGATACATGTACAGTGAATAAATTAAAATGTTATATAAATGTATTTTCCTTTTTCAGTGGCTGCTATCTCAGGTGATAAATGCATTTGACGACGTGAAGTTTGAAGCTGCAAGTGTTTTAGCAGAACTTTATGAACAACAGACACAGTCTAGTTTATCCAAACCTATTCTCAGGAAAGCCATCGAACTTTCACAGCACAGTGTGTATTGGCACTGCAGACTGATATTTCAGCTGGCAGTAAGTTTTCACTCATATTACCAATGGGGTTCATGAATGTATTAATGGTTGAATCTCACAACGTCACTGCATAATTAGATACCTGTTTAATGATAACTAATTATATAAATAATCTGTGAAGATTTGAAGACTCAGACTATAATATTAATTGGATATCTGTACTGTATTTTTTGTGATGTAACCTAAAGAGTGTCCTGCGCTGTGGCATAGCAGGCTAAGGCAGTATGCCTTGGCTCCTGCCCACAGAGAGTGGCCCGGGTTTGATCCCAACCATGGGAGGCAGGTTTTAAGTCCCAGGTATAGGACCGGTGCCCACTCAGCATCTTCAAGAGCTTATGCTAGGTAAGCGGTCCTGGTCACAAAAACCAGCGTTCCGGCTGGGGGTTCTGAGATGCTGACCACATCTCCTCGTATCAGTTGGAGGATCGCCCACCTCTACCTTGCGTAAGTCGGCATGAGGCCGGCAGTCGGGTTGGTAGGCCTGGGCCCTCTAATAGGGCTGTCCCGCCTGGGTTAAAAAAAAAAATTAAATGGTGGGGAAGGAAAAAAAGCTCAACTAATAAAAGTTCTATTTGTATTATAATTTTTTCTAAAACATGACAACTCTGCCCCTCTCCTCTGTTAAGAGTGGTGTTATTTTGAGGTTTGGGTTTACAGGTTATGTATCTGCAGGAAATTAATGAACCATAAGAGTGGCTCCATTGCCTCTTGCCTTGTTTGTGATGGTTGGCTTTTGTTGTCTAATGGTTACAACTCAGTTACAAAAGAGAGCAGTTCCCTTTGAAAACTGTCATGTTTTGGCAAAATGTATAACTTTTACATCTATGATTTAGGCTTTTTTTGTTCCATAGCGGTGATGGTTTTATTTTGAAAATTACTTTTAAGTAAATTCATTCCAGTTTGTATGGAATTTCATTAAAGTTTTGTATAGGAATATTGTTTGGTTCCTCTATGAGCAAAGCTGGAAGACATTGAACACATCATATATCTATGGCACATAAATCATGACTACTAAAATACCCACTATTGCCAGTACTGGTTTTTTTTCCCCCTTACATTATGTATTAACAAATTAAAATTCGTGAACCATTTCAAGCATTGAATCTCACAACATGCATTACAGTAAGGACAATAAGAATGTAAATCTCACCATCACATGGGATCTACCAGATGTATTAAACATTTACCTGTTGAAGAAGATATTTAGGAGTCACACTATATTGACTTTAAAGCTTTCTTGAAATTTTTATATTGATTTGACTGCCTAAAATACTTTTGTTCTAGCAATTAAATTAGGCTATTTTCAAGTCCGACAGTAATAGTACCGTGTTGTCATTGTACATAGAGCTTAATGCCATTCAATATGTAATGGAGATGTTGCCAACCTGTGCATAAAAAAACATGCAAAATGTTAGCATTCTGTGTAATATGAAAGGAGTGGCTTGATTGGATGAAATGATTGGTGAACGAAATGAAAATGGCATGAATCAGAAACATATTAACAGTGACAAAATGATAATGTTAAGAAATTGTATGTACATTTTCCTCATATCCTTTGGTATAAGTGCTGCTTACAAATTAACATAAGCATGTATAAAACATAACTAATCCTAACCCCATATTAATCAGAGACCTAAGGTTATATAAAATAAAACTAAACCTAATCTCCCATGAACCATTAACCTAAGCTTGTATAAGAAAAAAACTGAACCTAACCTAACCTCCAATGAATCAGAAACATAAGCTTACAGTCAAATTTAAATTACTTTAGGATCCTGATAGTTCCTTCAGAGGTTAAAGGAGGGAGAGTTTCTATGGCAATGACCACATAACCTCAACCAATTAGGTGAGCCATTCCCCTGTATCCTTTTGTTTAAATTTTGCCAAATATGTTACTGTGTTGTCACACTGATGCACGTGTCATGTAAATCGTAGATATTGCTTATTTCGTTCTCTTTGCCATGTGTAATCTAAGCATATCCAATAGTTTGGTTATAGTTTAAAAAGCTGGTTTCTTTGTTAGTTATTTAGTAATTTCATTAGTGTATTAATATTTCGTAGGTCATCTGTCTTTTAGAGTTATTAGCGTAAGGACACCATCTCCCAAACTACCAGTTCCACTCAAGAATGAGGTAGACCAAGAACTCGCTCTCCCAAGAAAAAATATTCAAAAGTAGGACAGAGATCTGCACTACACCGACAAGCAAGGAAATTGATTATTAAATTTTAGATGAGTCGTATTTCTTACACATCTGCTTCACTTTCATCTGCTTCAGTTAAATCTCGATATAAGGAAATTGATGTTTGTGCTGCATGAATATTTTGAAAAATAAAGGGAAAAGTTAGTTACGGCTATTTTAAGACAATGCACAGCTGATCATTCTATGCTTTTAAAAATGTATCTTGTGTAGTAAACCTAAGTAAGTACACTTCAAGTTATATTGCACATTCTCAATTTGGTTTCAGTTTTGTACTTGCTAATCTAATGCGTATTGCATACAGAGAAAGTACATGTTCTAAAGACTATTCTATTATTTGGTGCTCGGGAAATTCTTTTAGTGAACTATTTAAGGCCAAAAAGTATATTAGATTTCTCTTGCTTATTCTTAATACCGGCTTTCTAAGGAACACTCCAAGGCAGAAACATTGCAAAAAACAAATTTAAACTCTGCTGAAAATTTTCAGCATTGCCTCCGTTTCATCTGTACATTGCCTTGACAGAGTATCATTCAAAACATGTGTTAGAAATATAAATATCAAGTTAATTTAGGTAGTTTTAGCTCTCTCTCTCTCTTCTGTCTAAACATTGTATGTGCCAAGGCATTTATAAGCTGTAACATTGCTTTTCCTGTCATCATGTGCTTCACAGTAGCTGTCAGGATCCTAAAGTAATTTAATTCAACCGTATACATGTAACTGCTAACTCAATATATATCTATAGAGTTTGCAGTGAAAGTGAAATTCGTGTTACTGTGTACATTGTAAGAAACTAATACTTGTTAAAATAACAGTAAATCCTTAATGGTAACCCTTTGGTTATTGTTCTTGTAAACTGTACGCCAGGAATCCAATTTCCTAAATTCACTTATAAGAAATGATGACGCTTTTCTTATAAATTGTTTGGGATCGCGATTTCATGGAAATTCTCCCACATCCTCAGCCGGAACCAACAAAACTGTCATTGTTACGAATGCTAGATGTTAATATGTTCTTGTTAATACTACCAAAATCTGAAAATAAAACAAATTTAAAAACAGAATTGACAGCCGGTATTTCAAAATACATTACGCAATATTTGTTTTTTAAAATAAATATCTTTTCCCAAACCATTAAATCTATCAGACCATTTAATTGTTTTAATAATTTAACTTCTGGATTTATTTCATGGTTAAATGACCAAAAATGATCTGCTATGGCTGATTTATCAGTCTGTTTATACTTAATGTTACGAAAATGTTCTGATTTCTAAATTATTTTTTACAAAACATAATTTAGAATTCAGAATGAAAGAACATTTTCGTAATGTTAAGTATAAACAGACTGATAAATCGGTCGTAGCAGATCATTCTTGGTCATTTAACCATGAAATAAATCCAGAAGTTAAATTATTAAAACAATTAAATGGTCCGATAGATTTAATGGTTTGGGAAAAGATATTTATTTTAAAAAACGAATATTGCGTAATGTATTTTGAAATACCGGCTGTCAATTCTGTTTTTAAATTTGTTTTATTTTCAGATTTTGGTAGTATTAACAAGAACATATTAACATCTAGCATTCGTAACAATGACAGTTTTGTTGGTTCCGGCTGAGGATGTGGGAGAATTTCCATGAAATCGCGATCCTTAACAATTCATAAGAAAAGTGTCATCATTTCTTATAAGATAAGTGAAGTTTTAAGTTACAAATTGTTATATTTGTATATATGTGTTATACTTTTTGTACCTGAAATAACAAAGATGACAAGCAACTAATACTTTGTTTCATTTAAGCATGAATTTAATTAGCTGCAACACTTTCCTTTAGTGTTCACTGCTGGTGCGATGAAAGTTTGCTTGTGGTTGGGATAACATTAAGTGGTGGAGAAATACCTAGGGATGCTTCAGGCATTACAATATTTCATTTGTATATTTCATTGCAGCAAATCCATGCGTCAGAGAAGGACTATGAACTGGCAAGCAGTTTGCTGGGAGTGGGGGTCGATTACGCACATATTTCCAATGCTCCATATACAAGAGTTTTATTCTTACTTAGCAGAGGCATGGTAAGTATCTGTTATCACAATTCTAGAGAAAGAATAATTTATTCAGCTTCTGTAACTCAGAGCTGTCCATTAATGGATAGTAGAGCAGGGACTAAGATGTATTTACTTAAGATGAGTTGGTACTAGTAACCTAACATCACTTTCTGTACCATTATGTTGACAACATCTTTGCCATAGTCCCCTACAGGTTCATAAAGGACTCCATTAAGTTAATTAATTTACAAAACACTCAGTAAAATTCACAATGGAAGTAGAAGAAAGCATGTTACCCTTCTTAGATCTAAAAATAATCAGAACAAAAATCTTTGGTATATACAGGAAATCTTCGCATTCAGATAATTACATTAAGAACAACAGTTTCAATCCCTTAACACACAAACATGCGGTACTAAACAGCTTAACACATGGACTGATGTACACTCCCTACACAAACAAGAGTATCAGAATATGAACATATGAGGAAGGACCCAAAAGAAACCGGATTGTCATAAAAAATTTATTGATGAACCTTTTTACAAAATTACTTCAGTCACCCTCAAAATACTCTCCATTACATGCGATGCACTTGTCGAGTCTCTTTTCCCACTGTTGGAAGCATGTTTGGAACTCTTCAAGTTTGATATTGTCCATTGCCCTTTGCGAAGCGGTTTTTACCGCCCCCACATCGTCATAACGCTCCCCTTTTAAAATTTTTTTCATTCGTGGAAATAGGAAGAAGTCGCATGGGGCTAGGTCCGGCAAAAGCAAAGCGTGGGGAACGACAGACCACCTCTGAGATGCCAAATTGTGGGTCACTCGTAAGACCGTGTGTGCTGGAGCATTGTCGTGATGCAGAAACCAGTCACCTGATTGCCAAAGTTCCGGGTGTTTCCTCTTCACATCCTCTCGCAGACACCTTAAAACATCCAAGTAAAAGTGCTGGTTAACAGTCTGGCCAGGGGGTACGAATTCCCGATGCACAATTCCATGAACATCAAAAAAGACAATGATCATCGTCTTTACATTTGACCTCACTTGCCTTGCTTTTTTTGGTCTGGGAGAGTTGGGAGTCCTCCACTGGCCTATGCTTGCTTGGTTTCTGGGTCATACCTGTAACACCCAACTCTCATCCCCTGTAATGACTTTGTTCAAGAAGTTTGGATCACGTGCAGTCTCTGTTTTCAAGTCCTGACACACATTCATGCGGATGGTTTTGTGCTCCTGTGTGAGAAGACGCGGAACAAATTTAGCAGCAACACGTCTCATGTGCAAATCCTCCCTCAAAATTTGCTGGCACGAGCTCCAACTGATTCCTGTCACTGCTGAAATTTGGTCGATCGTTTGGTGATGATTCTCGTTTATCTTTTGGCGAACCTTTTCAATGTTCTCCTCATTTCACAATGTTGAAGGGCGTGCAGAATCTCACCACGTTTGAAGCACCCAAACCACTCGAAACCGGTGTGCGGCTCATAGCGTCCTCCTGGAAAGCTTCCTGAAGCATTTGGTGTGTCTCCATTGCAGCTTTTTTAAGCAGGAAACAAAATTTCACACACACTCTTTGTTCTTTTAAAGTTGCCATTACGACTTCCCAGAGGTAACCCGCCAACAGTCAGAGAAACACAATTCCACACTTGTACGTTCAGCTCTACACTGATGCTGTCTGCACAGCTGTTTCATGAAGGTCTCTACTAACACCATCTAGCGTGAGAACCCTGCACTATGTCTACAAGTGGCAGCTCCCTTGGAGTCCGGTTTCTTTTGGATCCCCCCTCATATAGTAAACACAGCCAAAAACAAGGGTTTCAACAGACTAACAATCAACAAGAAAGTTACAAAATTTAAATGACAGAAACATCAAAGGTACTACAAATCTCATCTAAGAAGAAAAACAATTGAAATTCAAGAAATTCACACATCATCCTAAAACATTTTACAGGTTTAAGATTTTCATGAAACACAGCACTAGCCTAGCTCCATAGAACAAATTTAAGATACAGAAATGACTTTGTAACAGATTAAAAGACCATATATATATAGAAAAAAACAAAAAGAAATCTGTAAGCTAGACTAAAAGAACATATGAGATGCTTAAAACACAAACAAATGGATAAATCTACAATTTCACACCATTTCTGGATGACCAACCATAACATGAAACTGAACATTACACCAACAAACCGACCAGTCATGCAGCAGAATTGGATTCGTGGGAAAATATCTTTATTTTGAAACATAAAACGACAATTAATGAATTTTGATTTACCTCTGGAAGTACTTTCACCACCACATAATGCCGCCATTATAGACAACCACCACAACAAAAACAACAATATAGGTCAATCGGACACATTCTGAAGAGGGGAACACATGTTCCCGAAACATGTTAACCCTTTCACCGATATGGACGTCATATGACGTCCAAGTTAAAATGCCCCAAACCGATATGGACGTGTATAGACGTCCTGCGCATACATGTATTTAATGCTCATTTAACGCCAATTATTTTAATCTTGCTATTTTACAATAAATTTAAATTACAATTACTTTCTTGGAAGTGTTGAAAACAGTGTTGTTATGATAAATTAACTTTAAAGAGAGTCGATTAAAGACACTAGACAACACTTACTTTTAAATTTTTTTTTTTTTTTTTTCCTTCCAGTTTCAAACAAAATATTATCACCAAACTTCAGGGTTAGCAATGGGCAACCCACTATCACCCTTCCTGGCCGATCTGTACATGAGTGCATTAGAAATAAGGATCAACAAAGGTTTCCCTTGGATGTTCAAACTCTGGCAACGATATGTAGATGACATCTTTGCAATAGTACCAAAAAAACACATCAGTGATGCACTAAAACTTTTAAATATCCAAGAAAAAAGCATCAAATTCACTGTAGAAATAGAAAAAGACGAGCATTTACCATTTTTGGATCTAAAAATAATGAGGAATAAAAACAGACTAAACTTTGGCATTTACAGAAAACCAACACAGACAGACAACTACATAAAAGCTAATGGCTACAACCCAAGATCCCACAAACAGGCAATCTTCAATAGTTTAGCACACAGACTGGTAAACATCCCTCTCACAGCAGAAGAATACAAAACAGAATACAACAAAATAATTGAAATAGCACAAAAAAATAACTTTCCCAAATCATTAGTGGACAAAAAAGTGAGCTTAGCAAAAAAGAAGAAGCTACTAAAGGAAACCACAACTCTCTCATCTACAGAAACTAATATGATTTTCAAAAAATTCACTTACCATCCATGGGCCTATGATAAATTCAAAAAAGTCTTCAAAAAACAAAATATTCAACTAGCACCAGTCAACCATTTCTCCTTAAAAAACCTAATTTGCTCAAACATCAAAGATGCCATTCCATCAAACAAAAAATCTGGTATATATCAAATTGAATGCAATGACTGTAGTCAAATTTATATTGGAAAAACAAAAAGAAATTTAGAAACAAGAGCAAAGGAACACTTTAGAAACATAAAATATAAACAATTAGAAAAATCAGCAGTTGCCACACATTTTTGGGAAAAAAACCACAACATAAATCCAGAACCAAAACTACTGAAACATACATCAGGAAAACAAGAACTATCCACATGGGAACAAATCTTCATTTCAAAAAATAGGAACAAAGTATTCAATTTCGACATCCCCCAGAAGGATTTGTTCAGCAAGTTCCTTGAGCCGCCACCAGAGGAGACCTGTGACAAGGTATTGTCAGCTACACCAATGAGAACCAGTCGAGAGCCGGCCGATGATAGAGGCAAAGCCTCTGAAACTAGTTCCGGAAAAATTTAAAAGTAAGTGTTGTCTAGTGTCTTTAATCGACTCTCTTTAAAGTTAAATTTAAATTAGTTCTATAAGGGATGTAAACATACCCTTAAAGGTTTCTTATTGAATTGTACGCCTCCAAACCTCGATAAACACCCAAGGGCACATCTGCAGATTCACACCAAATAATATTGGTTTCCTTGCGAACTCATTTTTTGCAACACACTACACATTTTCGAAATGGTTGCGACTTTTTTGGTTGTGGGTGGTATCCTTTTAGGAAAGTGTTTTCTCTCAAGTATGACCGGTGATGTCGTGGTGAATTTCCTACCCCCTAGTATAAAGAGGCCTCTGAGTATTATAATACTCGATTAGGTTACGAGCTCTTTATACGGTACAGGTGGATGAATGTGTTGCATGAATTTACAGCTCTGAAAATTACTAAACAACTGTGCATAGTTACATCCAGTAATATTAAAATACTTTTTTTTTTTTTTTTTTTTTTACCATTTGACTGTTTTCCGTAAAGATGGATAGCTAGTAATAGCTGATCCGCATCACCCATATCTGACCCCCCATTTCCGCAAACAATGGAGTAGCTAACATGCCATCTGTAGACCAATACATGTCACTGCTACCTATATCCTAAACATCTCCTTCATAATCGCACAACAAATCTTCCAGATTTTCTACATTAATATCAGAAGCCTGTATACATCATACACAAGCTAATTTATTTGCTACATTACCGGGATAAGCCATGGTTAACATTAAAATTTAACAATTTCAAATGTGCCATTTATTTAGCTCTTGATAGCTAGAAGAAATCACTCTGAACACAGACAGAGTATAAATAACTAAAATACAGAGCGAAAACTGCTGCACAAGGCTACCAGAAACCTTGGTTGAGAAACAGTGTAATAACAGATGCTGACAGAGAGTTTTCTTTCCAGTGAGTGTGTAACGCAATATATTCTTGTATGATTATCGCTTGGTATAGCATAAATAAACTAAACTTGAATCGGAGAAGTCGCTTGCATAGCTAAACATACATACATTGGCTCGTATACACACAAAACAAAATGATTCAAATATTAGGCGCGTTAGGCACAAAGAACGGCCTTTGCTACAATGAAACAAAGTAGTGAAATTTCAACAATTTATTAATGTAGTCTCTACTTTTTTGTTGCTGTAGATTTATACTGCCATTAATCAGTTTTAAACCAGTTTTTGTTTCGTTTAAATAACTTAATAAATACGGAAGATACGGAACTGTATTTATGATGCATTTTTACAGCATTTAACAATTTAAATGTCTTGTTCTGTTTATTGGGTATCCGTTTCCGGCCCCTGAAGGGTTTAAATGGCCATCGGCGAAGCGGTTAACAGAGATTAAAACAAAGTGATATTAATTGTTACTAGTACCGACTCATCTTAAGTAAATACATCTTAACACATCACTGTTTCTAGTTTCTTACATATCTAAATATGTTCTCTGTGTTACAGTACATGAAAGGACTGAAATCTTAATTTTAATTTTGCAGTTATTACTAATTGATAAGAAGTTCCAGGAAGTGCATCCCTTATTAAACCAGGCTGGCCATTTGGTGGATGCATGGCAGGGGAGCCAGTACCAAAAAGAATATCTCAAAGTATTCTTTCTTGTCCTGCAGGTATGTTTGTTGTGCACTTATCATGGAATAGATATAGAATGTTAAGTGCTGTGCCAAAAATATTGCTGCATGCTACTATATTCTCTAGAGTTAAAACAACACATTATATAAATTTATTTTCATTTCAAATGTATTTTGAAAGTTTTTATAGTGGCTGTAACATTAGCAGTGCCCTCCTAAGCTAAACTGCTTTCCGTAACATTGATTGTTTTATACTATAGTGGATTTTGTTAATTATAGTTTAAGAACTTATTCCTAGATCTGTGGATTGCATCAGCATTCAGAAGGTATATATTATCCCCTCTTGTATTTTGTCTACATATTGAGTTATCCAATGAGGTGTCTTAAAGAGAAAAGTGGGGAAAAAGTATCACATTAAAGTAAACAGAGCAATTTATAATGTGAAAAAAATTAATATGACTTTAAGTTAATTAGGAGTCGATTAATAACACAAAACAACACTCACTTTTAAATTTTCCCGGAACCGGTTTCTGAGGTCTTCCCTCTATCTTCAGCCGGACATCGACTAGTTCTCATTGGTGTAGCTGGCAATATTTTGTCTTCGGTCTCCTCTGGTGGCGGTTCGAGGAACTTGCTGAACAAATCTTTCTGGGGGATGTCGAAATTGAATACTTTGTTCCTATTTTTTGAAATAAAGATTTGTTCCCATGTGGACAGTTCTTCTTTTCCTGTTGTATGTTTTAGTAATTTTGGTTCTGGATTTATGTTGTGGTTTTTTTCCCAAAAATGCGTGGCAACTGCTGATTTTTCTAATTGTTTGTATTTTATGTTCCTATGTTAAATCCAGAACCAAAATTACTAAAACATACAACAGGAAAAGAAGAACTGTCCACATGGGAACAAATCTTTATTTCAAAAAATAGGAACAAAGTATTCAATTTCGACATCCCCCAGAAAGATTTGTTCAGCAAGTTCCTCGAACCGCCACCAGAGGAGACCGAAGACAAAATATTGCCAGCTACACCAATGAGAACTAGTCGATGTCCGGCTGAAGATAGAGGGAAGACCTCAGAAACCGGTTCCGGGAAAATTTAAAAGTGAGTGTTGTTTTGTGTTATTAATCGACTCCTAATTAACTTAATTTATACAACAACACTGTTTTCAACACTTCCATAAAAGGATTTTAATATGACTTTGTTTATATTGTGTTAACTCAAAAACTATAACACTTATTCCAGTTCTGAAAGAGGTATGTTAAAAAGCACAGATTGGAGATGATGATGAAGTGTAATTGATTTCCCTCTTAACAAATTAAAGCTGCTGATTTTCTCTGTAAAACTTTATTTGAAATGGAAAGATAGTCAGATTGAAAAATTCAATGCTATAGTCGAGATGTGGACCACACATCTTCCAGCTGTGGCATTGAATTTTTCAGTTTGACTATGTTTCTAAACCTTGTCCTACCATGGCTAATGTGAATTAACAATTCCTTTAATTGAAATAATTTGTATAATCAAAATCAATTATTTTTTTTCTTTGAGTTATATGGGGGATGATGGGCATCAAAATACTCTTAAAAAGTATGAATTAACTTTTGGAAAACATCTCATGATAGTAATCATGTATGTGAAAGGCTATCGTTGTAACTTTGTTGACAACGAAGTTGTTTGATGACTGAGGATGTTGACGAATGTACGAAATCGATCTCATCAATTAATAAGAAAAATTTACATAATTTTCTTAAGATAAGTGAAGTTTTTGTTGCAAATAGTTGTATTTGTGTAATATTTATTGCTTCACTGTAGCTAGCTTCATTTTTAACATAATTATAGGATTTGACTATTGCTTAAAGTCTATTGGATTGCTATGTTCCCTTCCATTTATAAGAAAATTACAAATAAGGTATTTTTTTTTTACAAACATTTATTTCACTTAGGATGAAGTAGATTGAGGAATGAATGTAAGAATGGTTTGTACAAGAGTATGAAAGTCATGTGAGTGCTGCACATCAAAATTTTCAGAAAGCTTTTCTATTTTGTTTTCCTCCGAATAGGTGAACAGTTCAAGCTTTTTCACATTGATATTACTTATTTAGGCCATGGGATCCATATATTTTGTGTGGGGTGATTTTTGCAGACATATGGTTCATCACAAAAATATGCTCCCCAGTAAGTAATAAGTAGAGCTCGGATTTACGTGCACTATAAATTATGAATATATGCATGCATCTATGCACCAAAAATCTGCCAACTATGCTCTAAAAACTTCATAATAGGCATTTAAAATAAAGTACATTATATAACTAAAATTAGGCAAGTGAGTCAACCTTGTATATACTTTGCTCCACTTACAAGTTTTTTATGAAGACTAGTTTCTGGGGACTTCTCCCCTATCGTCAGCTCTGTGGTAGACTGATGATGCATCCGGTGTCTGCATCTGGCTTGGTGTTGTGCTGCCATCTAAAGTCCTGGTAAGTTTGATGACGTCATCTACCGCGGGAATTTCAAAATTCATCAAGAGGTCCTGTTTTTTTGTAATAAATATGTTTTCCCAAATCTGTAGTTCCAGAGGTTTCTTTGCCTGTTTGATCAGTTCTATTTCTTGTTTTATGTTGTGATTCTCAGACCAAAAGTGATGTGATACGGCCGACTTGTCCATTTGTTTGAATTTAATATTTCTGAAGTGTTCTTTCATTCTTGTTCCTAGATTCCTTTTGGTCTTACCAATGTATATCTTGTCACAATCCTGGCAACTCATTTGGTAAATGCCTGATAATTGAGTTTTCGGTGTGCTATTTTTTAGAGGGTGGTTTAGTAAGTTGCGGATGTTGTGTTTGTTTTGAGGGGCTAATTTTATGTTGAAGCTCTTAAATATCTTTTCAAATTTTTTGAAGTATTTTGGATGAAATGTAAATTTTCCATATCTGGTGTTTGGGTTTTCTAGTTTTTTTAACGTAGTAATGTCCTTTAAGTATTTGTTTCTTTTGTGTCTATAGATCAGTTTTTTGATGAAATTTGTGTTATAGTTGTTCAGTTCGGCAACCTGGTGTATGTGAGCGTATTCCTGTTCATATTCTGTTTTTGTTAGCGGAATGTTGATTAATCTGTGAACTAAACTATGGAATACTGCATATTGATGTTGTACTGGGTTGAATGGGTTGCATTTAATGTAATTGTCAACATGTGTTGCTTTTCGGTATATTCCAAATTGTAATCCTGTTGGTGTTCTAATGATTTTCAAATCTAGAAAAGGTAGCCATTCATCCTGCTCTACTTCAATGGTGAAAACTATGGATTTTTCTTGTAGGTTTAGCAACTTTATAGCATCCTCGGTTAGTCTTCTAGGGACTATCGCAAACACATCGTCGACATATCTATGTCAACATTTGAAAATATGTGGAAAGGCTAGTAATTTGGAAACACACATTACTAAAGCCTTTCCACATATTTTCAAATGTTGGCATAGATATGTCGACGATGTGTTTGCGATAGTCCCTAGAAGACTAACCGAGGATGCTATAAAGTTGCTAAACCTACAAGAAAAATCCATAGTTTTCACCATTGAAGTAGAGCAGGATGAATGGCTACCTTTTCTAGATTTGAAAATCATTAGAACACCAACAGGATTACAATTTGGAATATACCGAAAAGCAACACATGTTGACAATTACATTAAATGCAACCCATTCAACCCAGTACAACAACAATATGCAGTATTCCATAGTTTAGTTCACAGATTAATCAACATTCCGCTAACAAAAACAGAATATGAACAGGAGTACGCTCACATACACCAGGTTGCCGAACTGAACAACTATAACACAAATTTCATCAAAAAACTGATCTATAGACACAAAAGAAACAAATACTTAAAGGACATTACTACGTTAAAAAAACTAGAAAACCCAAACACCAGATATGGAAAATTTACATTTCATCCAAAATACTTCAAAAAATTTGAAAAGATATTTAAGAGCTTCAACATAAAATTAGCCCCTCAAAACAAACACAACATCCGCAACTTACTAAACCACCCTCTAAAAAATAGCACACCGAAAACTCAATTATCAGGCATTTACCAAATGAGTTGCCAGGATTGTGACAAGATATACATTGGTAAGACCAAAAGGAATCTAGGAACAAGAATGAAAGAACACTTTAGAAATATTAAATTCAAACAAATGGACAAGTCGGCCGTATCACATCACTTTTGGTCTGAGAATCACAACATAAAACAAGAAATAGAACTGATCAAACAGGCAAAGAAACCTCTGGAACTACAGATTTGGGAAAACATATTTATTACGAAAAAACAGGACCTCTTGATGAATTTTGAAATTCCCGCGGTAGACGACGTCATCAAACTTACCAGGACTTTAGATGGCAGCACAACACCAAGCCAGATGCAGACACCGGATGCATCATCAGTCTACCACAGAGCTGACGATAGGGGAGAAGTCCCCAGAAACTAGTCTTCATAAAAAACTTGTAAGTGGAGCAAAGTATATACAAGGTTGACTCACTTGCCTAATTTTAGTAACAATGGCACTCCACTTTCTGAAATACTTCTTTTTATTCTATACATTATATAAATTTTCTCACATTTATTCATCCTGAAGTAATCAAATAATAAATTCTTGAACACAGGCTCTAATCAATTAATATTTATAGTCTCTCTTTCAGTCTATTTGAGTATTATAATTGTCACATCATAAGTTGGTGATTGGCGTTTTGCCTCCACGTGCTATTCAGCTGCGAAAAGAAGGAGAGGAGATAAACACGTCACTGATACGTCATTGTGGTCGCCTAGCAACCAACAATCCACCAATCAAAAGTAAACTGTTGCCATAGCAATCCGGCACGCTTATCCTACGTTGCGAACTCTACCACACTACACCACGTGCTTTATGCATGACGCTAGTCTATCGGCATGTTGAGGTTTGCAATAAGCAGACGCTGCTACTATTGTTGCTTCGCTTATGAATCAGCGGTATCACAATACCGTCGTCGTTAGTTACCCTTTAGTATGAGACGGTATGGGTTGTTGGAAGGGAACAGGTGTGGATTTAGTTTCAAGGAATATCTTATGAGGTTTTCTGAGTTAATGACCAACCTTTCTTACCTGCCTTTGTCCAGTCCAGTTCTAACATAAATAACCCTTACGGTACTTAAGGTATTTCTCCCTGTCATCACTGCCAAACTAAGAGTGTACTGCTTCAAGTAGTGAATGTTTCACAGGGTGCAAACAGCTTTACATTTTCGCAACATAATTCGTGTGTTTCAGTGATCAACTTCAGTGTTTCAGTGTAACTTTAATATTTAGTTAATTATTATTACTAACGGCTGCCACAAACACTTGTGCTACTGAAACAGACAGAAAGAAATTATCTGTGAAGACCACAAAAAATGTTTTTGGGTACAGAATCCCAATTAAAGGACAAGTAAGGGAAATTATATGTGCGTGTTCAAGACCATTTAAAAAAGTATGAATTGCTGGAACCGGTAAAAGCAAACCGCAGTTCCTAAAATATATAGTTAATGAAATTGCTGCAGAAAAAGGCCACAAAATTATTAGACTTCCTCCCTACCATTGCCATTTTAATGCAGTAGAGTTGATTTGGGCCCAAATAAAGGGATATGTAGCCCGCAACAATACAGATTTCACTGTAACATCTGTTATAAAACTAACAGAAGAAATAATAGCAAAAATAAGTGCTAAAAATTGGGAAGATATTGTTTGTCACACAAAAAAGTTATAGTAGCAGCATGGGAAAACGAAGGCGTTTTGGAAGAAAGTAGAACTCGTAATTTCCGTGGGAGATTGCAGTAGCCCTGACGACGAGAGGGGGCGGTGGCGGCAACGACGATGACGATCAGAAAAGCAGTACCAATGACAGCAGGGACTATGAGATAAGCGGCATATTCCTGTTGGAATAGAATGCATAATTCTGTGCAGGTATGGCACTTTTGTTTCTCTAAATCGTAACTGTAGCTAACCATTATTTTTTGTTCATTCCGAAGATTTCGTATGCTGTAATTAGGTAACTGCTCACTTAAACGTGTAGACAGTCTTACGGCAGTCTTATGATTAATACTGCAGTACGCAAATTTCTAGGAATATGTGCGTGTGCATTACCGCAGCCGAACTTCCTCCTCCCCTCTACCCGCCATCTTCGTTGCCTAGCACGTGGAGAGGAACAGTAAAGTGGCAGCGGTGCTATCCGCTCTCCTTCCCCACTCCTTCAACTGTCAATCACCAACTTATAATGTACCCATAATAGTTGTGTTTACTGCAATAAACAATTAAATATTTATCATTTATTTCTGGAAGAAGCAATTTTCCTTTGTCACTTAAAATGTTTTTATACTTCTATGAGCAGCTGTTTGTGGATGTTGCATAATCTATAATTTTTTGTTGCAGGGCACCTATAACAATGGTATAAAATTTGTGTTTATTATAGTTAAAGAAAACCAACAATCACTAACTCGAACATTGAATCGATTTTTAAAATACTTTAAAAATACAAAAATAACACTTAATGTTTTAACACACTTGCACAGTACTATATTTCCATCTGTTGTTAAGAGTAGGATTTCCATCAATCCATCATTCAATTTCCATTGCACCAAATAAGCTTTGCTATTCTTTTCCTTCGGCATTGTAGTATTCCCTTTCCTACTGCTCACAGTTCAGGAATTACAATTAACAGCACATTAGTACAATACAATTATACAAATATAACTACTTGTAACAAAAAACTTCACTTATCTTAAGAAAAATGATTGATTTTTCTTATTAGTTGAATTAGTTGAAATTGATTTCACGAACTCTTGTTCGCATCGTCAGTCAAAGAAAACCACAGGAGAAAACAAATTTGTCGTTAAGAGAGTTACTATGTTGTTATGTTTTTTTCAGTATTACCAAAATCTGAAAACGAAACAAACTTAAGAACAGAGTCAACTGTTGGTATTTCAAAGTTCATTATGTGGTGATTATTTTTTAAAATAAATGTCTTTTTCCAAACCATTAACTCTATCGGGACATTTGTTTTAATAATTTAACTTCAGGATTTATATTATGGTTAAATGACCAAAAATAATCTGCTACGGCTCATTTATCAGTTTGTATGTACTTAATGTTACGAAAATGTTCTTTCATTCTGGTTTTCCAAATTACGTTTTGTCCTACCAATGTAAACCCGATCACAATCTAAACAATCAACTTGATAAAGACCATATTTTTTATTATTAGGAATTTCATCTTTTTTAGAGAAATTTAGTAAATTTTTAATACTATATTTGTTTTGAGGAACCAATTAAATCAGCCATAGCAGATCAATTTTGGTCATTTAACTATAAGTCCTGAAGTTAAATTATTAAAACAATTAAATGTCCCGATAATTTAATGGTTTGGGAAAAGATATTTATTTTAAAAAATAAACATCGCGTAATGAATTTTGAAATATCAGCAGTTGATTCTGTTCTTAAGTTTGTTTCATTTTCAGATTTTGGTAATACTGAAAAAACATAACATAGTAATTATTAATTTTTAGATGAGTCGTATTTATTACACATCTGCTTCACTTTCGTACCTATTTTGAGGACATGTTTCGCAAATCATCGTTTGCATCTTCGGCTCTTATGCGACTAAAGCTTGATCCAGTGGTGTGGGTAATTCTGGAATTGCTGCTGCCATCTGTTGATTTATTGATAAACTTAAATGTGGGATTCTCTTCTGGCGGGATTTCAACGTTCATTAGTTGGTTTTTATATTTTTCTATGTATATTCTTTCCCATATGACGAGTTCACTATGTTTTTGTACGTATTTTAGTAATTCTGTGCTATCTTCAATTTCATGATTTTCAGACCAGAAATGAGCTGCTATTGCGGACTTATCAATATTTTTGTATCTTAAGTGCATGAAGTGTTCTTTCTTTCTAGTGCCTATGTTTCTTTTTGTCCTCCCTATGTAAATTTTTTCACAGTCTTTACACTTAATCTTGTAAATGCCTGACTTTTCCTCTGGATTTAGCTTATCAGTATTATTACTGTGAAGTAGGTTTTTAATGTTGTAATTGTTTTTTGGTGCCAATGTTATATTGTATTTCTTGAATATTTTTTGGAACTTTTTTGTGGCCCAGGGGTGGTAAGTAAATTTAGCAAATCTAATTTCTTGTTTTATTGGCGTGAGACTAAATCAACAGATGGCAGCAGCAACTCCAGAATTACCCACACCACTGGATCAAGCTTTAGTCGCATAAGAGCCGAAGATGCAAACGATGATTTGCGAAACATGTCCTCAAAATAGGTACGAAAATGAAGCAGATGTGTAATAAATACAACTCATCTAAAAATTAATAATTATTTTGCTTCACTGTGGTGTTCCAATACAGTTAAATCTCAATAACAGTAACTTCCATAATGACAAATTTTTCTCCTGTGGTTTTCTTTGACACCACGAACTAGAGTTCGTGAATTTGATTTCAACTTCAACTAATAAGAAAAATCATCATCATTTTTCTTAAGATAAGTGAAGTTTTTTGTTACAAGTAGTTATATTTGTATAATATTTATTGCTTCACTGTAACTATACCTTGTTTCACGTAAGCTTGCCCGGTAATCTCTTAACGGTCACGTGACCTCATCTCCTCTCATTGGCTGCTGTTTGGTAGAGACTGTTTTGCGGTAAAAATTAGTTCGTTATTTAACATGGTGATATATCTTTATATGTTGAAAGAGAATTGTCAAATATTTACTTTCATAACTGTTTCAATTAAATATATTACACAACAGAGTTAATTTATCTGAAATGCATGTTAATTCTTAAACAAAGTAAAGAGGAGGTTCCTTTGCATCTAGGCCTGCCTTTCTGATTACACAAGAGCACGTGCTTTAGCAGTAGTGAATTACATATATTTGTTTATATGAGTTTTATCACTGACCTTGTTCTGAACTGGATTAGTCATGTATTGTCATTAGAAGGTGTACTGTGCACGTTCGAGAGATACGTTATTTTATCCATCATTTATTGCGCATGTACTTATTATATGTATAATGGCAGAGTCTACCGCCAGTTTTTCGCTGAAGCATCGTAAGGGTAAGCCATTACAAAGCGGTGAAAAAAGAATTGTGTTGCATGTGTTTAATGCACTCACAGAGAAGAATCCGTCTTTGTCAGTGAGGGAAGTCGAACAGTTGTGCTCCGAACTTACAGGTGTGAGTGTTAGATCCGTAGGAACATCGCGACATGAAATTGAGGAAACAGGAAAACTTACCACTCCAGGCAAAAGCAGGAATAAACAAAAGTGCGTGCTCGGAGAAAATACGTGAAAAGTGTTGTGCGTCGTCATGTGTGTAGTTTTTCTTTAGAAACGAACTCCCTAACATAAGTAACATTTCGTCTGCTGTAAATGAGGATACAGATTTACCAAATTTCAGGAGATTGCTTATACAGCTGGGATTTGTGAATGAAAAAAGAGGCAAGAAAAATGTGCTAAAAGACAGAGGCGATATTGCTGTGTGGCGAAGACGCTATTTTAAGGACAACCACACTGCACCGAGATACAAATCGCTAAATATACACGAAGAACACACGAAAAGTATGGTGTGACACGACTTTTAAGACTGAAAGACAAGCATTTTTGAAAGGTATGTGTTCTGGTTTAAAAATCTCAGTGGAAAAGGCCAAAGGCCTTTCATTATAAACTCTTTCAGTTTCATTGCTCAGTCATTGTGTTTCAATTTGCTCAGTTCATTATAAACTTGTATTTTTGCATGCCTTCATATCCTTATTTGTATGATTTTTGTATGATTTTATTTATCTTCCTGGCAATCATTACGAAATGTGACGGGAAGGCACCACCTATGGCCTATGACGCGAAAGCATTAGCCAATTAGGGCGAGGGGGAGGGCTGTTGAACGCGAAGTGATACATTTCAGCCGGGCAAGGTTATATGAAACAGATATTAGCTTCATTTTCTATGTAAACATTAGTACAAGTTTAAAAGTTAAGTGAAAATGACACCTTTTAATTCTTGGAGTGTTATTGTTCCAGCAGACTGCTTCATTTACAATATTAATATAAACTATATCAAGCTTTATGATGGAACAGCTGCACCAAACTTTAAAAATTTACTGCGTGATTATTGAATGCTATTTAATTTAAGTTGCTCAGCGGCATATTTTTATATCAGGAAGTGCTCATTATTGATAGCTATGTTCTCATTTTTTGGCAACCTTTTATGGATTTAGAAACATGATACCCAAGACCTTCACAAACAGAGCAGTAAAAGAAAATTTTCTCATATCCTTCTCTTCTTCCTAAAGTATTGGGGTGAAATACTTTTAGGAATCCTCGCTAAAGTAAAATATGGTGCATAAATATGCACTAATCCCTTAAATAACCATTTATATGTGCAATAGAACTTCCCTAATAAAGTGCTTATAAAGTGGAATAAATTTGTTACTTACATGCATATATTAAAAGCAGAAGCATTATTAACAGTGAAGTATTCTTCATATTTGAGTTTGATTTATGAGTCACTATGTTTACACTCAAACTTCACTTACTTGTTGTTGTATAATTGAAACGTTTTCAAGATCATTCGATCTCATCCTCAGCTGTTTGGTGACTAAATGAACCTTCCTCTTCTTCCAAGGAAGGTTCATTTAGTCACCAAACAGCTGAGGATGAGATCGAATGATCTTGAAAACGTTTCCATTATACAACAAGTAAGTGAAGTTTGAGTGTAAACATAGTGACTCATAAATCAAACTTAATTTATATGCATATGTTTAACTATCAAGGAGTAAAAATGCAAATATGCAAAAATCCGAGCTCTAGTAATAAGTATATAAGTTAAATAATAAGTGGTATATTTAAATATAATGAAATTCATATTAATGTAAAACACTTCCTTAGTGAGAAGTCAAAATTACCTATAGAAATGCATTTTTGAGGACTTGAATATACTGCAACAACCTATTGAAAAGAAAAAGAAACGTGTTTGAGAAATGTTTATAAGAAAACACAAATAACAGATGATGAACAATGAAATTTCTAAGATGGACTTGTTTTTTATTTGCTCCATTTATACCCCACTTTTAACTGCAGGGGTCATCGGCAGCCGTTCTCCTTTGGCACATATCAAAGGTGTTAACTCGTATTCGTTGGGTTTTAATCATTAGATCACGCACACATATTCACACTCTCATTCATACTTCCAGACTCTAGGGAAGATAAGGAATTAACTTGGTCAGAAAAATCCCCACCCCCACTGCTGGGAATCAAACCTGGGAATCCTAGCATCGCATGCAGGTGCTCTACCAACTGAGCTATGTGGTCAGCCGATGGAAAATTGTTCATACCTCTGCTGCAAGAAAAAGTCCATTCAGCCATGATGGACCAATATAGGAAACTGCTGACAAAGTAGACAAGATTCTACGAAGTCTCAAAGATGTTGCTACAAATAAGCTTGGCTAATAAAATATTTTGAGAGATTTAGTGAACTCCAACCATAATAACTTTCTGGCCTAAGGAATTAATAGTGAGAGTATATTCATAGTTTCAATTTTTGTATTGCTTATCTGCTGTGTCTAAAGAAGTATTGTGTTTCACTAAACATTTTATATTGAGATTTCACTAGACATACATGCTTTGAGTTAGTCAGAATTCTAAAAAAGTTGCTTTGGCAGTGGAAGGGGGAGAGCAGATGACAACAGACGTTAGTTGGAGAGAGGTTGAAAATGGAGGCAGTGGCTTCTGAAACTAGTCCCTCGATAATATAAAAATGTAAGTGACGAAGTGTCAATGAACCGACTACAAATAGTTTTTCTGATTAATTTTGACATCACTGTTGCTAAATTCCTCCAATCCTCCAATAAGCTAAAATAAGTTATAAAATATGAGTTTGTAAATGAACTGCTAACAAGCTTATTCGGAATATTAATATAAAGAAATCTTATTCTGTAAAGTGATGCAGCTAATGGATTTGGTTATCTATAGAACAAATTGATACGTGCTTTTGCCCAGTGTAAACATTAGAGGTATTATTGAGAGATAACTAACTAGAATCTTCTGGAAGTTTACCTTGTTTTTGCCTGGAATTTTGTGGAAGCAATCATTCTTGTGAGTTAGTGAATGCATTTGTGATGCGGCAGAAGGTGCTGTTCTTTGAGCAAATTTATAACTACTGTGACATGCAGCGAGTGCTGGTGTTGCTGGAGATTAGAAAGGTTTGTGTTTAATTTCCAGGTAAGTGTAGTGGACTGAAGAAGAGGCTATTTCATTATGTGGCTATGTCACGAGGAAAGTGAAGTGACAGTGAAAAGTACTTAAAAATTGAAGCTAATAAAGTGAAGCAATACAAACCTTGCAATAAAATATAATAACTTGTTTTAAACTTCACTTATCTTCTTAAGAAATTATAAATTCTTTGCAGTTCTACTTTTTACATATGAACAAATTTTACAATTTGTTCAATTGGAATGTCTGCTCGTTTTAACTACTTTTTTTTTAAATTTTATGATTTACTCATTTTTCTAAAAAAGAAAAAAGTTCCCAATAACAAAAAATCTGGCATTAACAATTTAACTCTTTAGATTGTGACAGGCTTTACATTGGAAGGATCAAATGAAATTTGGGAATCAGAATGAAGGAACATTTTAGAAATATTATGTATAAATAGATTGATAAATAAGCTGTGGCAGATCACTTTTGGTTTTTTAATAATTAAATAAATCCAGAGTTTCATTATTAAAGCAATTAAATGTATTAACATATTTAATGGTGTGGAAGAAAATAATTTATCTTAAAAAATACAAATCGTGTGATGAATTTTGAAATACTGCTGACTGGTTCTATACATAAATTAGTTTTGCTTTCAGTAGACGGTAGTAAGATAGCAAACAATCTATCACCTAGTGGTTGTAATCATGTGAAAACAAACAGTTAAAACCAGCTGGCGATGGAATTTAATAAATTGCAAAACTAGTCCTGTGAAATATGAAGAATTTATAATTTGTTAAAAAGATAGGTAAAGTTTGTAACAAATTATATTATATTAACAGTAAAAAGTTGAACTAGATCACAGTGAAATGACAGTGTAAACCTAGTGCAGTGACAGTGAAAACTGGAGGAAGTAACACTGGTGTCAAATGTAGAATAAAAAGTGCCAAGATAGAAGAAATACTTAAAAAGAAAGTATTAGGTAGAATGGAGAGTGAAATAAAGAATGTAAATTCCAAATTGGAAAAGATGAAGATGAGATTAGAAATGAACAGTGTTAAAATAGATATGAACAAAAAATGGAGAAAATGAAATTTGTTTATAAACAGATTTACAATATCACCTTCCTATATCCTATATCCAAAGTTCAATCTTTTATCCTCTTCCTCTTCCTCCACTCTTCTCTATCTTCCCAACCCAATTCCTCCAGACTTAATTCCCTCATTCCTCTTTCAATTTTCTCCATCCATTTAAGTCTAGATTGACCAGTATCAAAATGAAATCCATATGAATAAGATGACAAATGAAATGAAGAGTGTGAAAACAAAATTCAACAGAAATGAGAAAATGAAATCCAAACTGAGTTTAGATATTGTCACAGCTGGTGCAGGTTCCTGCCAGAAAGATTGAGTGTGAATCAATCCACTCCACCACCTTTGTTGTTGCCAAATGAGTAGAACAAATTATGGAACCATCAATGATAGCTATTGACTTCATGACTCGGAAACAATCCTTTGTTGTGCATACTGTATGTTTCCAGACTGTTCAGTTTCCAGAAATCTAGAAGATTTGATTTGATTAACTTTCAACTGAGAAATTTTGGTTTCAGAACATTACCTTTCATGACCCTGCAGGATAATAAGGGAGAGCGCAAAGGTCAGCCTGTGTCAGTTCAGTTCAGTTCAGTAGCTAGTTATATGTTGACCAGTGAGTTCCAGAGTTATTGTGAAACAGTTGTGCAGTTGTTGGCCAAACAGAGCAGTGTAAAGGTGTGCATCAAAAAGCTCTGAGGGCAATGTTTGTTGAAAGTTGTTAGAGTTAACAAACAGAGCAGTGCAAGTTAGTGCATGCAACAGAGACAAAAAATACACTGTTATGGAAAGATATGTGTATTCTCTGTGTGTTTGTAAAAAGAGAGTGATTGGGATTAGACAAAGTGAATTTAGTACAACTTTGTGTTGTTATTTTTGTCAAATATGGACTATAAAATCTGAGATAAATGCAGTGGTGAAAGACCTGAAAGAGACATTGCAATGGAGTGAGAAGAAATTAAATCTGATGTGGAAGATAAAATTAATGCAGTAGAAGAGCGTTTACCAGCAAGAAAATCTGTTACATCAGCAGACAAAGGAAGGGAAAATGATGGAGGTTGCAGTTAAAGATTGCATAAATCAGCGAAGAGGTTGATTAGACCAACAGTCAAAAGAAGTAAGGAAAATGATGAATGCAACAGTAGAAGAGCTGTGTTGCAAGCTGGAAGTTAAAATGTGTTGTAGGTGCAGAAGTTCACATGATTATGAGATTGCCTAATGCAAAAACAAAAATTCAGTGGTACGTTATCATTACTTAAGCAGCAGTTTGAGCTCATTGCTGCCCACAATGAATGGACATGTGGACTTTAACCCTTCTCTGCCAAATTCTCTGTTGACTGTTTAGTTAAACTGATGTACCATGGAAAACAGTGCCTAGCTTGCCACTTGTCAGTCTCAGATGAAGCCAAGAGTGCAACAACCAGGCGATACTTCATAAGGATATGCCATGGAGGTGAAGCACATGGAACACTGGGTTTGGTAGATTTATAAACAGATTATATTTCTGAGGCAGCCCATTAATTCATTAACTAGTTAAGAGACAACAGCTTTTCGTGGTGCAATGGTGTCATGTCAGCAATGCCCTAGCTGCTGTTTTCTGCTTTGATTGGGCCAAGAGGATGGTTGGAAGAGCTATCCTGGTGATGACCACAAATGACAATAACTGGTGTCAACCACAATAGTCTAACCAGGGATCCTCAGAGCTGAATGGCAAACTGAGAGCATACCCAAATTGAAGATCAGAAAACTATTAAGGGCTGGTGTGAAGAGACACATATAGCTCACAGATGAAATAGGATTGTCAATGTAGGGTGCTGGTAGACTTGGAGTCTTACTATCACCATCTGGAAGTGGTGCAGATACTATAAAAGATATTGGTCAGCTGCTGTAAGATATGTACAACCTCAGATGAAACCCTACCTGTGAATGCGGAAGCTTGACCTTCAGCAAAAACCAGGCCTTCAAATGTGGATGTTCATTGCTGCAATCACCAGTAAAGTTATTCTGGGCCAAAATACCCTTCTGTTCTTTGATGCCAAGATGGTCATACACTTCATATTGCATTTGGGCAATGAAGAATTTCTGAACTATCCAGAAGAGAGGTTGGAGTCAGTGAGGCTCTTGCTTGTAGAGCAGAAGGTGGTTCCAGTTTGGTTTGTTTTGTTTAATTTACGTCCTCCAACTTTAAGTCATATTGGATTATGAACGAAATAGGTGCGGAATGAGCCCAGGGTCCATAGAGTTACCCAACACTTCTTTCAGGATAAGGGAAAACCTTATTGAGGTATCTCACCCTTACCAAGATTCAAACCCGGAACCTGTTGAGCGTGAAGCAGACAGAGCAAAAGAGTGATGATAACATGGGCAGTAAAACTCCTCCCTAATGAGAACCCTCAAAATGGTATTTAAAATGAAAAGATCTGCTTCCTTCTTTGGAGAACATCCTGTTGAGAACCTTCAATGCCACTGACTGGGACTAGGAGCTGATTAGTGGGACTGTCTTGGGAAATCCTCTCTATAATACTAGTGGCCAGAGACATTGAGGGATCCCCTGACATTGAGAAATTGGACAGTCGCCTGAGATGTTCAACTGCTTCAACAGCTGCCTCACAGAAGCAGAAGGAGATAGTAGACATGAGGACTAGAGCCATAATAGAGGAATCTTATAGCTTGTGCTCTCTTGGACTTGGGGAAAAAGAAGTATGGAGATCAGTGCTTCTACATTGATTACTGGAAGCTGAATGATGTCACCAAGAAAGACTACTTTCTACTGCCAAGGTTTGACGACACTCAGGACAGTTTAGCAGGAGCCCAATGGTTTTCCATTGGTGTTGAAGCCAGGATATTGGCAAATGGCACTTAACCCCAAACACAAGAAGAAATACTTTTTACTATACATGGACTGGCAGTTCACAGTAATGCCTCTCTGACTGTAACATACCAGAGATTTAAGGAGTCTGTGATGAGGGGCTTTTCATATGACACTTGCTTCCTTTACCTCAATGATATTGTTATAGACAAAAAATTCAAAGATCTATTAGCAATTAAAGGTGTTTGAAAGGATTTGCCAAACCAACCTCAAGCTAGAGTCTTAAGTATTTAGCTCTTCAGAAAGGATGTGAAGTAGCTGGAACAGATTTCAAGTCTTAATGAAGTGGCTGTGGACTTCCAGAAGCTATAGTCTGTTAAGGAGTAGTGCAATCTGAGGAATAAATAAGTACTGTGATGGTTTCTGGGCTTCTGTATGTGCTACCAAAACATCAAATTGCTGACACAGTTGAAGAGGGATGATGAGCCTTTCAGTGGCCTGGCCAAACCAATGTGGCTATCCAAGCCATTGCACGTTCCTAGTACTAACATGCACCATCTCCAGTAAGTTTCATCACGGTCACAAATGCCAGAAATTGGCATTGGAGGTATCCTGTTGAAGAGAAAGTACCATCCTCTGAAGGCAGAATAAACTTACTGCATGATAAGATGAGAGCTGCTGGCTGTCTGTACATTTCTGAAGCAGTTCCAGAAGTAACAGTGCGATAGGGCTTTCACTTCTGAATGGAACATTCCATCCTAACTTGGCTTTCCCAATTTGGAAAGACATGTTCTGTGACCAAAGGCTGCAAAAAATTCAATTTTACCTAATTTTACCCAATTTTATTCTAATGCAGGAGTCCTTTTCCAGTACGATGTTGGAAAAGTTGTGCCATTGTGTGAAGATCAAGACAGAGGAGAGTATTGCAGTCTTACATTTGGTTGCAGTGCATCCTGCAGTTGGTTGGGATAAGAGACTTCGAGAGGGGAGCAACTATAGGATTGGGACATAGAACCAATTCTATAGGATAAGGAATCTGGCAAATAACCTGTATGGCCATTGTCACTCCAAGGGGTCTGAGCTATAAGGGATACTGGGTGCAGTGAGAGTCTGTGGTAATCAACAATGGTGTGTTGAACACCAAATAGTATATCTAGTGTTCCCGAGGAACAAGGTATTATTGTAAAGCTCCACAAAGAGATCCGTGTTAATATTCTCGGAGGCCACTTTGGTGTAAATAAGACTTTTGAGAAGTGAAGTGCACAGGTGGTGTCAACAATGTGCCTCGTGTATGAGAAGTCTTGAGTCTCAGGCTCATTCTTGGAACATTGTTTGAAAGAATTGTCATAGCAGTCCCTGTCCTGAGTACAAATGCAGGAAACTGGTACTTGCTGTTGGTTATAGACTGTTTCACCAAGTAGCAGGAGGTTTTTGCGATCCCCAATGAAGTAGCTTCAACTGTGGCAAATATTTTAGTGAACAACCTATTTTGTAATAGATAAATTTTGTAATGAGTGTAAACATAGTGACTCATAAATCAAACTCAAAAACCCATTTTGTGATTCAGGATTTTCCAGAAGTTTCACAGAGACCGTAAGTGAGAATTGCTCCATGTCTTGAGATACGCAAGTTCCTCTCATTTATGACAGGGCCGTAATGAATGGGATAGAGGATATCCTTCTCATCAGGCAATACCTTATTTTAGCAAATAAACAGATAAAGGCACATAGCATGCTATGACTATTTGGCAAACAGTATCAGATTCATTGTGTAAGGGAAGTTGAATCTATAACATTTGTGGTAGCAGCTGGATAAGGAAGAAGTTACTGATATTCCATCTTGATCAACTTGCCCCAAATTGTAGAACTGCTGAGAATAGATCTACGAGATCTGTGTGACACAGCTATCGACCTCAATTTTCAGTAGAATATGTCAGCTATCTGACTAGATGGATGATAAGTGCTCTCACCCAATATAAATACCAGAAGCAGTATTGAGAGATAGCAAGGATCTTCTGGAAGTTTTCTTCTCTCCACTTCTAGAGTATTCTGCAACTCTGTGAACTGAAAGAGATTGTCATGCATATTTCAACATACCCTTTGCAGTGTAAAGAAAGTAAAGCAATAATGAAAACTAAGTGACAGTGAAAAGTTGAACTAGATCATATTAGCAATGTGATAGTGAGAACTAGATGAAGTGACATTGATAAATACATGTTTAATACAGTAAAACTTAATAGTGATTGAACTCGCTTCCCTCTAGTAACTGAAAAAGGAAACTGATTATCACCACCATCAAGTTTATCCAAAAAGAGGCAGAGATCCTATGCAATAAACAAGAATAATTGAGGTCTCTGTAATTTGATACAAGTTTTATACTGTTCTCCCCATGTCATGTAAATCATATGGGACTTCATGACAAATGAAATACTTAGAATCTTCCCAAGTCAGCTTGTGCTATCTAATGTATTTTTATAAATAGGATGCCTATATATAGGTAGTTAAATTATAATTGAACCTTCTTTCAACCTCTCTCTCTTTCGCTACTCACACACCAGTTGCCAGGACTTTGGACTGGCAATTCCTGCCCGATAGTGTGCTGGCTCCAACTCTCATTGGTATTACTGTGAGTCAGGTGCCTCTGTCATGCAGCAACATGGTCCATCACTTTTCTATGGAAGAACTTGTGTTTATTTATAAAGTTTACTTCAACCATGAATCTACTGACCGCAGGACATTTGTTGAAAAGTTTTCAAACTCTGTATCACCTGCAATGTCAATCGCATGTGCGGTAATAAGTAAATTTGAAGCTTTGGGTTCGGTGTTGGAGAAGAATCATTCAAGAAAGAGGTCAGTGTTAACTGAAAATAAACTGGATGAAATTGATGCTGCTTTGGAGCATTTGCCTCAAAAATCACCGAAGAAACTAGCACAGCAAACAGGTATATCTCGATTTTCTGCGAGAAGTGCTAACTTCTGTTGAAACTGAAGTCCCATTGCTACACATGTGTGCAAGTGTTAAAGCCAAATGATTCCGCTAAATGTGTGAAATATTGTAACTGCTTTTTACAATCCATAGAAAGGGATTTCATTGACCCACAGCTTTTGATTTTCACTGATGAATCTCGATTTTATTTAATTGGACGTGTGAATACTCGCAATAGTTGGTACTAGGCTTCAAAAAACCTGTGCTACTGGATGAAATGCCTCATTATGATCAGAAAATTGGAGTGTTGTGCTATAAGTACTAGAAGAAGAATACTACCTCACTGATGAAACAATAAATGCAGAGCCATATCAGAGGTTAACTCTGAGGATTTTTCAATTGTTTGACAGAAGATGAATCGTATGGCTGGTGCCAGCAAGATGCTACAACAGCACATATGCCTGCCGAATCATTAAATGCAGTAAGAGAGGTGTTTGATGACAGAATAATTAGTATTGATTTGTGGCCTCCTCCTTCTCCTGACGTAACGAGTTGTGACTTTTATTTATGGGGTTCTTTAAAAGACAAAGTGTATCGTTCCAATCCTCACATGCTACTAAGGAACTTAGGGAAAACATTGTACAAAAATCACAAGAATACTTGCTGCTTGTTTGAGCAGAAGGTCACCATTTCCTGCGTCTATTATAAGGTAAGGATTGCCAGCATAAGTTCCCCAGCAACTGCCGACTGTTTCACACAGTAGAGAGAGACTGTGAGTGGGTTCGATTATAATTTAACTACCTGGTATATCAACATTGGTATGTTAATATCTGTGTTATAGTAATGCTGAATTAAAACATAGATATATAGAATTTGCAACTTATCCTCAGCGTACTTGCTGGAAGTGTTGCCCATTTTCTCTGATACATAATTTACATCCAATAAGGTGCATTAGTGCAGAGGAATTGGTATGTGTATGTTTCTTAAGATGGTGTGAATTATGTTTCAGAGAAAATGGTCAACACTTACAGGAGCAAGCCATTGGAGGGTGAGTATTGATTTCTGTTATATTGTTGATGTGTACCTATTTTCGTTATTATGTTGAACAGCAGCATAGCTTGGCAATCCTGTCAGTGTTTACCATTGTAAAGCAGAAGTATATTTAAAATTTACATCAGGACTTGTTTTGGAGCTTTTACAGTTGACTGCTGCCTATGCTGTTTGAAGACTTCTTTCAGGTGGTTATAGAGCCTTTGTTTGGATAAGTAGCTGGCCTAATGGGAATTTTCTTAACACTGCAAAATAGCTGTTTACTGCGAGTCAGTTATTCATAGTCCCCTTAAATTTAGTACATAGACTTATGCAAATTATAACTAGAATGCATGCCTTCATCATAGAAGATGTTAGTAATGATGTTCTTGTGCCACTTTCACAAGATTACTATTTCTATGTGTATTATACAAACAACAGGGAATCTGTCTATAAATCACCATCTCACTTCTCTTAAAGGGTTTCTTACAAAGAAGTCATACATAAAAATTCTATGTAGTAAAGTATTCAGACTTTTTGCATTTAAACAGCACTAAGACATTACAACACTAAAACATGTCTTATAATTTATCAATCTATGCAAAGACTTCTCAACAACTTCCAGCTTATTGGATAGATAATTGGATGTGGAACAGATGCAGTTCGATATAGTGCATTGCAGGGCAACTAATTTCCTGTAATATGGTCATGCATCAAAACAAAGGCTTTGTACCTCTAAAACATGTATTGCATAATACTGTCTGCCCAGCACAAGAAGGCAAGGCAGAGAAATGCATAACTTAATCACTTTTTCTGACCACATAGTTTTGCTTGCCTTCCAGATATAAGGATGCTAGGTTCATCTAAAATATACAGTGTTATCACATAACTCACCCATGATAATACCTATCACTGCAGTTAGTGAAATGAGCATTAGATCTGTCAGCATGCGTGACTCATATGCACTCTTGTACACTCATTTCTTAATAAAATATCCACTATCAGAGCAGATAAACAGTTCAAATCCCTCTCCCTCTTCATGCCCCACTTGCCTTCTTGTAATGGGCAGACAGTACTAGCAAACAACTTATTACAAAACAGCACAGAACAACAGCCACTCATTAAATGAAGAAGCAAATGTGTTCCATAATATTAGAGTTGACTCCCATGTTTCCCAGAATTTCCATTTTAAACTTTTTCTCACATAATTTAATGTTCAATACACTGTTTTACTGTTCTGCCATTTTCTTTGTAATCTATCTTGGCTATTTTGGTGGTATGTAAAATTACACATAGAAAATGAATAGCAGTTGAAGTTTATACCTATTTTTCCTTTAATTTTTTCATCTTCAACAGATTAGTATAAGAAGAAAACCAAAAGATGTGAAAATAAATAAAAATGTCTAAATGTAGGTTAGCTAACTTAGGAATTTCATACAGTACACATTTTTGTGCAATTAGAATTTCTTTCTGTTTCTATAAAAGCATCCTGCTAGTAAATTATTACTAATTGCATACATGAGAAGTTATTTTCTGCTGCTTTGTAATTTGGTGTGGTTTTGTGCTTCTAAGATTTGAAACATAGGCATCTCTAGTGGTGTATAGTTCACGGCCTGCTAAAATTTCTACTGCAAAGACTGTTAGGTGTAAAATGAATTCAGTATACCATTCCCAGGATGGCATGCACAAACGTAAAGTAAGCTTTATTATTAAAGGCAAAATACTAAACTTCCCTATAAGAATAAAGTAATTCCAAAGAATTTTACTTCTTTCAAATACCTCTAGAATAAATTAATACAGAAGCAAATGTTGGAGAGAACTCTAGCATGTTACTACAGATATATGTGCACAAATATCAGTTAAAATTTACTCTGTCATAAATATTAAAAGCAGAAGCATTATTAACAGTGAAGTATTCTTCATATTTAAGTTTGAATTTATGAGTCACTATGTTTACACTCAGTCTTCACTTACTTGTTGTTGTATAATTGAAACGTTTTCAAGATCATTCGATCTCATCCTCAGCTGTTTGGTGACTAGATGAACCTTCCTCTTCTTCCACTACTACGGAGCTCCGATCACTCTGCCATCTGGTGTGAGGGGCACTAAGTTTTAATACTTCATTTAATGCCGGGATTTCAAAATTTATAACTTTATCACGGTTTTTGTTTATGAAAATTTTTCCCCAAATATCCAATTCTATGGGTGTACTTAAAGATTTTAACAGTTTAATGTTGTGGCCAATGTTGTGGTTTTCTGTCCAAAAATGGTGTGAAACTGCAGATTTTTCTGTTTGTTTCAACTTAATGTTCCTCTGGTGTTCTTTTTGCCTGGTTAACAAGTTTCTCTTAGTTTTTCCTATGTAGCTTTTTTCACAGGTTTCACAATTAATCTGATGAATTCCTGATTTCAAATTGTTGGGGATTGTATTTTTCAGTGGTTTATTTAGCAGGTTCCTCAGACTGAATTTGTTTTGGGGTGCTAGTTTTAAGTTTAGTCTTTTGAAGATTCGTTCAAATTTTCTAAAAGCCCATGGATGGTAGGTGAATTTTCTATATTGCCAATTTGTGTTATTAAGTGGTGTCAGAGTGGTATTTTTTGATCTTATCTTCAGTTTTTCTTTCCTCTTCATCATGTTCCTTATGATGGCTGGGTTGAATCCATTTAATACCGCTATGTCTTTTATGTGTTGTTGTTCTTTCAAAAATTCATCCTTACTCAGTGGGACGTTGTATAGCCTGTGAATTAGACTTCTAAAGGCAGCTAGTTGATGTGAAACTGGGTTGTATTCATTTTTCTTTATGTAATTATCTATGTGTGTGGGCTTCCTGTATATTCCAAAATCTACACCATGCCGATTTCTAGTTATCTTGAGGTCCAAAAAGGGTAGGATGTTGTCTCTTTCTACTTCCATAGTAAATTGGATGTGATTATCTTGCAGGTTTAGTAACTTTAGAGAATCTTCTCTAAGTTTTTCCGGAATGATAGCAAAAACATCAACATATCTCTGCCAAAATTTATAAATCTGTGGGAAGGTCTTTACTATGTGTGTTTCAACATAGCTCATGTATAGGTCTGCTAAAATAGGCGAAAGTGGGCTCCCCATTGCTAATCCTTTTGATTGTCTGTAGAATTTTTGGTTAAACATGAAGTAATTATTCCTTATGCATAAATCTGTAAGATTGATAATGTCATCTATTTCTCTGGGATCCGTTGTAGTCTGGGTTAGCCATTTTTTGAGGAATGTAGGTATTTTTTCTACTGGAATGCTTGTAAAAAGTGCCTTAATGTCAAAAGAAACAAGTATGTGATTTTCCGGGATGTTGTATTTCTGTAGGTGATTTATCAATTCTAAGGAGTTTTTTATTCCCAAACTTTGAAATTTGTCATATGATTTTAATTTTCTTACTAACCATTTTGCTATGTGGTATGTAGGTGAATTGATGCCATTGATGATGGGTCTCATGCTGTTGTCTTGTTTGTGGATTTTTGGCAGACGGTACAACCTTGGTAGTGTGGGGTTGGAAGATTTTAAGTTGTATTTTTGAGATGTACTTAATGTTTTTGTAATTGATAAAGCTTTATTAACAGAAGTGATACTTTTGGATAATGGATTTTTTTGGAATTTTTTCATATTCTGGACTGTCTAACATAAGGTTTACTCTCTGAATATAGTCTTCTGTCTCCATAATTACTAGAGAATTACCTTTGTCGGCTTTTAGGTATACCACAGGCTTCTTATTTAAATTTCTTATTGTTTTGTTGTAAGTTTTATTGTATATTGGGAATAACTGCTTTATTATATCCAGACATTCAATTTTGGCTTTGGTTAAGTATTCATTTTTTAGGTTATGTGTGGCTATTTCTATGTCAGCGATAAAATCGTCTTTATTATTTGAGACGTTAACACACGTATTGAAACCTTTCTGAAGTAATCTAATTTCATCGGTTGTAAACTTTTGTTGCGAAAGGTTTATTACGTTGACTTGCTCTTTAAAATCCCGGTGTTTTGGCTGATGAGGGTGTTCCAGTTGCCATTCTTTTAACAGTTTGAATTTATTTTTAAGTCTTTCGTTTTTCTTAATCATTAATGTGTTTAATTTTTCGTGAACCTGCATTTCGAAATTTTGCCAAATGTGTATTCCTAATTGTTTGGTTAGTTCTAGATGTAGGTTGTATCATTCCAAGACGAGGTAGGATGCATGTTTACGAACTTTAATACGGAATTATGCTAAAGAAAGATTTAAAAAAATACTTAAAATTGCAGACAAAAAGAAGATACGCAACGGCGGACATTAAATTCCTAAAACTTTGCCTCAGACACAATATCACGCCAACGTTTGTAAAGCAAACGGTCAAACACAATAGTAATCACAGAAGACAAAAACTGGTGGAAAAATACGTGATAAAACTGGAAATTTCGAAACATTACAGTTACATAAATAAAATAGACCTGGAATTATACAACCTACATCTAGAACTAACCAAACAATTAGGAATACACATTTGGCAAAATTTCGAAATGCAGGTTCACAAAAAATGAAACACATTAATGATTAAGAAAAACGAAAGACTTAAAAATAAATTCAAACTGTTAAAAGAACGGCAACTGGAACACCCTCATCAGCCAAAACACCGGGATTTTAAAGAGCAAGTCAACGTAATAAATCTTTCGCAACAAAAGTTTACAACCGATGAAATTAGATTACTTCAGAAAGGTTTCAATACGTGTGTTAACATCTCAAATAATAAAGACGATTTTATCGCCGACATAGAAATAGCCACACATAACCTAAAAAATGAATACTTAACCAAAGCCAAAATTGAATGTCTGGATACAATAAAGCAGTTATTCCCAATATACAATAAAACTTACAACAAAACAATAAGAAATTTAAATAAGAAGCCTGTGGTATACCTAAAAGCCGACAAAGGTAATTCTCTAGTAATTATGGAGACAGAAGACTATATTCAGAGAGTAAACCTTATGTTAGACAGTCCAGAATATGAAAAAATTCCAAAAAATCCATTACCAAAACTTCTACAGACAATCAAAAGGATTAGCAATGGGGAGCCCACTTTCGCCTATTTTAGCAGACCTATACATGAGCTATTTTGAAACACACATAGTAAAGGCCTTCCCACAGATTTATAAATTTTGGCAGAGATATGTTGATGATGTTTTTGCTATCATTCCGGAAAAACTTAGAGAAGATTCTCTAAAGTTACTAAACCTGCAAGATAATCACATCCAATTTACTATGGAAGTAGAAAGAGACAACACCCTACCCTTTTTGGACCTCAAGATAACTAGAAATCGGCATGGTGTAGATTTTGGAATATACAGGAAGCCCACACACATAGATAATTACATAAAGAAAAACGAATACAACCCAGTTTCACATCAACTAGCTGCCTTTAGAAGTCTAATTCACCGGCTATACAACGTCCCACTGAGTAAGGATGAATTTTTGAAAGAACAACAACACATAAAAGACATAGCGGTATTAAATGGATTCAACCCAGCCATCATAAGGAACATGATGAAGAGGAAAGAAAAACTGAAGATAAGATCAAAAAATACCACCCTGACACCACTTAATAACACAAATTGGCAATATAGAAAATTCACCTACCATCCATGGGCTGTTAGAAAATTTGAACGAATCTTCAAAAGACTAAACTTAAAACTAGCACCCCAAAACAAATTCAGTCTGAGGAACCTGCTAAATAAACCACTGAAAAATACAATCCCCAACAATTTGAAATCAGGAATTTATCAGATTAATTGTGAAACCTGTGAAAAAAGCTACATAGGAAAAACTAAGAGAAACTTGTTAACCAGGCAAAAAGAACACCAGAGGAACATTAAGTTGAAACAAACAGAAAAATCTGCAGTTTCACACCATTTTTGGACAGAAAACCACAACATTGGCCACAACATTAAACTGTTAAAATCTTTAAGTACACCCATAGAATTGGATATTTGGGGAAAAATTTTCATAAACAAAAACCGTGATAAAGTTATAAATTTTGAAATCCCGGCATTAAATGAAGTATTAAAACTTAGTGCCCCTAACACCAGATGGCAGAGTGATCGGAGCTCCGTAGTAGTGGAAGAAGAGGAAGGTTCATCTAGTCACCAAACAGCTGAGGATGAGATCGAATGATCTTGAAAACGTTTCAATTATACAACAACAAGTAAGTGAAGACTGAGTGTAAACATAGTGACTCATAAATTCAAACTTAAATTACTCTGATGTGTTTGGAGTAATTCATGCTAACTGTCCATTGAACTACAATACTTGATTGTATTTGGATATTTTGATAGTTTCATGGATTACTAAGATTATATTCATCTTGACAAAGAAAACAACTTGAATGTTAATGTATGAAGTATAGAAAAGGCAGGATTCATTTGTTACATATAGAAAGAGTTCAAGAAATGTTTTAGTTTTAGAAAAGAATTCTACGCCATGGCGTAGTGGGCTAAGGCATCATGCTTTGGTTCCCTGCCATGATGTGACCCGGGATCGATCTCACCCCTGGGAGTGCAGATTTTAAGTCCCGGGTATGGGACCAATGCCTACTCAGCATTGTAAGGAAATTGAGGAGCTTACAATAGGTGAATGGCCCTGGTCAAGAAAGCCAACTTTTTGCCTGGGGGTGCCGAGATATGACCACATCTCCCCATATCGGTTGGATGATTACCCACCTCTACCTTGCGCATGTGGGTGTGAGGTCGGCAGTAGGGTTGGCAGGCCTGGCTCTCTATGAGATGTTGCGCCATGGGTTATTATTATTGTTAGAAGAGCATTTATGACAAAATTAAGGCAGGAATTCAACCGTATCATCCAAATTTTAATTTTTGTGTGTCCATGACACTGGAACATTTTAGATAATTACAGGTGATCTTTAAAATGTTCTTACAATTGTGGATCTTATCTTACACTGCATTGTGTGAGTACTTTTGAGGTTAAGATCAATATGCATAACTATACCCAAAAATGTTTACACAGGGCTGCAATGTTTCAGCGGTTTACATGAAATTGCATCATGTAGAAGGGCTTTTTAATGCTCTTTGTGAAAATCTAATCTGTTTTCTTCTAATGACCACAGTTTAACGTAATTCCTGAAGTTTCCCATTTTTAAATTTCCTGCATAATATATGCTGCAATATATTATAAAGTGACTCATCATGATCGACTGTGAAAGCATCGATAGTTCTCGAGTTGTTTAGATGTGCACAAAGGGAGCACAGTCATTTGTGGATGAATTTGAAACAAAATTTGTGTGTGTTGATGTTACCAGGTTATTTCAAATCACTAAAAATGACAACTTCCTCAAGAAAATGTTGTGTAAATTAATCTAACATGTATTTTTTTTACATCTGTGGCCTCTGACTCTCATAAGCAGGAGAGAAAATATAACCTCATTTGTGAAAAAATCATACCTATCTTATTTCAGCATAAAGTTAGGACACCAAGACAAAACGTTTGCGCTACATATTGTTTGTCATAGATGCATTGCTGGTTTAAAGAAATGGACATAAAGCAACAGAAATCTTTACCATTCAGGATACAAATGGTGTGAAGAGAACAAGAAAACCGTGTAGATTATTGCTGTATATTTCTGAATAGTGAAAGTTGCTAGGCATAACAAGAACAGTATTGTGACTTTGTGGGTTCGTGAAATGAAAAGTCCAATTGCACCACTCAAAAATGTTCTTTATTTCCACCGACTTACAGTTAAACTCTTGCCAATTACACAGAATTACGTAAGGCACACAATTACGATTCACCAGTTCGTCCGTTACAATTTCACTTGCACTCGTAATTACGTACAATCCTCCGATGCACTCACACAGTCTTCTCGTCGCACTAGCACTGCATTCTTACGCCAAGAACTCTTGACTCTGACTCACTCCAGCCCGGCATGTTGCTTATATAGGGTCAGCTGGCCGATTGAGAATGTTCTGGATTAGATGAAATATCCCGTAAGTTCGAGAAATCAAGGGCAGCGGGAAGAGACGGCACAGTAATGTTTTTTTCCCCAGCCAGCCCTCGTCACCGCTATAAGACAAACGAGGGGGCGTGTCCGAGCGCCTCCATTTCCTGGTGCTGCCGTCAGCTGGTTCTATAGGGTGTTCCAACGTTCGGGTGACAGTATGAAAGGAATTGTTTATCCAAACCTAAAGTCAGCCAAAAGACTCATACCACATGGTTTTAACAACTGTAGAGTTGATAAATCTGGCTCTCTCAAAAGAAAGAGCACAACTTTTGGGGTCTCAATTAAAGGATAAACATTTGCTTATCCCGGGCACAACATTCTATTGGTTTCAATCAAGAGAATCAAAATTTCATGAGTATTTTCATACAGAAGACTCCTTGTTTATTGTTAGAACATTGAGGGTGTGTTATCAAGATAAGGTGTCACATACAACACGAATGAATGGATGCTACTCATAGATTCTGACAAAAGAATCCTCAAGACTGCACTTCTACACATTGGAAATAAGTATGGCTCAGTGCCAGTGGTATATTCTGTACACCTAAAAGAAAGCTATGAAAATATGGCGATGCTGCTGAAGGCATTAAACTATTTGAAACACCAATGGGTTGTATGTAGAGACCTGAAAGCAATAGAAATACTTCTGGGACACAGGTTGTACAAAGTTTCGGGACATGGGTTGTACAAAGTTTCCTTATTTCCTGTGCCTCTAGAATAGGTGCCTGTGAATCAAATTGGATTAGAAGAGAGTGGCTACCAGAATAACAATGAATTCTGAAAGAAAAATGTGATAAAGAATATCTGGTGAAATGAGAGAAAATCATCTCCCGCCTCTTCATATTAAACTGCAAATCATGAAACAGTTTGTCAATGCATTGCGTAAAGATGGTGATTGTTTTATATTTTCCAAATTTTCTGTTCTGTCAGAGGCTAAACTTAATAAAGGAATATTTGTGGGACCAAACATCAGAAGTTTGATGAAAGATGAAGTATTTGAAAATGTATTAACACAAAAAAATGACTGGCTTGGACAGGATTTAAGAATGTGATTGACAATTTCGTAGGGAATGGAAACACTCAAAACTTCAAAGTCATGGTGGAAAATATGTTGAAGATGTGAAAAATATTAAGCCTTAAAATCCATTTTCTTCATAACCATCTTGATTTATTCCCTGACAGTCATAGAGAGTTTAGCAAAGAAAATGGAGAAGGGGCTCATGAAGACATGAAAGAAATAGAATCACGTTATCAAGCAACTGGTATGAAGGGATGATGACTGACTGCTGTTGGTCTCTTAAAACAGATAATGTAGAATTACAGCATAGAAAAAATCTCAAAGAAAAAATTTCAATATGAAAAGGAAGCAGTACTGAGAAAGTCTGTGTCTCTGTAGGACTTGGGTTGTGTTGAACTTAAACTGTGATAAGACCTAAGCCACTGGACAAAAAATTAGTCACCCCTGGTCAACTTAACATTAATAATGCGTGGCACTACCTCTGGACCTGATAACTGCCCGGATTCGGTTAGGAAGTGACTCCACAGGGTTCTGCAAGTATGGCATATCCAGCTGACACCATTCACATATGAGTTGCTTGTGCAAATCCCCCCAAAATGTGGGGATGCTAATTTCAGCATTTTACCCGCTGTCGCAAAATATCCCACAAATTTTTGATTGGGTTCAAGTTGGGGAGTTTGCAGGCCAATTGAGATGTGATGAGGAGTGTGTGTGTTCCTCAAACTAGTCCAACACTGTACTAGCCTGATGTACCCTGCAATTTTCATCTTGAAAATATAGGGGAGGCAACAGCACAATCATCATGGAGATATTGAATAAATTGCAACACCTGCTCATTCAGAATGTTCAAATAAACATGCTGGTTCATCCTGTTGATCACCTGATGAAGCGGTCCCTATCCCTATTAGGAAAAACTCCCCAAAACATTACTAACCCTCCTCCGGTTGACCCTGTACACAATCCAGATGAAATGCTTCATATAGCAGGCGGTGCACCTGACAACATGCGTCATTTGAATAGAGACGAAAACGTGGTTTATCAGACCACATGACATTCCGCCAGTCACCTACTGTCCATATTTGGTGATTTTTATCCCACTGAAGTCGCGCAGCTTTATTTCTCTTTGTGAGCTTATGTCTCCTTCGAGGTGTCCAACTTCAAATGTTTATGGAATGTAGTTGACTCCAAATGTTTATGGAATGTAGTTCCTGCCTCTCGCTAACTGTTCAGGATGGACCTGCATTCATGGATTAGAGCAATTCCTGTTGGGTTTGGAAGTGAAGCTCATCTCCGGTCCCTCTCAGTAATGATCCTTTTCCGACCATAATTCCTACATCGTGTCTTGTGGCCACATGTATTGCACCACTGTGTGTAGACCCATTAGACAGTCTGCTTTGACACTCCAACAAATCCGGACACTTAACTTACCGTATGGCCATGGGCATGGCCAAACACGATTGCCCCTTTTAGCCACTCTGTCACGTCTTTACCTTTCTCCATATTGCATTACACTGAATGCTTGACACACCGTGCTTCATAGCTTGCTACAACCATCTGATTATGTAGCGATGATGGGCTAGGAGTTTACCACATGATGTGACCACAGCACCATTTATCGAGTCCTAAAGATTCATCGCTGATTGCTACAGGGGGTGACTAATTTTTTGTCCGGTGAGCTTATGAACAAATGAGTACTATTGGTTTATTGCATAAATTTCTAAACAGTATCCAGATTACTAGTGTAGCTGTCAGTATCTTAATGTATTAAAATGTCTTAATATTATATAAATATGACATTCTTTATAGCATTATTTTCTCATGTGTGATAGAAAAAAGTCGGACTTCATCGAGGCTATCAATAAATACAAAACATGGTTCAGGATTAAAAGCATTGAAAAAAAATTAATTGTGCAGCCCTGTGGTATGAGTATTCAGATAATGAAAGGCAGTTCTTCACTTTCGCAAGTTTCTTATACATTATGGGTACTAATGACTGCAAGTTTTCTGGTTATGGTTGAAAATGGTGATTTTTTTTTCAGAATCAACAGTATTTTTGCATCAATGTGCAAGTGATTTGTAATGCAAATATGGTTAGGAACATTGTTTCCAAGAGTTCTATGCTGCTCCTTAGTACATTTCCCATCACTCGACACACTAAGCTCATTAAAATAAATATTAAAAGCAGAAGCATTATTAACAGTGAAGTATTCTTCATTTTTGAGTTTGATTAATGAGTCACTATGTTTACACTCAAATTCAAAAACTAGGCTCATTCCTTACAACTTTCCAGGCATTTCTCTTTTTATCCTTTTTTACAATTTGCACTCTTTATTATTTACTGGATTTTCATTGTCTCTACCAACAAACATTTATCTCTTTTGCTGTTTCCTGTTTTATTCTATCACATATAACTATGGTGGCTTCAATTAAATTGAGCAAACAGTTCTCCATGAGCAATACATTTTTTACTTTCCTTATAATAAAGATGAAATTGTAGTGAGCGCTCTCCTATGTTACATCTGGAATGTGTAAAATGGACTTTCTTAGTAAAAGTTACTTTTGCAGTAATTTCCTCCAACTTGATGCAAGCTTCCTGAAATAGAAAAGTTTAAACTTGATCAAACTTCAGGTGAGCTTCCTGTCAATAATATACATATTTGAACTCTGTTATTTCTGTTTTGGTTCCCATTCCCAGTTGTTGAGGTCTAGGGAAGAACTGTGCATTATACTGTAATACTTTGAAGTTGAAGTGTAAATAATACGGTGAATAAATAATTGTTTAAATTGGAAAGGTACAGTGCCATTGTTTTATGGTAAGACTACAGACCTCATGTATGCATGGTTTTGCTGGCACTGCGATGCTCAAAACGTACATACATGTGGTCCGTAACCTCACTATAAAACAATGGCACTGTAGAAATAGAAGAACAATTAAGTAACATTATCTGTATTTGTTTTAGTGATATATATTATAGACAATAAGAGAAGAATCACTGTAAAACAATGTTGATGTTATATTTAGGTGACTGACATAGGTTTTCAATATTTCGTATATTTTCAGTTTTAATAGTTATTTATGATATCAGTATTGTAATGTATTAGATTACAAGACGAGATTGGAATATTGTCAGACAAGACTGTAGGTTGAGTCTGATAACCAGTCGAGCATTGTAATTTGTTGTTATACGTATACTATGTTTTATGTACTTGGATAAAAAAAATATTTATGTACTTAAAGTGTGTACAATGACTGTATACAGTGATTTTCTAGTCAATAGCTGGATGTAGAGGGCCAGGTATGAAACCAGGTCATTAGTGTAGATATAGAACTGTGGTAACTAGGGGGAACATATAAATATATGTAGCTAATAAATCATGAGAGATAATTCAGTAATTCCCACTGTGAAAGAAGATACTATGAACTGTTTAGTTTCAACATCAGGAGAAATTCATTTGACACATTGCGAGAATGTTACAGTAAATTTACACAACAAATAAATATTAACTTTGATTTACTTTGAACTTTCAGTTGTGTCGAGATTTAATTAAAGTGTGGTAAAGTAGGCCATTACGATACTTGTGTTGCTTTTGTAATGTTCCACTTTACGCAATCAAAGTAGATAAAACTAATTTACAGGAGTATATGTTCTTTGGTTAATGATTTATTTGACAAAGAAAGAAGAAAAAAGGTAGTAATGAACTGAAATGTTTCAGTGCTAGCTTTTCACTTATATATCCTTCCATACATTGTTTGACAAGCTTGATAGCAATGAGAATCTTTTAAATTATTTTAGGATATCAGTTAAATCATTGTAAAAAATGTAAATTTGTCTCAAAGATTATCACAACATGAAGCTTATAATACTACATGTATATTTGAAATTAGCAAAATAAAGTTGTCAGTATCTGAAAAGAATGACTGCTGCATGGATTTATAATTCGAATATTCCAGTATTAAACATTCTCTTATGTATATATAAATCTTTTATAATAGAATAAAATTCATAGGAACCTGAAGCTAGTACTTTTATTTGAATTTAACTCAAGATTTAGTTCATTATATTTTTATATAAGCTATACAAAATGTAAATATAAACCAACTGTTGAACAGGTGTGTCACTACCTAATGGCAGGGCAGGTGAAGAGTGTGAAGCCTTGTCTGAAGCAGCTTCAGCAGAGTATTCAGACCATCATGCAGCCAAGCTGGCCTACAGATGAAAGTGAGTGTCATTTATTTCATTGAATAGGGAGATTTTTAATTGATACCATGAAAGATAATTCTGCTGCAGAAGTTCGAAACAAATTTAAAAGTGCATGGTGTTTGTATGAATTATTACCAATTATAATGTTGCAACAACACATTATATATAAAGTGGTTTTAAATGTGCAAATGTTTTAGAATTCCAGTGAAATCAGTAACATCCATTAGAATTCTTTGGTCTAATCAAAGGCTATCCCATATGATTTATTTGTGATAATTCCTTTTCCATCTGTTAACAAAATTATTTTAGATCATCAGAATCCAAAAGAGACTGTTACAAAGAATGTGATTTTTAACAAGCTGCATTAATAGACCCAGTAAATGCAAGAAATATCAAATATAATGGATAATCATTGCAAATAAGTAAATTGTAGAAGTAGACTGAGAAGGGAAAGGAATGAAGTACCCAGAATAAATGCATGGCCATCATTTTGACAAGCCACTGATTAGAAAAAGAAATCTTGTAATATCTGTTTTAACTCTGAAAATCTTTATAATCTGCCCATTATTGCATCAATTCAAATAGGCTTATTGCTATGATAGAACTAAAGTTACTTTAGGATCCTAGCCGCTACTATGAAACACGTGGTGGTGGGGAAAACGAAGTTGCTGCTTGTGAACGCCTTGGTGCATGCGAAGGTTAAACAGAAGAATGCACTAAATCTACCTAAATTAAATTGTTGAAGAAACCAGCTTTTTTAAAAGTTAAACTATAGCCAAAGAATTACAATTAGATTACGCACACGAAGAGAACAAAACAAGCAATATCTACTCTTTATATGATGTGCGTCAACATAACAACACAGTAACATTTTTGGCAAAACTTATTCAAGGGGGTAAAGTGGAATAGTTTGACTAATGGATTGAAGTTATGTGGTGCAGCATTAAGGAAGTGGTCTTCAGTGTTTTCCAAATGTATCTCCATTCCCTCAAATCAAAACATGCAAAACTTAAAAGTATATTTCTTTTTGCTGATTACTTTAAAAATGCATATTGTGAATGTAATACCAATCTGTGCCTTTCAGTGAACGTATTTTGATGAAGAAAATATTCCTATATTTGCAGGAATAAACAGTAACTCCAATTTGCTTGCTAATAAAGAATGGCCTAAGAGTTTGTTGGGATGTCCTTTTTTCTTCAAGTTAATTTTTGAGATTTTAGAGATAGAAGTAATCAAGTTGCTGTTTCAAAATTATATACAATAGCTTATTAAAATATGTTTAGACTTCGTATAATTCTTACCAAGCAGGATGGCTTAGGCGGTTTCATCTGTGGCCTGCCTTCAGAAGGTCTGGGTTCGCTTCCTGTGGCCAGCCTGCCTGACCCATGGATTTTTTCGGGGCTTTTCCCAGGTCGCCAGGCAAATGCTGGGTAGGTTAAATACATCCCCCGAACTTCCCATCCCTCCATTATCATTTCACATCATCTCTCATCTGGTGGTCTTTTTCAGGGTAGAAATGTTGGCAGGAGTCCTGGCGCTGCATGGCAGGATGATATGCTCCTGGTAAATACTTCCTTCTGTGGGACGGTCTCCAGCTGGCCTAGTGGGCCATTTCAGGACCATGGTGGGTGGGATGCCAGTTGGACTGGCCCAGGAAGTTTCCAACTGGTCAACAGTAGGGAAACTGCTCCCTGTACTGTCTTGAGTCTTTGGGTTGTTGCCCTCTGTCTCCTCTCGCCTCATCCTTCCTCCCAGGATGCCCCACTTGAGGCATAGGCACAGTAGATCAAGTATGGTCAATGTACTGAATTCCCTCTGTTAGATTCTATCCTATTCTAAATGTAACATAATGTAACTCATCCTGGAATAGTCCAAAGGCTGCCAGCCTCATGTGCGTATATGGAAGGTAGAGGTGGACAATCATCCAACTGATACAGGGAGGAGATTGGTCGGCATCTTGCCACCTTCAGTCGGAAAGTTGGTTTTCTAGACCAGGGTTCGACACTTAGCATAGTTCCTTAATTTGCTCATGATGTTGAGTGGTCACTGATCCTATACCGAGGACTTAAAATCTGCAACCTCAGGGATGGGATTGATCTTGGGCGCCTTTCATGGCAGGTAATCAAAGGAGGACACTTTAACCCACTAAACCACAGTGCTTGACTTTAATCATATTTAGTAGCATAATAATTCAGAGTGTTTTAAATTTCAGAATGTTAAGTAATGTTAAAATGGTACAGTACTAAATTCTTAATGACACTAAACATTATTAATGGTATTTTTTACTCATATAACTTTGTTAGTAATATTTTCTTAAAATATTTCATATGAGGGCAGTTCAATGAGTACCCATGCTTCAAAATATGTGGTGTTGCTAAGGGAAGTTTGTGTTATCATGTACTGTTATTTGTTACAAGATGTCAAAATAAATTTGGTGCTGATTCATAGGTTAGTTTGGATTCTACAGATATTTCTACAAATATTGGCATATTTTTGCTAAACTGGAAGAAGTGCAGTATCGTTCAGTGACTCACTTTTTCTTTTAGATGGCAAGACTTGCGAGGAGATAAAATTAAAGTTGGATGCTGTTAATGAAACCTTTCGCCTTTTATGACAATTAGATATTGGTATAAGGGATTTAAAGTGGTTGTACATCCAATTTTGCATTTGCTCTGTGGACAACAAGCGGTTTCAGCTTTCGGCTGAAGCTCTGTTTGGAGCTGTTTAAGCAAAATTTGAATGGCTTAAGCATCGAGTTATCACTATTGATGAGACTTGATTCATCATTGTACTCAGGAAACCAAGCAATAATCTAAACAATGGGCTACTTCTGGATAATGTGCTCTAAAGAAGGCAAAGATGGTCCCATTGGCCAGAAAAGTGACGTTGACAACTTTTTGGGATGCGAAAGGACTCATTGATTTCTTGGAAAAAGGAAAAACAATTACTGGAGTATACTACGGTGAATAATTGGCCCAACTTGATAAAAAAGTTGAAGACATGGCCCCATTTCACCATGATAATGCCCCAGTACATTCATCTGAAGTTGCCACCCTCAAATTACATGAATTGCATTATGAATTGCTATCACACCCCCCATATTCTCCTGATCTGGCTCTCTGCAATTTCTTCCTCTTCCCAAACATGAAGAAATGGCTCGTAGATACAAAATTTAGAACAAATGAGGTGGTCATTGTGGAGACAGATGACTCGTGGCTTATTTTGCACAGCTTGACTTTTTTTAAATTTTTGAGGGGTGAAAAAATTGCAGGAGCTTCGGGAGAAGTGTATATCCGTAAAAGGGGACTATGTTGAGAAATAAATAATTTGTGTTTGAAAAAACTGGCATCTTCATTCTAATACGGGTACTTACTGAACTGCCTTCATATGTTAAAAACTGCGTATGTCATACCATGAATAATGCATATGTGTTGTAATGTATGCCTTTATTACATTTCAACAAACGATAGTGTTTTTTGGAAATAATATATTACATTGACAATGGTCACATTTTCTCACTTCCAAGAAAATTGAGAAGAGTAGGCACTTCTAATATTAAATAGACTTCCTTTGACAGTGCATGAGTTTTAAGAATGGAAATATTAGTTTAACTGATATACTTGGCCAGTTTATTGTACAGTATTTATTATTACTATGGCATTATTTTATTTGCATAATTTCTTGCTCTTTATCAAGAACAAATGTTTTGCTATTTTTCAACGTAGCTTGCTCATAAATTGTTTCTTCAAGAAGGGAGTTAAACTAAAAAAAGACGAAAAGTGGGTACTAAATGGCAAAAGGGTAGAAGTGGTCAATGAATTTGAATACTTAGGAGTGAGGTTGAATAACAATGGAAAGTCGGGAGCACACAGGAGAAAAATGGAAGCAAAAGGAAGGGTGGGAATGAATGGGATAAGAATATGCAAATATAATCTAGAAGTGACAACCAAGTGGTTAGAAAGAATGTATGAAGCACTAGTTGAATCCAAAATGTTGTATGCGGTGGCAATCTGGGGGGCCACAAAACGATGAACTAAAACTACAGAAGGTTTTGTAAAGAGCTACTAGGCATACCAAGATCAGCACCTAGGGAAGTAGCTTTAGTAGAATTAGGAAAGACAAGAAGAAATGGAATAATAATGGAAAGAATAATAACATTTTGGTATAGCTGTTTGGCCAAAGAAGAAGGGGAAATTATGAAATTATGCATGAGAAATCATTACAATTTAATAAACAAATAAAAAGAAATTGGGGACGAGAAGCATATGTAGATTACTGCAATAGACAAGAGAGAAGGGTTAGCCTGGATGAGAACAGGAACAATATTTCTAAGAGAGATAAGAGGTAGGGAAAAGGGAATTTGTGAATTGTGTGGAGGGAAAAGAAAGCATAGAACACTATGTAACAGAATGCAAGGAGGTTGCAATGTGGAGAAAAAAGGTTTGGGAGGAAAATGGGAGAAAGTAGAGAAGATAGTAGCTATAAAAATGTTAATGGGAAGGGAGGAAAAGAAGGTAAGAAGTATTGGTGAGTTCTTGCAGAAAGTAAAAGAAAAATGGGCCAGAAATGTAAAGAATATAAGAAAGGAAGATAAGGGGGAAGAATGGGACTATTAAGTAACAAGGAGGCAAGGAGGCTAAGAGCTACCTGGCAGAGCAGAAGACCAGGGTGTCATGTAAGCTAAGGTAGCAACAAGGTAAAGACAAATAAATGTAGCCAAAAGTTGTAAATTGTAAAATTTTGGAATATGCACAACAAATAATCTAATCAAATCTAATCATAAATTGTTTCAGGTGTAGGTGGTACAAATGTTGGTGATATGTTCATTTGGATGCCAAAGGAACATCTGTATGTTCTGGTTTATTTGGTAACAGTGATGCACAGTATGCAGGCAGGCTATATGGACAAGGCTCAAAAATACACAGACAAAGCTCTTACACAAATAGAAAAACTAAAGAGTAAGTGTCAGAATTTTCATCAGAAAGACAATTGATATGGTATGAAATTAATTGAATTAAAAAGTTATCACTTCAAGTTAAAAGATGTGGAAGAGGTTTTAAATGTTATATTAATATGTATATTTGTATACTCGTATATTTCCCCAGAAGATCCGTGGTTCAAATCCTGGCCGTGGCATTGAATTGTTCATGTTGACTATCAAAGACCTTAGCCTATATACGGCTAGTGTAAAGACATGATTAATTTCCATCAATTAACTTAAATAATAAGAGTTAAATGATGAAGCCTGAGATTCAAGTACTTACGATAGTAAGTCATCACAAACGGTGTATCTCGGATGCGAGAGCCCCTAGTGGTCTACCGGAGAAATATACAAGTCAAATGGAGAATTTAATGTCATGACGGCAAGTTGGCCATGGTAGCTCAATGGGTTAGAGCAACTGGATGGAAACCAGAAGATCCATGGTTCAAATCCTGGCTGTGGCATTGAATTTTTCATGTTGACTCTATTTGAGATGTGTCTGTTAAGTGTTCCGCTATAGCTACACTATGTGTTGGTGGATATGGGTTATGAATGCCATCAAAAGCCTATAAAGGCCAGCTATTGAGCTTTGCTCATAAGTGTATATGCAAAAAACATGAATTAATAAACTTGCATTATTTGTGATGTTACAGTTGTGGATAATCGACCCATACTATCAGTATTCCAATTGATGCTCCTAGAGCACATAATCATGTGTCGGCTGGTGATGGGTAACAAATCACTCTCTTTGAGTGAGATTTCACAGGCATGTGCCCTTTGTCAACAACAACCTCGCCTTCTTGTAACCCATCGGCCTCAGTTGCATACTCTTCTTGGTCTTTATGCAATGAGCATGAACTGTATGGAGGCTGCAGAAGCACAATTTACAGCAGCACTAAGGGTAATTGAAATATTTAAATCACTCAATTTAAGGAAAATATGAAGTTAATTCTGAAGAAGTAAATTGTACAACTATATAATCTGAAAAGGAGGGTTCAGCAAATTTCAGGCTATTGTTCTATGAACTGTGAAAGATAGTTAATCAAGTGGAGTAGTGTGGAAGGGAGCAGTTGAGTACTTCTGTATTGGTTCCATTCTCAGCTGTGCTTCCAAGCAAGAGCTCATGTGGTGCTCCATCCTATTTCTGCATGAAGATCTCTCTCTTCTAAAATAATTGAACAACCTCTTGATTAACACATTCTGGAACTGGACTTTATTTTAACAGTTCTGCCCTCCTGACTGGATATTTTAAGAGGGTTTTTTTTTTTTTTTTTTTTAATAATGGTAACTCCTGAATTGTTTTGAGATAATTCACTGTCTTTTTTGCATTTTTATTGATGAAGCTTTAACTAAATAATGAATGTAAACACAGTATTTTTAGATATCACATAAAAGTTTGAAAGAATTAAAATTAAATAGTGATATTATAAAAATAAAAACTTATACAATCAAATATATAAGAATAAGAAACAAATTAAACTTTTATCTTTAGTTTAAAAGATGATTATTTTATTCCTAAAGAAAACTATAATTAAGGAATGAGGTAATGAATCAGAAAAAGAAATGGGTGATGAATCATTATTTTTATAAATAAAGAAAAAGCTTCTGTTGAGCATTTCTCTTCATATTGAGGTAAATTCTCATTAGCATATTGAAATTTAACTGTATTGGAACACCACAGCGAAGCGAAACAATTATTAAGTTATAGTTGAGTTATATTTATTACACATCACCTATATTGAGGACATGTTTCAGGAACTATCGTTTAGTTGCATGAGAGCCGATGATGCGAACAATAGTTCGCGAAATAGGTCCTCAAATAGGTACGTAAGTGAAGCTGATGTGTAATAAATATGACTCGTCTCATTAGCATGATTTTCACAGCCATGTTTTCTCCATTCGTTTGGTGTTCTGTAAATGAAAATATTGAAGAGATATATTACATATTTTCTTGAAAAGAAAGTAATCATGTAAGAAAATGTGCTAAAACATTACATCTCCAATTTACTTGAAATAATTCATCTATAAATTGCAATGTAGAAAATTTAATAAAATAACAATTTAATTGCTGCCATTTTAACTCTCAAAACATTCACTTAAGTCTCCTTCAGACCCTGAATCATTTAAATAAATGTCAAGCATTTTATCTTCGTTAATTAAAACATCCAACTATATAGTATAACAAACAAATTTTCTGTGTATTTTTATACTTTGAGCATAGCGCTTATGTGTCATGAACGTTATATAGAGAACTGCAGGCATAGCCCACTGTTAGACCAGAAAGTGTTAACACTATCTTTACATGTGATTCAGCACCAGTAGGCATCACTTCAATTCCATATTCTTCCTCTTCATCACTGATGATGGGTTCGGCTATCTTTTGTTCCAACAAATTCTTTCACATCTCTTTCCTCATTAGTAATCGTGACATTGTCACCTGCAGTGATTTCTTGCATATACCAATGCTGTGGAAACCTCTTAGCTCTACTTGGGCTTTCTACTCCACTGCTGTAATGTTAGCCAGTTGTCAACCCCTTTCTTCATTGGTGCTGATTAGGGCATTGATATGAAATTAAGTAAATCCAGTTCATTTTGCTGAAATTTTTTGCTTTATGCATACTGAATTTGTTGAACTTGTTGATTTATCACATTTATTTTTTATGTATTTCTCACTGATTCATTGCATTTACTTTATTCTTATTGATTTGTTTTATCTATTTTTTACATTTTTCTTGTTGATTTATTGCATTTATTATTTACATTTTTCTTGTTGATTTAATAACGATTATTATCCAAATCAAGTTGTCAGTTATTTATTGTGATGATATGTGTAGTGTTTAACGCCCGCTTTTACTACATACGGCACCGCAGGCGGTGACACTGATGATGCATGAGATGAAGATGGAGCACCGGTGGAATGAGATGGCGGGGGAAACCGGAGATCCCGGAGAAAACCCGCCCCAACGCCGTGTTGTCCACCACAAATCTCACTTTGCGGTCGCCTGGGATCGAACCCGGGCTACCTTGGTGAGAGCCAAGCGGTCTAACCACTGAGCCACGGCGTGGCCACAGTTATTTATTGTGATCTACTTTGTTATTCAATGTCATCCTATTTTTGCGATTGTTTGTCTTATATTTAGGTGTGTTTAAGTCTGAGTATTTGTGGGTGAGTTGTGATCATTTACAATTAGGTTAACACCTTCAATAAATATTTATGTCCAAAAAGAGTGACAGCATGTCACACAGCCAAACAAGACACTGAGCGTATTCAGGAATCTAATAATACTGTATTTGGTCAAGTGCTTTCCAGTGGTTGCAATTAACAGCAACATCAGCTCTCTCTCATGTAAAATGTCAACTTGAGTCATTGCATTATTGCGTGCCTGGCTGTGAGCTGAATGTTAAGCATTTCTGATTGGCTATTTTACTTCAGTTTTTTCCTGCTCAAACTGTCTGGTATAGTGTAAATGACAAGAAACATAATGTTCCAAATTTTAATACATTATGAACATAAGAAATCTGAAGAAACCAACAAAAAGTGTTGTAAATGATAAGAATATAAATGTGGGATATCTACGAGGAGGTGTCAAAAAATAACCGGAGTTATTTTTTGCATTTTAAAGCACCCATGCATAAGATGGTTGTTGGTAGTACCAGAGGGGTCTGACCTTGAGTGACGAAATGGCATATATGTCATTTGCCTGGACGTGCTAAGTTGGAGGGTAGCAGCAGAAGTGCGACGCTGTGTTTACTGTAACCAACATGGATCTCAAGTTGCAGCAGCATGCATTAATTAAGTTTTGCGTTCTACTTGACAAAACTGCATCATAAACATTGGAAATATTGCAGCAAGTCTACAAAGAGAAAGTAGTGGTGAAAACTCAAGTGTTTGAATGGCATAAACAATTTTGAAGATGCTCCATGTCCCGGAAGACCATCAACTTAGAAAACAGATATCATTGTCAACACAATTGATGTCATGTTGTGGGATGACCATCGTTTATCGTTGACAAAGATTGCTGAGATTATGAATATATCCTACGGATCAGCTGAAGACATTATGTGAAATGTTCTGGGGTATAGAAAAGTTACAGCGAAGTGGGTGTCTCGTGTGATAAGTGACGAACAGAAGGCTCACCATGTGATGATGTGTCAACAACAGAAGGGAAGGCTTCAGCGAGAACCATATTTTTACAAAGTTATCACATGTGACGAATCCTGGTTTCATCATTTTGACCCAGAGACAAAGCAGGAAAGTGCCTAATGGAAACATCCTTCAAGTCCAAGATCCAAAAAGCTGAAAGTTCAACCAAGTGCAGGAAAAGTGATGCATCCTGTCCTTTTTGATAAGCAAAGCATGGTTTATGATCACATGATGGATAAGCAACAGACTGATACTGCAAATTACTATTATGAGGTACTAAAGGGGCCACTGAGGAGACAAATTTTAACAAAATCAAATCTTGCTCGAATGGGATGTATGCTTCATCAGGATAATGCCCCCACTCATCGGGCCATCAACACTCAGGAAATTATCACTGAATTTAGATATTGAGGTGATGCCACATCCACCTTATTCACCGGACCTGGCCCTGTATGACTTCCACCTATTTCCTGCAGTAAAAATTAGCTTTAGAGTCATCATTTTCAGAGTGAGAGAGCTTAACAATAACATTTCGGATGTACTCAATAAACTATCAAACAGAGGCTTAGGGGAAGTGTTTTGAACATTGGTCTGAATGCTGGAACCATTGTATTGTGTGCCCGCCTCGGTAGCATAGATGGTAGCATGTTTGCCTTGCGTTCAAGATGGGTCAAGAGGTCCTGAGTTCGAATCTCGGTCAGGGTGAGTTACCTGGATAAGGTTTTTCCAGGGTTTTCCCTTATCCTAAAAGACAAATGTCGGGTAACTAAGCTCCATGGACCCTGGGTTCATTTGAGCATCATTTCACCCCTTCCATTCATCGTCCGATATGACTTAATGTTGGAGGACGTAAATTACACACACAAAAAAAGAAAGATAATTTTTGACACCCCCTCATATTTCTTTTGTGTTAGCCTTGTGTATTCTAGATTAATTTTTTATGTAGTCTTTGTTGCTACTCCGTTGTTAGCTTCTGTGCTTTACGTATTATGTGTACTTCTTTCTACTTTGTTATATCAAATAAGACAGATATTAAAATATATTGGGCTTCAGCAATTTTTAGATAAGATTTCATCTTATTTAAGTTTGAATTTATGAGTCACTATGTTTACACTCAGTCTTCACTTACTTGTTGTTGTATAATTGAAACGTTTTCAAGATCATTCGATCTCATCATCAGCTGATTGGCAAAAAGAACACCAGAGGAACATTAAGTTGAAACAAACAGAAAAATCTGCAGTTTCACACCATTTTTGGACAGAAAACCACAACATTGGCCACAACATTAAACTGTTAAAATCTTTAAGTACACCCATAGAATTGGATATTTGGGGAAAAATTTTCATAAACAAAAACCGTGATAAAGTTATAAATTTTGAAATCCCGGCATTAAATGAAGTATTAAAACTTAGTGCCACTAACACCAGATGGCAGAGTGATCGGAGCTCCGTAGCAAAAATTTAAAAGAGTCACCAATCAGCTGATGATGAGATCGAATGATCTTGAAAACGTTTCAATTATACAACAACAAGTAAGTGAAGACTGAGTGTAAACATAGTGACTCATAAATTCAAACTTAAATATGAAGAATACTTCACTGTTAATAATGCTTCTGCTTTTAATATTTAAGATTTCATCTGTTAAACCTTTGCTTTATCTGTCATTCACTTAAATTATTTTATCTCAAAAATGTTACATTGTAATATGGATGTGAATTATGATTTTCAGACGTCACAGGAGCGGGAACTGTGGACATTTGCCAATCTTAACCTTGCCATCGTGTATCTAAGAACAAAAAGGGAACAGGAGTTTCAGGCTCTGCTTGAACGAATTAATCCTGAGTCTTTACCATCACATTCACATAGTTTACGAGCTGCAGCATACTATGTACAAGGTCTTCAGTCATTCTTTCAGGCTCGATACAATGAAGCTAAGTTAGTTTGATTTTTGTCTTAGTTCTTTAATACAGTTATGTAATTATTGTGTTTCTAGGATATTGTTACATACTATTGCAATGTTTTCTATTCTTAGACGATATCTGAGAGAGACTTTGAAGATGGCTAACGCCGAGGATCTGAATCGCCTGACTTCGTGCTCCCTGGTGCTTCTGGGTCATATATTTTTATCATTAGGAAATAGTAGAGAAAGCATGAACATGGTGACTCCAGCAATGCAGTTAGCTAGCAAAATTCCTGATGTTCATGTACAGCTGTGGGCATCTGCCATCCTCAAGGGTAATAATTTTTGCTTTATTTGATAATTGTATTTTATAGCTCATTTAACATGTAGATGTGCTTTGCAAATTGCACATTTAAGTATAAGCATACAGAATACCTGCATTATACTGTTAAGTATAGGACTCAAAAAATTACATTCATTGCAAACATGCTATTTGTTACAAGTAATTAGAATTTTGATTAAATACCTTTTAGTCTCCATGTTGATTCAAAGTGCCACACAATAATTCTTAGAAGTATTTCTTAAAATGTATATTCAACACTGGGACGCATCATGAGCTTAATTGGTAAGCATTTTTAATGGACACTGGTTTTTATATACTGATGGTTAATTCATCCATTCATAATCCCCATTCTGCTTGGAGGACCATAATTGTCAGTAGTTTATAGGTCTCTTGATCTAGCTGGGAGAATATAGATGTATTCACCAACCTTTTCCTGCAATCAGGCTGTGGGGCATCTAAATGCCATGACAAGACAGCATCTTAATTATCATTTCCTGCAATATGAGGTAGCAGTTAAACTGCTCAACTAAAGGAAGAAATAGAAAAGCCAGGAAGCAAAGCTGAATCAAGTAAGAATCCACCACATGTACACAAGTGGCAGTAATTAGAAGCAAAAATGTTGAAAATGCAAGTAAACATATTTCCAAAACTAATCCTGAATACTGTAATTTATAATTTTTGAAAAGATAAGTGAAGTTTGTAAGAAATTATTGTAATGTATGAGAACTTGCATTATAGACTATAGGAAAGACAGTATTAAAAAAAAAATAATTTTATAGGAGTAATCAACAACAAAAGACCAAGCATAAAGGTAGAATGTATAATATTCAAAAACAGATTATTAAGTGCTAAACAAATCACAGTTCATTCACGCATACCTAAACAAGAACAAATCCCACATCAAAGCAAATAAAATAAGGAAAATATGTTTAGAAAACAAAATTAAAAATGGTATAAAACAAAATAGTGCAAAAATATTTTTGAAAATCAATTCAACCTACAAGAACTCAAATCAACAATTTCACAGATAAAGCAATATTGGAGTGCAAGAGAGTATGAATGGCTTCATTGCCAACTGCTTAACATTAGATACCAACCAAACAATCACCGATAAAACAAAAAGTCTAGGAATAGGTGATATATCAGGAGAAATGATAAACATTTTGAACCAGCAACATAGAAATTACGTTTAACAATATTTAATTTAATCTGGAAAACTTCTGACTAGCCAGTTGGGGAAAGGGAATAATATCCTGATGTAAACATCTAAGAGGAAAGAGAGATAGAGACAGTGATAGTGAGACAGATGACCGTTAGGCTTTCGATTGGATTGCAGAACATATGCAAATAAAAAATAACACCCATTACCTTCCCTAATCAATTAACACTAGCGGTCATCTGTATACTATCGCTTCTCTTTCCCTCTTTCCTCCGAGATGTTTACATCAGGATTCAAGTAGTCTGATACATTATAGGATCAATCTTGAAACCCAAAAAAAACACCAAACTGGATCAACAGCTATGAGCCTTAATACATAAAATCTGGGAAGCAATACAAATATTACAATATAATTATAAAGTAGAGCTTCTCGGGCTACCAACCATTTAGGCCCGTCCTGCTGCCCAGAGTTAGATATTCTGCCATGGATTGGATGCTCATCACTTCCTGAAGAAGGCCATAGAGCATGCATGGCCGAAAGCTTGAGCAAATTTATAAATATTGCATGGCTGGTAACCCAAGAAGCTCTACTTAATCGCTTCACCGATGGCCATTTAAATCCTTCAGGGGCCGGAAATGGATACCCAATAAACAGAACAAGACATTTAAATTGTTAAATGCTGTAAAAATGCATCATAAATACAATTCCATATCTTCCATATTTATTAAGTTATTTAAACAAAACAGAAACTGGTTTAAAACCCATTAAAGGCAATATACATCTACAGTAACAAAAAAGTTGAGACTACAGTAATAAATCGTTCAAATTTCACTTCTTTGTTTCACTGTAGCAAAAGCCATTCTTTGTGCCGAACGCGCCTAATATTTGAATTGTTTTGTTTTTTGTGTATACGAACGAATGTATGTATATATAGCTATGCAAGCGACTTCTTCGGTTCAAGGTTTTAGCTTTTAGTTTATTTATGCTATACCAAGTGATAATCATACGAGTATATGTTGCGTTACACTGGAACGAAAACTCCCTGTCAGCATCTGTTATTACAGTGTTTCTCAACCAAGGTTCCTGGTAGCCTTATGTAGCTGTTTTGGCTCAGTATTTTAGTTATTCATACTCTCTCTGTGTTCAGAGTGATTTCTTATAGCTATCAAGAGATAAATGAATGGCACATTTGAAATTGATAAATTTCAATGTTAACCATGGCTTATCCCCGTAATGTAGCAAATAAATTACCTTGTGTATGATGTATACAGGCTTCTGATATTACTGTAGAAAATCTGTAAGATTTGTTGTGTGATTATGAAGGAGATGTTTAGGATATAGGTAGCACTGACATGTACTGGTCTACAGATGGCATGCTGGCTACTCCATTGTTTGGGGGAAGTGGCAGGTCAAATATGGGTGATGTGGAACAGCTATTACTAGCTATCCCTCTTTACGAAAAACAGTTAAATGGTAAAAAAAGTATTTTCATACCACTGGATGTAAACATGCACAGTTGTTTAGTAATTTTCAGAGCTGTAAATTCATTCAAGACATTCATCTACCTGTACTTGCGCGTATAAATAGCTCGTAACCTAATTGAGTATTATAATACTCAGAGGTATTATAAAGAAAAGAAATTCACCACGACATCACCCCTCATACTTGAGAGAAAACACTTTCCTAAAAGCATACAACCCACAATCAAAAAAGTTGCAACCATTTCGAAAATGTCTAGTGTGTTGCGATAAAGAAGTTTGCAAGGAAACCAATATTATTTGGTGTTAATCTGCAGATGTGCCCTTGGGTGTTTATCGAGGTTTGGAGGTGTACAATTCAAAAAGAAACCTTTAAGGGTACGTTTACATCCCTTATAGAACTAATTTAAATTTATTGTAAAATAGGAAGTTTAAAATAATTGGTGTCAAATGAGCATTAAATGCATGTATGCGCAGGACGTCTATACACGTCCATATCAGTTTGGGGCATTTTAACTTGGACGTCATATGACGTCCATATCACTGAAAGGGTTAATAATTGTTGTGAAAGCTTCAAATCTTACAGTATAATAATTTGGTACAAACTTCACATATTTTTTCAAGAAATCATAAATTCCTCACAGTACTCAGGACTATACCGCTCGCAAAAGTTAAAGGCATATGAACGCTGGCCAATGCTCAAGTGTAGCGCTGTTGCCAAGCATGGTACGTGTACTGCAGAGGCTTGGTACATAAGAGCTGTTTTACCCTCCAGCAAAGGATTTTGGCTATTCTTCCCATAATTAAACAAAACATTAAATATTCCTAAAACTTAAAATCTTACAATTCCTTTCTTGGAAGTGTTGAAAACAGTGTTGTTGTAATAAAAATCTTACCTTTACACATGTCACAGCAGTGGAACAGCAAGCACGGTTTCAAATCCAGCAACTTGCTTTCCAATCCAGTAACTCGCTTTCCAACTTTATGGGTCTTTACCGGAGATTGAAACACAGGCACACACCCTTTTTCTAAGGATGAAGCTGCTTCACTACAAATTCATGACACTGTGTGCACACTACCTACACCACAAGCTTACAGAGTTAATTCCTGGGATAAAATCTATAGTTGCCCTACATTCTGAATTGGAGAGCTTTCGTAAAAACTTGTTCACATTAAATATAATTTTTCTTCCCTGAAAATGAATCACTTCATGTTTGTTGGTCAAAAAATCACTTGTCCCAGCTTTGAGGGACATGTTCACGCTTTCAGATCACAAACACTGGAAAAAAGATATGTGTATAATAATAATTTAATGTAATATTAACAATATTTCAACTCGAGTTTAACACACGACTTAACGATGCCATTCACTTTAACAAAACAACACCTCTATTCTGAAAACGAACTGAAAATTAACTCTGTTTCAAGCTGTGTGACTTCTGTTTTCTAGCAGGCACATTATTTATTTACGCTTGAGATATTGTGAGGAGAGAATGGTGTTGTTTTTCAGGTTGAGTGGTGTTGAATGGATTGATGTTGGGTAACCATAACCATGTGAAGATAAAACATGCATCGTTCGTGGTATAAGTATCCTAGATACAGGATTTCTGTATGGTCATGATCAGAAAGTAAAATTTTTTCTTATTATAATTTCGAAATATTTATCCGTAACATTTAACCATAACCATATGAAGATAAAATGTGCATTGCTCGTCTAAGTATTGTAGAGACAGGATTTTTGTACGGTCATGATCAGAAAATAAAGTTCTTTCTTATTATAAGATTAGCACCTGTCATTTTTCAAACATTTATCCAAGCGTAATTAATTAATATAATGTTCTCAGTTCAGATTCGCGAGATGCGTGTACCACATTTGGCAGAACTGCTGGGAGGGACAAGCATAAGTTCGGCTGGAGTCTGCAGTGCGGCGTGCCTCCATATGCTTTTAATTTTATCTCCTAATCTGAAGTTCAGTACCACAAAGAAACATCAAAATCTTAACAATTAAATGAATGCAGCACTCTAAAAATTAGCATTGTGATTTCAAAGCAATGAAATGAAGGTAAACAAAACAAAACTAAAACTAAATACCATTGAGCCATTCTCCGTAGTTTATAATAAAGTAAATATTAAACAAGCATAAGACTACAAATATTTAGGAGTTACTGTAAATTCAAAGTTGCACTGGAAAAACATATAAAATCAATTACAGAAAAACCACAATAAAGATTAACAATAATGAACAGATTGGCAGGCAGTAAATGTGGCTGCTCAAAGAGTATCTTAAACACAACTTAAAATATGTATATAAAACCAGTGTTGCAATATAGAGTGAAACTGTAGTAACGGCTACCAAATCAAGACTAAATGAAATTGAGATGGTAAAAAAATGAAGCCTTAGAATAATTATAGGAGGAATTGAAACTACACCAATTGCTGCATTGCAAGAGGTGAAATCCAAAAGCAATGCATTAAAAGATCTGAATAATCTTTATTGACACAAAATCATTCATAACATATGTCATTTTCCATGTAGTCTCAACCCATTTTTTATGGAAATCTTTGAGTATATATTTTAGAAACTGGTATACTGCAGATCGTAGGTTTGATCGCAAAGACAATTGTTACCCTTGGAGTGTGTTTATCCGGGTGTCAAACATTCAGAAATTACTTGGAGCAAGGTCAGGTGATTGTCTTAAGTGGGAGGATGTCTTAAGTGTCTGAATTTCATTTTGCAGTGGGAATTCAGTGACAATCCGAGCATTGTCTTGATGGAGGATGGACTTTTCCATGAGTTCAGGCCAATTTTCTGTAATTGCAGGGAAGAGCTGGTCTCTGTAACTCTCTCTGCTGATTGACATGCACTTTGGAAGAGGATATGACACAATAACACCCTTATTATTGCAGAATATGGAATACAAAATTTTCTCTGCAGATGGGTGAAACAGTTGTTTTTAATTTCAGCTCTAAAAATATTATTTTTATATTAGTTCTTCTAAATTTATGTTAAAAATATTTAAAAAGAAATCATTATGACCTCCATCCAAGACCACGTCTGAGAAATATCTTCATGCATCGGCTGTTGCAGCATTGGGGAACTTCATAAAATTACATCACCAAATTTATAATTAGTAAAAGTTCTTTTATAAATGTTGCCGCAACGTACTGCTGGTTTGTTTCAGGATTGAAGAGGGATCTATGTCTCATCCCGAGTGACCACCCTTTCCAAAAAATGCAGATCTGAGCAGTGCCCTGTCAACATTTCTTCTGAGCAGGCCATTTGGAGCTCTTTCTTGCTTTCACTAAACATTCTTGGCACCCAAGCACTTTTTTTTTTCTTTTTTTTTTTGTCATTTTCTAGTCATCTTTGATTATCCTTACCATTGAATTTGACTGAGGCATGTATTAGCACAAATTTCCTCTATTGTCATTCGGCAATTGTTCAGAATAGGCTGCTGACATATTCCATGTTTACAGCCATACAAGATAAGCAAGTTCGACCAAGCACAGTACTTAATAATCCACCTATTCACCTTACTATAGTCCAGTGTCTCATTCTCACAAATAGAGACAAGTTCATAGTGAATAATAACAAATTCAGGTTTTACACAAAAAAAAAAAAAAAAATTGATGTTAGCATGCAGTTCTCGCAAAAATTCCAGAATATGCAGTATGCCAAAAGCCTCTTAAGAAAACTGCCACTGCCTCTTCATGTACTCACTCTTCGAATCAAACTGATGGTTTGCTTGTTGTCCAAGGTTGCCTCCTTCCTCCACCATCGTTTCTGCTGCAACAACAAGCATACAGACACAACAAAAATATTTGCCACTAATGCTTCACTTATCTTAAGAAATTGGTGTTGATACTTCTTTTCAAATGGAAATTGATTTCGCAAATAAATCACTTGCAATTTGCATTACTTCATACAAAAATGTTTGCACTACTTCTGACTGCACCTCGTAGAAGGCTATAACCCACCCATAAAGAAGAGTAATCGTAATTTTATGTGCAAAGTTACAAAGGCTCCTTTTAATACGTACTGGAATGTATATAATAAAAACAAAATCTCAAAATACAAGAAAATGACATAAAAAGGTATATAATATGCAAACATTAAAACTGAAAAAATGCTTCTCCCAAGGTGTTCCCTCTCTAAAATGGAAATTAATCTAGAGGATCAGTTAATCGAAAATATCACAGCTAAACTAGAATATTAATTCTAGAAACAATTCTAATACAAAATAATAATTATCTTTTTTAAAAAACAAAAAGATACCAAACATTTTCCCATGTAAGCAATAGTTTTGGATGAAACAGTATTGTTGAATATCCTTTGAAGATTCTCTGTTAAAATAGCCAGTTTTGTATTAACAGATTATTCAGACTCACACGCGCGCGCGCGCACACACACACACACACACACACACACACACACACACACACCCACACGCACGCACGCACACTCACCAACGCACGCACGCACGCAAGCATACACACAGGTGGTCTGTGGAACAGGTAGTGTATGCGTGAATGTTGGAGTTGTATTCAGGTTCAGCCTATAGCTCAATCTCGAGAGGTAGATCTCGTGTATGTCAGAAAGTTTACAAGCAGCACAAAACGTGTGTGCTAAAGAAACAAAGAAACATTTTAAGATGGGTTGAAATGGTTTTTTCGCAGAAAAAGCCACCATAGGACTAACAAAGGAGTGTAAGATGCAATTTGCTTTTTTGTCACAATATACAAATACTTTTGGAAAACTTCCTTTTGGAAACTGAAAGTCACTGTTTGACCGAAAATAATTTGTTTTTCCTTGGTCATGCAAAGAGAATGGAGTCACAAAACTGTTGCTAATGATGGATATGACTATTGCTTAAGGCTTCAGTATTCTCCTTTGTACTTTTAATAAAATAATTATTTAAGTGTATCAGTCATTAAATAGCATGTATTTTGCCTACAGATTTGTATAGAATGTGTGCAGATCCAGTACGAGAGAATGAGGCCTTCCAAATGCACTGTAACTTCTCACAGATGCTTCTCAAGGATCACTTTCAGGCGTCTCAAATGGCAGAGCACAATCTGATTCACTGGACAGAAGGAAACTTCCCCATGCTTGTAGGGAACCCTCCTAGTACTTCGGATTCTCTCATTTGAGGGCAGCTGAAAGGTTTGTGTACCTTATTTTGTTTTTCTAAAGATGAAAATATTCTGAAATAACTAGTAATATCTATAACATTAACAAATTTAAATATATTTTGTGGGGGGGGGGGGGAAGATTTGAAGGATTCATTTATAAACATAACAGAAAAGTACAAGAGTATGCTTTTTCATTAATGGTGTCATAGCTGAGTGATTGGAACTCTCTCTCCCAAGCGGCTTAGGTTTCTACATTTGTGATGGGCAAAATGAGGCTTGGGTGGGTTTTCTCTGAGTTATTCAGTTTTCCCTTCCATTAATTCCACCAATAGGTGCATCATCACTTTCACCTTCATTTGTTCAAAACGTCAAAATTTGTTCACTTTGTTCAAAAACAAAAGATGAAATCTCACCAATCAATGGATCCAGAATATACCAAATAAGTTGTAAGGATTCTGAAAAATGCTACATAGCTCAAAAAAGAAAAAAAAGCTTAAAAACCAGAGTCAGAGAGCACCCTAGAAACATCAAATTAAGACAGGAAGGTAAATCAGCTGTAGCATTTGAACAAAAACCATGACATTGACCCAAATCCAAAATTACTAAAAGGGGTGATAAACCAAAACATCTGACAATGTGGGATAACATATTCATAAAGAAAAATAAGGACAGAGTAAAGAACTTTGAAATCCCACCAGTAGATAATTTGACAAAGAAGTTCATAGTTCTACCACAGAGAGAAGAGAGCAGACAACAACAGACGAAGCTGGACCGAGGTTGAAAATGGACGTAATGGCTTCCAAAACTAGTCCCTCAATAATATAAAAATGTAAGAGACGAAGTTTAAAAACTGGCTACAAATAGTTTTTTCAATGGAATATTTTACTTTAAATGTTCATTATATGATTCATAATTTAATGTACTTGGAAATTTATGCACACCATCTTGTTCCCAGTAGTCTATTAAATCAAGGTTTTACAATATTTTTACTTGATTCTTCAGTGCTTTAACATGTGTATTGCATATTTCTTTTTTATTTGATGATAGTGAATAATATGAATAACACTTGTGCAAAATAAAATTAAATTACTACTAACTGTTGAACATTACTTCTAGTAACAAGGTTGTCAACAATAACCTTGGTGTTGAACTGGCAGCATTACACAAAACAGCTTATCATAGGTTAGTACAGCAAATATAAAGCAAGAATGTAATTAAACAACGTTTTGAGACATAATGTAGAATAAAAAGAAGTATTTCAGAAAGTGGAGTCCATTGTTACTAAAATTAGGCAAGTATATACAAGGTTGACTCACTTGCCAGAGACATTCTTTGTTAGAACTTAAAGCATCAGTCACACCTCTGTTAAAACTGAAGCATTTTCGGGGCTGCTGTCCCAGTTCCATCCTCAGTTGATTGGCAATTGACCACTATCTTCACAATCGGTTGTATGTATCTCTTGTAATTGGCTCCCACTCTCAGAAATTTTTTTTACATAAGTTCATTGGATCATTCAAAATTTAAAATATGTGGAATGTTTTTTAAATGAAATTCTTCTCCCAGTTACAAATCAGTGCAAGAAGCCTTGTGGATGGCGATTAAACATCACCAGACACTTGATAGACACTCTACACCCATCTTGCACAGTTTTTTTCATTGCCGTTTTTTCATGCAGGATATTGTGCATTTGTGCAGTTGAGATGCCTATAAGCCTCAGCAGCCTCATGAATTTTGATTTAGCGATCTTGCAGTTTACCATATATGCTGTTCTCAGACATCTAAATTAACTTCCTTCTTACTAAATGATTTTAAGAAAATAATCTAAGCTATGCAGTCCTGAATTTCTAACAGTAAAATAGTCAAATGATTATTTGAAGTGATCGACACAGCCCCCAATATTAGCAGAAGGTTAAAGCTGTTTGTAATATGCCTTGTTGTCATAAGACCACATACTGTGCTGAATTGTTCAATCACTTTAAGGGATGATTAATTATTGGGTATCAATCAGTGTAAATGGTTAATGAAAACTCTGTACCAGTTATTTATAAGAAACATTTTTTTAGAAAATTAAAATTAAATTATTTATTTTGGCCAAATTGACCATACTAAAACTATTTCTGCAAATATTTATTTTTGCATTAACATTAAGGAAATAGAAAATAAGCTTTTGCAAAAATAGTAGAAACTGTGCAAAAGAGAAATTAATATGCATGTATTTTTGTTTTGTTAAGTATACAAATTTATTCATAATTCATAATTATTTGAGATGAAAATAAAACACATTATTTTGTTGCAGAAACTGTATCCGGCAGCAGCTGACCAGTTGTAGGATACATCACATGGATGCTTTTGTAACCTAATAGACTGTTACAGCTTGGTTACATCACAACAGGCATCTGTGATCATGTATATAGAAGACTTGTAAATATGATTGTGGTTGTACATAGTTTCAAACAACGGTACATTATGAACTAAAACTGTGACTGGAAGGTTGTTTTAGTATGTGACACACCAAGTGAAAACCTAGCGCTATTTGGATTCCTTGGTTATCAACGTGTGCTACTTCAAGCCTGGCAATGCTTGCATTAGGATGTAAATCTTCAAAGTTTATGTAATTATGTAATATTAACGTTAACTTGGTTGGTGATTAACATTTGCTGGCTATATGGTAACAAGCTCTGGAAATTAAGGAAACTGGCCTCACAACAGGTCATTTCCTTAGTAATCAGGAATTTAAACCTGGGGTTGTTGAGCTGTAGCCCATGATTACATACAGGGTGTTAATGAACTACACCGAAATACTATCAGAGCAAGTGGAGATATCTTAAACAAGTAATTTGAGATAGGAGGCTTGTGGCTTATGGGTTCAAATGTGGAAGTTATGGCTATAAGTTTTCAAAGTGTCAGTATGCCATTGGTAATGATGATACCACTTGATTGCACAACACAGAAATGAAGAGGTGTGTCAGAGCACTGCCTGTGGCTCATTAACTTTCAAGTGAAAGGCGAGCAGGTTTGAATCTCCCTCACTTTTTTACTTTTCTTTTGTAGCTTTTTAAATATGTTGTCTAAGCTTTTAATACTTGGATAAATGTATGCATTTTATGGAGTAATTTCACCCTGTCAATGCAATTAATTATAATTCTTTCTAACAAAGGTTGAACTCTGCTTAATACTTTCACATGCTGTATGCCTAAGTGGGAATACTGCAGCAGCTACTCGTGATTTACCGTAAATAAGGTGCATATCTGATAGTTCAGAAAACCTGTGCATGTTCTGCATGTTGTCCAATAGGCTATCTTCAGCACACTAACTGCAGTGTCCCAAATCAAGTACATAAGTGAATCGAGAATATATTGACACATTGCTTCACTCACACTGTTTATTCACAGGACATGTTTCAAGAGCTCTTGCTCCTATCCTCAGCTGATACTCGATTAGTGTAAGTTGTAGTGGTTTCTTCTTTCTCCGTATTGTCAGAACAATACAGAAACCACTACAACTTACACTAATCGAGTATCAGCTGAGGATAGGAGCAAGAGCTCTTGAAACATGTCCTGTGAATAAACAGTGTGAGTGAAGCAATGTGTCAATATATTCTCGATTCACTTATGTACTAATTTGTGCTTCACTGTCCCTACGCTTCTTTCAAGTTTATACTTTGAGTCCCAAATCAAGTTGTGTTATTGCACTGTCCAATCAGATTCACGTTGTTGGTTACAAATCATGCCATTTCTTCCTATAAGAATTTATGTATTAAAAATATGAAGAAAAAGGTTAACTACATGATAGGAATCAAACTAGTAACCTTTCAAACACTAGCTTTCATCATTTCTTATAAGTGAAGTTTTATGTTACAAATTATAATATTTGTATAGTACTAGCTTTAAGCGTTGCAGATTAGGCCACCAGAACAGTTAGAGAAGCTACTGGTTTAGGCTACATGATGCAAGAGGCAGTTAATCGCTGTTCATTGTTGCACTGGCAGGTGATTAGTTTAAGATTTGAGAGAACTTTGAGGCATTCAATCTTGAGAATGCCAATAACGAGCTACTAAGTATCAATATTTCTATCCTCAGGAAGCAGTTTTGAAGATATTCTTATCCAATAATTTCACCCACTTTGTTTAAATACCAACTTATCTGCATCTGATGCCAATTAGGTTTAACACAAATAACTGCGTTATATTTACCCATAGACCATATATTGCCTATCTCAACTTGCATATATTAGTCATGTCTACAGTTGCTGAAATTATTTCGTGTAGTTCATTAACATCCTGTATACCTGTTTGTTTAGCATTATGCCAGAATTTGTTGCAATAGTACCCTCTCTGCTGCTGGCCTGCAGAGTCATTTCATTAATCATGTTTTTTAATACATTGGATTAATCCGTTAATCTATTGTTCCAACTGAATGCTAAATTGGCCTTTTCTGCATGCATAGTCAGTTATATAGCTTCAGTTGCTGTTTATTTATTTTGGTATTGAAGTTAAAATCTTGTGTGTATTGCAAGAGTTTTTTAATCGAAGTGTACAAAATCATGTCAATGACAAATAATGTGTTACATAAAAAAGACTAAGAATGTAATCATATCAATTTTCAGAAGATGTTCCGAAAGTTATATAAACTCCTTGAAAAAAGGTATATTTACTCGGAGACCAAAGACATTTTCATTTTGGATAAATATTTACAGATATGATTCATTTAATTAAGGTAACTTCATGTTGGTTTTACAACACTTCTGCATCTTTTATTGCTGTCAAGCATAAGAAGTTCAGCAAAGGATTTTCTAAGATATTTTTAATGTTTCAAATATTATAAAAGTGCTTGCAGAATCATGAATATGATGCTATGTCTATGGTCACTCTCATGTTTTCCAATGGTCTTTGCATGAATGTTGATACTAAAGCTAGTAATTTTTTTCTCTCTGCTGCACGAAGTGTCAATCACCAACTAAGAGTGCACAAATACAGTGGATTCCCATCTGCACAGTTTTGCAGAGACCACAAGAAATCAACATAAAAATGGGAAAATATGCTAGTGAAAATTATATATAAGTCATGAATTTTTTAAATGTTCTTTTGTAGTTCTTCAATCTGAAACACTCAGCACTAGATGACTACTTAATGTGTACAGTCAAAATGTAATTAATTATTTATAGAGCAAGATGGTTAAAAAAACCACTATAGAATTAATATTATTTTGAGTACTAGTTTGACTCAAAATTATATTCATTTTGTGCTTCATTGTATCATAGTTCTTACTCATACGAATCACTATGGGATGTTGATACACAACACACCTATTTTAATGAATTTTATTTGAAAAATGTCTTTAATTTATCTTGTTCTTTGCTGTTTATTTTTCCCCTGCTTTCATTGAAGCAATGGCCTTTAACATTTTCTTCTGCTTTCTGACATTCTGCAACGTGTGACTAAATGATTAATATCGCAAGCCCAATACTGTGGTAAATATCGGCAAACATTGTCACTGTTTGAACTGTTGGATCATCTTTTCTGTCCTCTAAATATTTCATCAGTATCCTCGGCATTATTGCTTTGAAATAAAATTGATAGTCTCTGCAATTTCAACATAGTCCTTACATGAATTGTCATTATTTTTTGTCCTCATCATTATGTTGAACATCAGGCAGCACAGCTGGTTTCATGCTATACCTACTACAACAAATCACTTACTAAAGGCACGAAGATGAAATTACTGATACTACAGAAACAAATTGCGTGTGGCAGTTTCTGTATTTTGGGAAACTATTGGTTACAAATTATTATCACACTTGGTAGGAATCATAGTGGTTTTATATTTGAGCAGACAATTGTAAAATCAAGGGGATCCCACATACTACATACATTATTTAATTCATAAATACATAACATTCAATTTTATTTTAATCACTGTGAATATGGACATAATACTAATGCCCGGTTTCACCAAGATGTTAAAATCAATGTTAACAAATGTAACGTAACAATTGTTACAGTGTTAACAAGTGTTAAAATTCTTGCATTTCACCAACTTGTTTTCTGAGAATGTTTACAAACATGTGTTAACGCCGAGAGACTTGTAAATATTACAGATATAGAAGGCTGTGGATGAATCTTATTATTTTCTGAATGTACTGTGATGTGTTTTTGTTTTTAATTTTGGTTACACACAGGTGAAAAAATGGCGGGTGAACAAAATCAGAAGAGAAGCCATGGGACGAATTTGTCATCAATGGAGAAAGAATTGTTAGTTGAATTAGTAACTAAATATAAGGATATGGTGGGAAATAAGGACAGATGTGGTGAATGTGAAAGAGAAAGAATGTGGGAAAAGATTGTAAATGAGTTTAATTTGAATGTAAATGTCACAAACAGAAACATGAAGCAACTTTATCAATATTATATAAATTTAAAATGAGGTGCAAATGACAGAAGTGATGAGTGACTTGAACGTTTCAAGACTGGGGTTAGATAGTGTATTATCCACAGAATTCAGTGAATTATAAAGTCGCAAAGTTATTAATATTTGAAGCAAAGGTGAGATCAGCATATTCCTATTCAATGCATGTTTAACCTCTCTTGTACTTCCTCAGTCACCTTCATAACAACTTGTTTTAACAGTCTATACCTCCGTAGAAAATGTTCTGATAGCTTCTCAAAATAATTTCTCCTCCTAGGTCGTACTTTATTACAAATGCCATTTAGATGGTCTAAATAGAGCAAATTGACATCAAAAGCTGCATTCATGCTCGCCGTCTTGACAATTCCACAATTTTTAATGACGTAACAACAGAGATATGGCTTGTTAGTTTAACAAGAGATTTAACACTAGTGTTAAGCTAACACTTATTGGTGAAATGCAATTTTTGTTATAACTATTGCTAAGTCTCTAAAACTTGAGTTAGTATTTTTGTTGTGCAAAAGACATCAAGCATTGTTAATTTCAGTCTATTCCAAAAATCATATATATTTTTTACCTGCAACCACTAACAAGATGTAAGCAATAATGACAAATCTTTTTGACTATGTTAACATGATTTGTAGATGAAAATATGCAAGCAGTAACATGTATTAAAATATGGAGATTTTTCTTTGTAAATTGCATGTGTTTGAAAGCCATCCAGTAGGATTCCATCAAATATGGTGCAAGGAAATAATCTTTGTTCTTTGCTTATTTTTTTATTCATTTTCGATACCTGGTAGTGTACATCTCTGCCCTTACCATGAAGGAGCCAGAAAAGTAATATTATAGGCTACATAAAAGCTTTTGGCAATTGCATTTGAAATAAAATTACTGCTTAAATTATCTGAGTTTGAAAACGTTCAAGAATGCAGTTTTGTTGAGCCTGAAATTTCCAAATGGATAATGGGGAGGAAAATTATGCTTCAAGGATCTACAGGGTGTTTGTAAAGTTACTGCGCAGTTACAACATCTGTTGAGAAATTACTGTATAAAGAACTGCTTAATTTTACTAAAAAACACTTGCTTCAGATATAAATTATGAATTCCTTCTCATATACATGGTTATTTCATTATTTTTAAGTCACAAAGCATGCATGGGCATTTGTGATACACTAATTCTTTTGCTGCTCTCCAAAGAAAACAGTCTGTTGGAGTAAGGTCTGGCAAACAAGGGGACCATAAGCATATTGAGATGACATGCTCCCCAGAAAGCTTTCCAGAAAGTCACACAATGGTGTAAATACTGTCTTGTTGAAACAGAGTGATTGATTTATCTTCCTGTAGCTGCCATTGAAATCTTGTATTATTAAACAGTAAAGTTCACTGTTCATGTTTTTTCATGTGCACTGTGTGGATATTGCTATCCATTAACTTTAAAGAGAGTCGATTAAAGACACTAGACAACACTTTTAAATTTTTCCGGAACATGTTTCTGAGGCTTTGCCTCTATCATCGGCCGGCTCTATGTTCCGGAAAAATTTAAAAGTAAGTGTTGTCTAGTGTCTTTAATCGACTCTCTTTAAAGTTAATTTACATAACAACACTGTCACTTCCAAGAAAGGAATTGCTATCCATACTTAAGTTTTCTGATCATGCACAGCATGAAGATTCTTGTTAACTTAACCAGAGAGATGAAACTGCTGAATAGGTGGTGATATCAACAGTATTAATGTTTTCCTTTCAATAAAAGATGTATGCCATTTGCAGTAATGGATTTGCTTTTCATGATCTTCATCTTTCAATCTGTCACTTTATACAAGAGAATGAATGCTTTCTTAATGGCTTTGTGCATGTTTTAAAGCCTATATCCTTTTCTTGTGCCATGTTTTGCAATGATATGCTATATAGAATCAGAAATGTTCAACAATGTTTCTTAGTTTACTTTGGATGGACTTTTGACATCTAACACAGAGCCTGTGTCTCAAAACTTTCTCTTTAAGTCAACAAATTGCCTTACAATCAGCAGTTAATTTACAGCTGTTTATACGAATATTTCAGCAAATACTTCTGACACTAACTCTATTGCCTTGACAAAAAACATATTCAGAAGAAAAATATGTTGCTCTGTTAAAAATGCCATGATTTAAAACCAAATTGAATACCTTAACACTACACTCACTTTCATTAGCTTTTATTTACTGATAATTGAACTAAACAATTAAAAAGAAAAAAATTGTTTAAACCAACTTACGTTAAGATACCCTGTGGAAAAATTTAACTTTGGTTCAAACTTCTCTGCACTGTGTTGGTATTATTAATGTATGTTATAATGTATAATGTTCGGAGACTGAATGATTTAATAAAAGTTATACATTTTCTACATTTACAAAAGATGTACTGTGTTAAACAAGTGCATTTACAGAAGCAGTACAGGACAGATAAAACTGCCTCTCTCTATTATGAGAGCATTTGGGCATATGCATTATCTCACATTTGCTAGATAACATCATTTATTATTATTTGAAGCAAAAGGTTAGAAACAGTGATGTATTTAACATTTGAAAGTAATGAGTCGGTAATTCAAACACAAACATCACTTAAATTATCCTTACTTGGACATGTTTTGGAGAACGGTTTGTCCCCATCGTCAGCAGTTATCCAACTGGTTGGATCCGTGGTTTCCTGAGGGGAGCTCACTTCAGTGAGCTATATTAGCAGCTCACTTCAGGAAACCACGGATCCAACCAGTCGGATAACTGCTGACGATGGGGACAAACCGCTCTCCGAAACATGTCCAAGTAAGGATAATTTAAGTGATGTTTGTGTTTGAATTACCGACTCATTACTTTCAAATCATTTATTATGATTGGCAGCTGCACCAGCAACTTGCAGACATTTTTGGATAGGAGAAGTTCAGAAGGTTTAACAACAATTAATAAACCTGAGGCAGAAATTTCTGAAAATAATACAATCTTTTTTGTGTAAATATAATGAGGAAAGTACTGATGGGATTCCACTGTAATAATAGAATGCAATGTCGTGTCTATTTGCTTTTGTATATGTTATTTCTGAGTGTCAGAATCTGGATTAAGTCCATTTTAATTATGAGGTCAAAGAAATGTTTTTATTTGTTTTGCTTGTATGAATCTAACAATGAGACTTTGGCTGAAGTGCATAAAATTGAATGTTAACTTTTCTCTGTGATTTTGAAAGTGTGTACTCACAATAATATGCATAAAAGAACAAGTGTAGCTTTTACATGACATCATTGATTGAAGTGCAGAGATGCAGTGCTGTCTATTTTGGAATAGGCACTCCCATTTGTTATGCATAAATACTACATAGTAATAATTTACTCCAGGAAGAATGATGACGTGTCAGATCAAAAATGCCTTTGAGAAATTTCAGTTTTAGATCCTATCTAAAATAGACCTTGTTCAAGACTTTGTTACCTTTGCATGATGGTAATGAGGATACAAAATAAATGAGTGCTCATTAGAATTCATTAATTGCAGTTGCATTTTTAAAGTATAATGTTAATATATTATTATTTATTCTCCAAATGAAGTAACCCTATTTTACCAGTAGGGTATGTTAGGGTTTTAGTTACAAAAACACATAATACAAAGATCAAAATAACTGAACATGAATAACATTTTAAAAATTTGGCCAATAAAGTGCTCAAAGGCTGAAGTGCAACATTTCTTAATGCATTAATCAACAGTTTTTGAAGATCTCTATTACAACATTAAAGATGTTGAATAAGATTATACCTCTTTTTGGAATGAAGATCACATCTAAATATTAAGTTAATGTTAATATATTGAATATTGTTACAAAGGGCCTGGAATTGCACTGCTATCCTATGTAGGAAACATTTAATTTCGGCAAACAGAATTAGGTAGGAGAAAACAATATCTTGTTGAAATTCCAAATGCGTTTTAGTTTAGGAAGGACTGTCAATAATATCTTTACAATAAAAGATGGTGATAGATAACTATGTAACTAAGACTATATAATTTAACATACTGACCTAACTGAACCAGAAAGTGGTGTTTTAGGGCCCGTCGACAACAAGGTCATTTGGGCCTGAACCAGAAAAGCTACTGTGATATCACCATTAAAACAACATTTAAAAAGAACAAAAGGCTGTATTTAACAAATCTTGCCATAATGTACAATCAATCCTTGCAAAATTTTGTGGTTCTGAAAGAACATTGGTTCAGTCCATGTTGCAGTATATTACCAGTAGTCCTTGCCTGTTATAAATAGCTAAGTGGTCCTTTGTATGTGAACATAGATGTTTGACTGAGTAAGTTGGCAGGCTAAGGACAGCCCTAGGATAGTGAGGAGCTTAGCTTTTACTGCTATTGGATGTGATCTGTGCTTACCGGATGTGCCTGCAACCTGGTGATGCTTGAAGCGCGTTTTCTGGGTTTGTAATCCCCAAGAAACCAAACCAGGGTGCTCTGATGGCGTGGCAAAGGTTGTAAAAATCTTGTGGCCCAGTATCTAATTTCATCCTCAATATAGAATATATGGTCTGGAGATCCCTATGCTGCACCCATGAGAGTAGCAGCAGTTTAGAGCTTGTGGCCATGGGCGAGGCCCCAGATCTCACAATCGTAAATCAGGACAGAGATAGAAAGCTGTCTTGCAATGCTTGGTCATTAAATATTCTCAGTGAATGAGATATCTGGGTTAGACACAGACTCTGAACATGCTTGTCTCATTATAAAATATTAGTTACTTATGCTGTTTGAGGCTTTGCATTGGAAAATGTTTTGCCACTTGACATGCAGATTTATTCAGTGTGGAATCATATACCGGTGAGTCACCTAAAACTAGCTTTGCAAATGTCTCTGAAAAAAAGAAAAAATCAGGAATTGAGAAATGTTTTTCACAGGCATGAATGTAAAGTAGGTGATATAGACCATTCAGAAAGACGAGGACAATTATTTTATTAGGACTTCCATGGTAGACCGTGGCATATAATTATTGGCTGCCAATAATAAATAAATATATAGCGGAAGACCTAATAAAAATAATGGACACCGGCCGTAGAAGCCTTCATAAACACCAGGTGTGATTTTGAATATAAATTTGTGATTCTGCAAGAATTCTGCATAAAATTTGATGTACATTATTTTTATTTTTTTTATTTTTGTGGCAATAAGTTATTAATAACAGTGTGCACCTTTGTAGAAATTTCCAGGGTTTAACTTGCATCTCATTGTCACTTGTGTTCATTTTACTTTTTCTAAATTAATGCTAGTTGTTCTTCGATTGAACTTACAGCAATCATTGATGTTTGCGCTTTCAACAATTGGTGCCTGGTAGCATTCATAGATGTGCACATTGAGTGCTACATGCAGATCTGATTGGTGGATATCTGAATTTTAATGAAGTGTACTTTAATGAAACTGCAGCTACCTGACATATAATTAGTATGTGGTTAGCCTAGAAAGTAATGCACCACTTTTTTTTTTCTCTCAGCCTGCAGTAATGGTACAAATGTGAAAATTTAGATATACATTATTTGAACTTTCAGTAGTATGTGTACAAAGTTTGCCTTTCTACAGACAGATAGCATAACTGCAGCAGTGTTTCAAAATGGCATCTATTAGTGATCCGCATTACAAGAAATGTGTTGTCATTGAATTTCTTACTGTGAGAAAGAAATTGTTGGGAACATTCACAAATGTTTGTGTGCAGTTTATGCAGAAGCTGCAGTCAGAAGTATGGTTAGTCGCTGGGCATAGAGAATGAGGTCATTAGAAGGTGGTTTTAAGCATTTCTTCTGAGTTGCTCACACGTTTTGAAGCTGAGGAGGAAGCATTCTTATCCAAGTTAGTGACAGGTGATGAAACTTGAGTTCACCATTTTGAGTGTGATATAAAATGACAGTCGATGGAATGGCATCATCCTCAATCTCCACAGAAGAAAAAATTCAAAGCAACTGGTTCTGTTGATAAGGACATAATCACTGTGTTTTGGGACTTGTAGGGTGTCATACTCATTGATTTGATGCCAAGAGGAATCCTGAAGCTTATATGAAGACATTAACCAAACTCAAACGTTTCCAGCGACTTTGACGCCTCCACAATCTAGGTGAATCTTTCATTCAACATGATAACACTCGACCTCGAACAAGTTTGAGGACTTCAGAACATATCACTAAACAAGGTTGGACTGTCCTGCCCTGTCCACCTGCAGAAATGGCTTTATGACCAGAACATGAAGGCCATACATGCCCTCAGGACAGGACATACATGCCCTTGTGTCTCAGTGGAGGAAGGCTGTCGAGAAATGGAGATTATGTGAAAAAATAGGAAGTGTAGAAGAAACATCCTTTCTGGTAAGTTTCATTATGTTCAATAAATAATTTTTGAAGGAAAAAATGTGGTGCATTACTTTCTGGGCTATCCTTGTACATTTAGGCGTAGTCAAGCATAAAATAAAATTCAGAATTATGTTTGTTACATTACAATAGGTCAACTGCATCTGGAGAAATTGTAACATAAAATGGACACATAAGATACAACAAAAGAGGTAATCGTTTTATTTATATATTTGCTGAATGGAAACTCTTGTGTTATATCCAGTGCAATTGATTATACAAAAATAACTTTCAGAAAAAATGTGTTTTAGAGTTGCAATATTCAATTATCTCATTAAAAGCAACATGAAGTTTATGCTTGGAACTCAACGATGTGTTTGGCATTTAGTATGTGCAACTGAAGTGTATTTCATTGTATCAAGTGTGAACTTCATGTTGCAATTTCTCAGAAAGTAGTTGATCTATTGTGATGCAACAAGTATTGTTTTTAATTATTAAATTTTAGATGAGTCGCATTTTTTACACATCTGCTTCACTTTCGTACCTATTTTGAGGACATGTTTCGCAAATCTTCGTTTGCATCTACGGCTCTTGTGTCGCACAAGAGCCGTAGATGCAAACGAAGATTTGCGAAACATGTCCTCAAAATAGGTACGAAAGTGAAGCAGATGTGTAAAAAATGCGACTCATCTAAAATTTAATAATTTTTCGCTTCACTGTGGTGTTCCAATACAGTTGAATCTCGATATATTGTTTTTAATGTTGCTTTCCATGTATCAATTGAGTAATATGGGATTTGCATTTAAAAGATGTCATAACTTTTTTTACATTGAAAATCATATTTTCTTACCTTTCTGAATGGCCTATATCACCTACTTTTAGAAGGTCCCCCCCCCCCCCCTTACTGTAATATTTTTGCAAAATTTGTTTTTCACCTCTAAGTTTGTTTCAGGGTTATTTGCAGGGATCATTTTAAGTGACTCACCTGCTGTAACTCACTATCATAATAACTCATGTGCAAAATTATTGCTGCTCCCTTGTGATGCAGCCTTGGAGCATTACATTGGTTGGTTTTTGGCCATGCATTTGCAATAAGTATGATCATTGAGTTCATCTTCCCTTTGATTTACCTTATATCCAATATTTCTGCATGACATTTCAAAAACAGTTAATATAATTTCATTTTAAAAAACACATTCCAGTAAATTTTCAGTCCAGATGCCGTAGAGAGTATTTTCTCTGATGAAGCTGTCGCTGTGCTTCTGAATGAGCAGTTCTGCATTAATAGGTTTGTAGCAAGTCTTCATACTGTACTTTGCAATACACTACAATGTTATCTGTGTTATATATACCCCAGTGCCTTTTGCGTTAATAGGTAATGTGCATAGGTTAATGATTGAGTGACTCAGAGAAAATACTCTCTGCGGCATAGGTATGATTTATGCATATGAACTGGGAGTGAAACATCCCCTCTTGCAGCTGAGAAGAAACTGAGTACAACACTTTAATTTTAATGCATATCAGCCCTTGTCACATTGATGTTCTAAGATCCTGTCAAAGTGTTCATGGTGAAAGTATATTTGGAGTAAGAGATGGTTTTCTGTCCTTTAAGAACCTAGTTTGGCAGAAAGTAGTTAACTTATGTGCTTAAAATCAATAATAGATGCAAAATAAACTACTATATTTTATGACAAAATATGAAAGTACAATGAAAATTTAATGTTTTATTGTATGTATTTGTTTTTCTCCCACTGCTAAAAACCCTGAAATGTTGTGAATGGATTTTTATGGATAGAAGGAATGAATGTGTATTTAATTTCTTAATTTCCATAGTGTATTCAATAGCTTTTATAGCAATGAAAGTAGCTTTATGTAGATTTATAAAGCTAAAAGAAGAGTTTTATTTTGCAAGTAGGAATGTATACAAAACGAAAACCTTCGTTTTACTATCCTACAAGAAAAATACAACCATTGCTTATGTGAGGCATATATTATTTTTTAGGCAGTGCTCAAATTTTTAAAATATCAATAATATTATATTGATTCCTGAAACTAAGAGAAATCATGTTCAGAATGAGATCAACTCAGTTGTATAGTAAAATTCTTGAAGCAAAAGAAATTGTTTAAAACAAGAGTAACTCTTGTATGCAGTGAGATGTCAGATGTTTTCAGAGAATTTAAGATATTTAAAGTTTCTGTACATTCATTTTGCTTTAAGAGTGTTATTAGTTTATGGTACTTATTGATATCTTACTGTTCTTGACACTAAGACAAAATTAATCATTGAATAGTTGGCCGATAATGTTGAAGATTTTATTGTTTATTTTTTGGTTGGAAGCCAGCCAGAAGTATATTTTCAGAGAAATTTCTTTGAATATGTTTTGCCTTACACTAGGCATTGAAGCAATTAAATACTATTTCATATTGCTTTATAGTTTTTTTTTGGGTAGTGGTATTCCAATCAACTTGTGTAAATTCACTTGGTTCTTCCATCTCATTTTCTTCTAAATTCATATATGCCACCTTTTATTCCTTAATTATATAGGTTCTAGTTAAAAGAATATTTTGGATCAAAGAAAGCAGAATGCTGTCAGTATGACATATAGGTTAACTCTACAACGAATTACAATAAATTGAAGCATGATTTGTGTTGTGAACAGATAATGCAAATGCCATGAGAAATTAATCATGTATAAAGGCATAATGAAAAGTGAAACCTAATCAAACCAAGTTAAATCATTAAACATGTGCAAATACAAAGTGTAATTGCCATGTGATTGGACTTAACATCAAGTTAATCTCAATGGAGTGGTATAAAAATGTTATCACACTGTCTAAAAACAATGCGGTACAATTTAAATTTATACGAGGGCTGTTCAATAAAGAATAATCATAATTTTTTTACGGTCATAATTTTTTGCACTAAAATTCAATCTCATTATATTCTGTTAGCTTAATGTGAAACAAACACGCCGTAGTATGCCTTAGTGGCAAGTTCAGACATGTTCAGTATCGCCTACCGCTGCAATGGAGGTAACACATGAATAATATGCGGTTTTGAAATTCTGCTTTCGTCTCAACAAATCTTCAGTTGAGGCCTATTCAATGTTACAGCAGGCCTATGGAGAGTCTGTTCGTTCCTACAGCACAGTTCGAAGGTGGTTTAAAATGTTTAAAGAGGGGAGACAATCAATTTCAAAGGAAGGTGGACCCGGTGCTCCAGTTACTGCTCTTACGGAAAAAAACATCAACACTGCTGCTGCCATTGTGAGAGAGGATCGATGAATTACCTTAAGATCACTTTCTGAAATACTGAACATTTCATTGGGTGCCACCCACACATTGGTGACAGAAACATACATTAGAGGTGTTTGTGCGCGATGTGTTCCAAGACTGTTGATTCCCAAACAAAAGGACATTCACATGCAGGTCTGCATGCAGTTAAAGTTGATGTTAGAGGAAAATCCGAAGTTTCTTTCAAATATAATCACTGCTGATGAAACTTGGCTACATCATTTTGATCCTGAGAGCAAACAGCAAAGCTCAGTGTGGAAATCTCCTTCATCACCAACCCCCAAAAATGCAAAAGAGGTTGCTTCTGCTGGGAAAGTTATGGTCATCTCATTCTTTAATATTCATCGAATGGTTTATCAGCATGTTGTACCTGCACACACATCAGTAACTGGACAGTACTACAGGGATGTCCTGAAAAATTGCAAGTTCATATCAGGCACAAAAGGCCACATTTCCATGAAGCAGGCTGGATGCTGCACCACAATAATGTGCGACCGCATATTGCCAATGGTGTTGCTGAATATCTTGCAAAAATCAACGTGAAGTGCATCCCTCACGATCCCTAAGGTCCGGATTTAGCCCCATGTGACTTTTTTCTATTATCTAACTTGAAGAAACGCCTTCATGGGAGGCATTATCCATCAGAAGCAGTGGTGAAGGCTGTTTAGGCGATTTTGAAGGATCTCTCAAAAAATGGTTTCCAGCATGTCTTTGAAGACTGGCAAAAATGCTGGGACAAGTCCATCGCATACAGGGAAGACTATTTTGAGACAGACCGTCAAAATTATGAGGATGAGTAAAGATATGTTGTCAAAAAAAAATTGTAATCGTTCTTTATTGAACAGCCCTCGTATTTTTGCATTTGACTCCATCAGGAAGTATATTTATACAATGGAACACTTAAATCAATATATATTCTTTGGAAACTAAAATCAATATTATTTTGTATAGCACTAAGAAACAGTTCATTGGTGCTCTAATGCATGCTCTGTTCACATTGCATGAGTAGCATGCATACATTATATTACAGCAACTGCAGTCCATCAGTGTATTGTGCATTGATAGATTTGGAATAGCTTTCCTGAGCATTCTGGTCTATATATGCTGATGAAATCTAATTAATAGTACAAAGAGAGAAAGTTTGTATGTTTGTGAGTATGTATGTGTATGCAGGGTGATCTAAAAACCAATCAACTGATTTTTACACTTTTTTCACAGTTGAAAAGTCCAGGCCTTTCTGATGGACATGTGGCTATAATCTAATATTATTTTATAAATTACTAAAAGGTAAGGATATACAAAGCCCTTGTGCTTGAATAAAAACGTATTGGAATCACAAAAGGACATACTTGTGAAAAAGGCGTGCACTTGCAGTTGAGAATAGAATAGAAAATAATTTTTGTTACTTCAAAGAATATACTTATAAAAATAAGACAATTGACACATATTTCATTTAAAGCAATAGTTTTCCATTAAACGACTGATCTGGTATATAGATGGCTCAAAGTTGGACACTGAACTTCTTAAACTAGGGAAATCATGCTATCCCTGGGTGTTTCCAGTAGGGCAATACCTTATTACTTTACAAAGCCTCCTCTTTCGGGTGGAAGTCAATACGCCGCTTATGTGTGTCAGTTGTGTGGGAAAGACTACCAAATAATCTTGGTAGGGTTGCTGGTGTTCTATCTCACCATGCTACTAGCTCTACAGTCTAGTACCCAGGATTCTTTTAGGTGTCCCTCAACCTCATCAGGGCAGCCAGGCCATCCAAATGTATCCAATGCCCATGGGTGACAGGAACCACTGCCTTGTCGAGTTCAACCCAATCCAAAGTGGATCTGGAGCTGGAATTCATGGAGAAGCTCTAAGATGAGATACTTTTGTCCCTAAAGCATGTGTTGGAGAAAATCTCATAAGAGTGTGAAAAAGCAGCACAGATTTTCTTCAAAAGTGAGATTTCTTCTAAAGCAATTGTACGGAATAACATTCAAATTAGTCATACAAAGCCTACAAAGTCTTCAAAAAACTGGCAAAACAATAAGATAACTCTTGGAGGAGTAGCAGACAGTCAAAAAGCAGACATTCTAGCAAAAAAGGATTCTACTCATTGATCCTGAGTCAATATTGGCACCACTATAATAAGAACATCCATCTGGGAGTGGTTCACATATGACACCAGCAGTAATGGGTGGTAATGGAAGGACATACAATTAGTAAGAGAATGTTATTGAGACCAACTCAATCTCATACAAAACAGCCTTAAATCTCAGTGGGCCACAAATGAGTTTAACAAATGGCCTCTTTACAGGTTACTGTAGACCAAGAAAACACTACATGAAGTGGGTATCTTTCAGGAAAAACAAATTAAAACCAATTTGCAGGTTATGTGGTTATCAGGAGGAATTTGCCTCTCATATAAGGCTAAACTACAAAGTGTTTAACAGATGAAGATTCAGGAGTCATTGGCTCAACAGAATATCTCCCAGGAAAGAATCCAGATAACAGTCTACAATATTATTATTGTTTATGTTAAGGTACTGGTCTATTTAACCTGAAACAATAATACAACAGACTTTTGATGCACTTTTGTCATTCTGTTCGTATAAGGGCAATAATGGCAGTTCTTCCTTTTTGGTAGCCTATCACTACTTATTGCCCCTTGAGATGATCCTTCCAGAGTCCTGATTCTTCTACTTGATAGTTACTGTGTAATATCAATTTCATTCAAGGCTTCCATCATACGATTTTTCAAACCGTCAGAGTGATTTCACACCTTCATTCTTTGTTTTAAATGAGTTTTCATGAAGATATTCCAAGGGCATGTATGAAATAAAATCTGCTCACTTTTTTGACTTTTTCAAAATTTCTGTCAGGACATGAGCGTTATTGGAACTTACTGCAATCAAATGGTAGAATAATGCAAGGGGTCATCTTCTCGTCCTTCTGTTTACACAGTTCTTACTGCATTTCATGTCAAAGGTGTCATCTCCAGATGTCAAGTTGTAGAAAGAAATAATTTTAGGCTTACCATCAATGTACTCGGTATGGTGCATGAATGACAATAAAATGACTGACTTTGACCTCTTTGGTACATAAGAAAGAAGTGTGTGTTCCTTTGTGTATCCATATATACACTATGCTACGGGTCTGGTCTTGTTAGTGTGATTTGAAAAAGTATTCGGATTAATGCTCATTGTAGGAACCTAAAATTTCAAAAATAAATGCTCAGCTAATTGTAAAAATAAATATTATGAACTCATGAGAAACATGTTTACAACCAGAATAAAATGCCTTTTACGTTACAAGGAACATCTGTCTAAGAGACAGTACTTCTACTTACCCAGTGAGGAATATCCATCTCTAAGGTGACATGTTCTGTAAACAATTGCTTCTTCTGGTCGCAAGAATCACTTGATGTAGTGGACTGTATGCTCTCATTGCAGGCAAAGCCTGAATGGAGACTCCCTGAAGAGATTCATGTGCAAAATTCATAAATGTGCCATCCTGTAGCAAAAAATTAGAGTATATCTGCCGAAAAGACGGATATTCTGTTCTAAGGGTTAACTCCCATGCAAAACAATTTTAAAAAGAGAAAATTTTTAACTTCAGAAATCAGTGGACTGATATTTTTGTAACACTTGAAAAGATTGTTTCCTTGATGGTTGCAGATTATGTATTTTCCAAATAGGTTAATTCATGGCCTAGCTTCACCTTTATTTTGTTTTTTATGCTGAAGGTTTCTGCATATGTTAAAACTATGTAATGTGTATGTTGTTATTAAATAACTACGTGACCACAGAGATAGTACAGCACTTTAAAATTTCACCTACTGTCATTATTTAACAAGTCTCTACTGCCAAAGAATAATTGTAGGCTATGCAAGTTTCCAGAATTTGGAGAAAGTGGAGATTAAGAAAGTAAGTCTGCTGATGTTTCAAATGCCATCAGAGAATTTTTATCTATTATTAAAAATAACAGGTCTGGACAATTACAAATATTCACTGTAAAGGTTCTATTGATCATCATACAATAATTTCATAAATAACAGAGAGGTAAATGAAAAATTCATCATCTGAGTTTAAAAAGATATCCATGAATCTGATGACATTCCTTTCCAAGCAATGAGAGGGCTGAGATAGCGAATGGGACAGTTAAGTGGATACTTTAGGTATTAACTTGGCTACTGCTGTCAATGTTGCACACACAGTGTTCACAAATGACTGTCCACTTTGAATAGACAACCCAAATGACAAAAAATCAGCTGTGCTAAAATATGTCTGTTTTAGTATTACACTATGAAGCTTTATTTGCTTCTTCTCAATTAATTTCAAAGTACCTACATAAGAAATTCCAAAGATGCAAGGTTGATTTGAAGCAGTACAAAATTGAATCGAGAATATATTGACACATTGCTTCACTCACACTGTTTATTCACAGGACATGTTTCAAGAGCTCTTGCTTCTATCCTCAGATGACAATACGGAGAAAGAAGAAACCACTACAACTTGCACTAATCGAGTATCAGCTGAGGATAGGAGCAAGAGCTCTTGAAACATGTCCTGTGAATAAACAGTGTGAGTGAAGCAATGTGTCAATATATTCTCGATTCAATTTTGTACTAATTTGTGCTTCACTGTCCCTACGCTTCTTTCAAGTTTATACTTTGAGTGATTTGAAGCAGCTGATTTTCATTATGTTCTGTCAGTAGGAGCAGTTTTTGCTAATGAGATAGTATTTGTTCATTGATATTTATTATATCTATTAATTTTTTATCTACACTCATGAAAAAGTAAATTCTTCACAATCAATATTCATAGGGATAAATTTGACATTTTTTCCCTAAATTTTGCTATCTGGTTTCCTTATATTTTATTCTATTTATAATGTTCCTGCTGATGCAGTTGTCTTGAACCTCCTTGAAATTTCCAATAGAATTAGAATCGAAGAAGTTCTTTGAAGGTGAATGGAGAGGTCTTAAGTGTTTTCTCTTGACATTTCCACATACATGCCACTTATGCTCTGCATATTTGACTTTTCTAGAAGTAATTATGGACTGCGGAACTGATTAATAGTTACCGCCATTTTACAACAGTACACCTTTCAAACTAATTTTAGTATTGTTGTTTGTTATATTAGTGTCATTGTTGTGAAACATATTCATTTCAACAAAGAAATGATTAGTATTTCTTATTTCCATAAAATATGTGCAGAATTACATTAAAACACTTCAGGTATAATTACTAAGTGTAAAAAAGTGGTACATAATAGAAAAAAACTGTTACAGTTTTGGAATCAGCACATCATATTTAGTGAAGTCATATCTTGGAGGAAACCCTAGAATCGTGCATATCGATGTAATCAATGAGGTCAAGAAGGGGCTTGTAGAGGAAACAGAAATGCAGTGTCTTGGTTGGAGTTCGGAAAACATTATAATGCACCTGTGATTAATAACTGATATCTGATTAGGCTAGGTTCTTGATTACATTATTTCCTCTTTTTCTCTGCATAGTTATGAACCATGTGTGCTGTGATTTATATATTCCTCCTGACTAATTTCACCATTTGTTTTGCCCATTCTCTGAAATATATTTACTTTTAATGCCAATTTTAATATGTTCCATTCCTATGCCTGTATGTGTGAACTACTTCTGTTATTTTTATTCTTCATGGCTACCTGAATCCCAAGGCCATAGCTATTTAAGTTCAAATGTTTTAAGGGTACTAAATATTGTTCTTCAAGAAAATTGGTCTACATCAATTTGTTCTTTACACGAAAAAACAAACAAAAAAGCATACACACAATAAATAAACATTTTATTTTTAATTTTCTCAAAAATGGATCTAACTATGTCGATTAAAATAACACTTATTTAAAATAATTGCATGGCAAATGAACTGTATATCCAAATTTTCTGTGAATGGCTTGGTGATATGTTGTTCTTTCTTGTGAATGACTTGTGTAATTTGTAAACCTAGGATGTTCACCTTGTGTGCGCGACTGCGAGCATGGTTCCTGCCAGTAATTTGCAGCATGCAATACATTTCGGCACTGGGGGCAAGTTGTCACGTCTGAATGTGGTTTTGTATATATGGATGCTATAATTTCATTTGCTTAGCCTCTTTTGACATACAAGTCACTGCATTACTACGTCCATTTTGTTAAACAGAAACGGTTGTTCTCACGAAATAGTCTAGGGATCTCCCTGCCTTGCATAGAGAGATACGTTACCTTTCCACCCGGACTCTGAGCATTGTTTGTGTGCGCACGAATACTCATATTAACCGAGCAGAGGTAGAACAGGCTGTCGTATGAGGTAGATATAAAAAGCCTACAAGTAAATTTAGTTTCGTTAAAAGCAAAATTTATATCAATTAAATTGTGAGCTATTTTATTTTGGTTTGAATTGTCAAATACATAAGTGTCAATTCGCTGTTTTTTCTACAACATTCATCTCGCTTAAAAGTAGGTACACCTCCTGTGAAAACGCGTCTTGATGCTTGCTGGGGAGTCGAATACAATACTTTCCCAATATCTCGCTTTGCATACTAACTTACTCGCAACCGATGTCACAACCACATCGTAGAACAATACAAACGTGTTCAGTAATTCGTAACTGGTTCGCTAGAATTTTCCACAGAGTTCTAGAACGTTCGAGAAGCAGAGAAGAAAATTTCCAGAAAAACCTCTTAATTGTGTTTCTCGTATTTATACTGTACAAGAGCGCTACTTATCTCTCCGTATATTCTCTACAAGCAACCAGTTGACGCCATTCTATATCTCAAATATGCGTATTTTAATAAACATCGTTAGCAACATTTTTGGAAAAGTGAAAATCGGGGTTCTCAAAACACGTATTTCCTGTAAAATCTCGCTATTGATTTTTTTGGTGGAATGTTTTACTTTTTTTTTACATTTACGTCCTCCAACATCAAATCATATCGGACTATCGGCCGTGCCGTGGCTGAGTGGTTAGACCGTTTGACTCTCACCAAGACGGCCCGGGTTTGATCCCAGGTGAGCGCAAAGTGAGATTTGTAGTAGACAAGGCGCTGGGGCGGGTGTTCTCCGCGATCTCCGGTTTCCCTCGCCATCTCATTCCACCGTGCTTCTTCATCTCTTGTATTATCAGTGTATCCGCCTGCGGTGCCGCATGTAGTAAAAGCGGGCGTTAAGTTTAGGATTAGGATTTCACTACAGAGGAGATTCGGTACGTAGGCAACCATGCTGGGCCCATTGTGCCTATGCCCCCAAGTGAGGCAGCCCCGAGAGGGAGGATGAGGCGAGAGGAGACAGAGGGTGCTGACCCAAGGAGCCATGACAGTGCAGAGGGCAGGGTAAGAAATACAGTTTCCTGTGAGCAATTTCCTCGAAAAAAACCTACTGGTAAGCTACTCTTCTGCAAACAACTTGCTTGCATGTGATATGGCGTAACACATGGGTGAAAGTGTCATTGTCATCTGTCATGCACGTGGGCACAGAGTAATTCAAAAAGTGTGTTTCTTAAGACGGATGCAGTATAGGGACTTCCCACACAGGCCAGGATAACGGACACGCTCCCCTACTGCGGGACGGCGAGCCCAGCAGCCGAGTCCCAAAGGTCCTTGGCTGGTGGTCCCGAAATGGTCTCAGCAGAGGCGCGGAGACCAGCAACCGACCTACCGGAGGAGGAAGTACAGATGTATTATTTTATCTTGACAGAAATCATGCGCGGTAGGGATGAGTAGCAAATGTGGTGGGGATAGTGCACCTATCGCCACAACGCGTCACGCGTAAGATTACGAGAGGGGAGTGGGATGCACAAGCTGTCTAAAAACAAATGTCACTCTTGAAGCCAGTACTGCAGCTCTTATAAGCGAAGTTGTAATTCTTACTACGGTAGTAATCTCCACGCTTTTGTTGGATCTCTGTTCTCCTCCAGCATGCATGGTAACTGTCAGCCTTTCGACATAGCTGCAGAGTCCCTGTAACCAATTTCACTCCAGGCATCCGCCCGGTGTTCGTTTTCGTCTGCTCCTTCGGACTCTGGCCGTTACACTAATGCCAGTATTACCTCGTGGAGAATCTACTTTCCCTCCTTGGTCGCGGAGTGACACGCTCTTCCATTTTGGGTTGACGTCCATGCCCAAATCTGCGGTTTCACCCTTTGCCATCCAATCCGCATTTTTAGACCTTCAGCAGCATTTTAATAACTACAGTTTTATTTTTACGGACGACTCTAAAACCGACCGTGGTGTTGGATGTGCCTTCGTAGCTGCTGCGGAGAGTTTTACGTTTCGTCTTTCTGGACAGTGCTCGATTTTTACCGCTGAACTTTTTAGTATCTACCAGACGCTTCTTTTTATCAGCCAGCAGCATTTGTACCAATTTGCCCTTTGTAGCGATTCTCTGAGTGCTCTGCAGAGCCTTCGTTTGCTGTACTCCAGTCATCCTTTGGCACAACGTATACAGGATCAGTTGCATTCCCTCGCTAATTCTGGATTCCGCGTGTCTTTTGTTTGGGTTCCTGGACACGTCGGAATTCCGGGCAATGAGGCTGCTGATGCTGCTGCAAAGTCTGCGATTTTATCTCCCAATGTTTTTAGCGATTCTGTTCCTGTTGAGCACCTCACTGTTTCCCTTAGCCGTGCCATCCTTAGGCGTTGGCATAACGACTGGTCCGCGCTAGGTGGAAACAAACTTCGGGAGGTTAAACCTCTCCCTGTTCCCTGGGCTACATCTTCGCGTTCTTCTCGCAGGGAAGAGGTTATTTTAGCTAGGCTTCGCATCGGGCATTGCCGTTTTAGCCATCAGCATTTGTTCCGTGAGGGTCCGGCACCTCATTGTACTCGCTGTGGTGAGCGGTTGACAGTGCGCCACCTTTTATTGGAATGCCGTTCTTACACCATGTTGCGCTCTTCCTTGTGTTTGGCCACTATTCTCAGCGCGCTGCTCAGGGACGACGGTGCTGCTGTGGAGGGCCTGTTCGTATTTTTACAGCGCAGCGGTATGCGGCGTTTTATCTGATTTTCTCACTTATCCAGTTTTTACCAGTTCCTTCGCCATCCTTTATTTTAAATATTTCTCGGCACTCCTACTTTAACTGTTTTAGTTTTTTTTTAGCGTGTAATCCTATGCTGAGGTAGCCATTTACTTCTCGGGCGCTAATAACCTTAGCCGTTGGGCACCCTTAAACCCTACTACTAACTCCAGGCATATGGGGTAAGTGCTGTATTGATATAAGTTTCATCCATATAAACTATATAAACTTCACTGTGATATTTATGAATATTTCGTAAATACTTGAGCCTTTTTGCCCTCTGATACGATGTTTGATTAAAATTTGTCTGTGACGCTTAGTTTTTTCCACATAAATCTTAACTTCAAAAGACCTCTTTCAGAATCTGCCTTGGAAGTCAGTAGAATTTTTAAGCTTCATAAGCCCTTCTTCAGAGTTGGTCTTTGTTTTTCTGTGGTTTAAAAATGATTCACAGTTCGCCTAATTACTTATGAAATAAAACATCCAAATTAGATTTTGTGCATGTTCTTAATCTTTGTTTACTGGGGATAGAGTAGGACATTGTTGCACTAGCACCAATGGCTTTTCTTTCCTTAATAACTCTCTTAAACTGCTTTCAGACAAAATTGTTGCCTCAGATGCCCTTTCCCAGATTTTTATAGCAGACCCAGACCATTGTTCCGTTTTTATAAATCTATAGACATTGGTTATTACTTCTCGTGTTTTTAAGTGTAACAGTTTATTTCCTAATGTGCTGCTAGGAGGCGTCATTTCTATATTCTCTCTTGGAACCAGTAGACACGCATATTTTGAAACAAGCTGTAGTGTTACTCAGTAGCTCTGCACTTGTTTACTTGCTCGCAACTGACCTGCCCTACCCTCCAGTTTCAACCGTTCTAGAGTGGACTCGTCCAGATACCACTGCGCATCGCTCTCAATCTGTCAAGATATAAAAATACATCTGTAGTTTACCTCAGAGCATATCATCCTGCCATGCACCGCTGAGACACCCGCCGACACTTCTACCCTGAAATAGACCACCAGATGAGAGATGATAATGGAGGTGAAATGGAGGGACAGAAAATTCGGGGGATGTAATTAACCTACCCAGCATTCACCTAGCAACCCGGGAAAACCTCCGAACAAAACCCATCGGTCAGGTAGGTTGGCCACGGGAATCGAACCGGGACTCCCGAATGCAGGCCACAGACGAAACCGCCTGAGCCATCCCGCTAGTGGCCGCGCCGTGGCTCAGGGGTTAGACCGCTTGGCTGTCACCAAGGCGGCCCGGGTTCGATCCCAGGCGACCGCAAAGTGAGATTTGTGGTGGACAACTCGGCGCTGGGACGGGTTTTCTCTGGGACCTCCGGTTTCCCCCGCCATCTCATTCCACCGGTGCTCCATCTTCATCTCATATGTCATCAGTGTCATCGCCTGCGGTGCCGTATGTAGTAAAAGCGGGCGTTAAATACTACATATTTCATTTCGGACGATGAATGACAAGAGTGAAGCGATGCTCAAATTAGCCCAGGGTCCATAGAGCTTAGAGTTACCTGAATGCATCTTTCAGGAAAACCCCAGAGAAATCCTTATGTAGGTAACTCATACGAGGTTCTTGGTAAAGAAAGTAAAGAAGTAAAACAAGGCCCCTACAGAGTTACAAGATTGCAAACATTGAAATGTGGCATACGTAGCTAGGCTTGTCTGAATATCACTGCCATAGTAATTATCGAGACTGGCATCTGGCGATCAAGAAAAAGCGCGCACATGGAACGTGATGATTCCACAAGTGCCTCTACCGCATAATGTAATAGTGTTGAGCGGACAACTTAACAAATATGTTTCATGGTTTGCAGCCTTGTTACATCGCGCTGACAGGTGGTTGCTGCCGCTGACAGTTGAAAGCTAAGTGGACTAGCGCTCTCACGCTGCCTAAGTCCCTGTGGCAATCAAACGCTCGCTTCACAGTCGGCAGTTGTTACAAGCACTGCCTCCAGAAATTCAACAAATGATTTATCTAGGGCCCTTTTTTTTTACAGTTTCCCCTTTCTTTTCTTCCTTTGGATCATACAACACTAACAACAATTCCTCAGGAAATCTGATACAATATAAACGACTAATTTAGTACGTAGCCTCTCGGCAAAATAAACTTGTAAGGGTTGAATGAATGAAGGAAGGATTTTGTTACTTTTTTCATCCCATTTTTCAGCAGGAAAGAAGAGTTTAGGGCTTTACATTTACTCAGTGAGTTACTTCATATACCTATAGCATAAGCAGAAAATACAGAATAGAAGAAAGGATTACGTCACATTATAATTTCCACAATGGAAAAATGTATCATAAAATTATACAGTTCTTTTGGAACTAATAGGAATTTCAAGGTATTAAAGTCAGGAGAAAGGAAATGAAGTTGATCTGACAGGTAGCACGTTGCAAACTACCTCATCCCACATACAGCCTGTTAGCATTTGTAGGCAGTGCCTACTTGCCCGTGAGAGACTTGTGTTTGCTGCTGCTTGCATTAACTCTATCAACATAATGGTTTCAGCTCAGGTAGTCGGAAACCAGCTGCTTAAGGATTCCTATGCCTGCTGATTTGTTATATTAATATAACGTTTTCTATCTAGTATTATTTATATTTTATTTAGCTTATACACAATATTATTACGAATGCCTATTATTTCTACTTATTTTCAATAGTTTCATTACAAATTTCATCGTAAGCAAAATTAGGTCTAGAGGAAACCGAACGATAGTCAAATGTTTAAAACCGTACAATATGCTGGTCTTGAAATTACCAGGCTTTCCACGACAGCACAAGAAACAATTGAATACTGATATCCTTTAACTCCAATGGTCAAATCGGCGGCCGTTCTCCTTTGGAGACATATCGAAGGTGTTAACTCGTATTCGTTGGGTTTTAATCACTAGATCACGCACACATTCACACTCTCATGATGGGGAATTATCTTGGTCGGATAAAATTTCCCACCGCCACAAAACGGGATGGCTCAGGCGATTTCGTCTGAGGCCCTCATTTGGGAGGCCTGGGTTCGATTCCCGTGGCCGACCTACCTGACCCATGGGTTTTTATGGGGGTTTGCCGGGTCGCTAGGCGAATGCTGGGTGGGTTAATTACATCCCCTGGCCCTCCATTTCATTTCCATTATCATTTCACATCATCTCTCATCAGTTGGTCTCTTTCAGTGTAGAAGTGTCGGCGGTAGTCTCGGCGGTGCATGGCAGGATGATATGCTCTGAGGAAAACTACTTCCTCCTCTGCTGGGACCATTTCGTGACCAATCAAGGCTTCGTGGGTGATCAGCCATGTCAAATTAATAAACGTCGAGCTTTCGGTCATTGTAAACTCCATGGCCTTCTTCAGGATCTGATTGAAAGCTTCAAGTCTTACATCTCGTGACCACCAACCAGGGACCTCAAGGGTTCGGATCGCCTGCCTTGGTACCGTTAGGGCTCGGCTGCTGGGCTCGTTGCCGTCTCGCTGTAGGGGAGCGAGTTCGTTGTTCTGGCCTGTCGGGTGAAGTCTCTATCCAAGTAAACGGTAGGGACTCTGCCCTCTGTACTTTCGTAGCTCCTTGGTCGGCCACCCTCTGTCTCCTTCGCCTCATTCTTCCTCCCGGAGGTGCCCCCACTTGGGAGCCTGGTGGCCTAGTACCGAACCCCTCCGTAATGAAATCCAAATCGAATCCAAATCCCGGGACCCCTAGCACGGCAGGCAGGTACTCTACCGACTGAGTCAGTCAAAATGTAACATCTTTAAAAACTGCTGTGTTATATTCATATGTTATTCTGTACTGTTATTTTCATATAACTTCTATAATGTACAGTAAAACCTCGTTAACCCGGACAAGTTAAAAAAAAATACATATTTGTTTAGCGTAGAAAATGAAGACTGGTTTTACAGACGATAAATTGCTATTCTGAGTAGCTACATTACTGGAATTCTGTTACCAACAAGCGAATTTATGCCTTCACCTGAACTGCTTTGTACCAGGTTGGAAGAAAAACTTTGATAAAGTCATGGAAAAGGTTGTTGCCTGAAGTGTGTGACTTGCCAGAAAACAAGATTGAAGGAGAAGAAAAAATAAATGTGAAAGAAAATTTGATGGATAGTTTTAAAGATATCGACGGCTATTCTGATATTGATGAAGCAGACATTTATATTTTGTTGCAAATCGACAATGACGGAGGATATAAACCGATTACTGAGGTACAAAAATTCAAGCAACCGATTGAGATTCCCTTGGGAAGCTAATAACTGAAGATAATGTCAGTGATAATACGATAGCCTATTATAAACAATATCATAAAATATACAAAAAAAGTAGCAGCCGCTTCAAAAAGCCATCACGATGATATGTTTGTAAAGCAAACCACTAAGAAATACAAAGCTATTATGGAAGGTTAGCAGGCAGCCAAAAGTCGTCTTCTTCTACTTCTTTTTCTTCCCTGATTGTATCACTATAGTGATGTTAGGGAATTCTTGTTCCTCTATCCCTTAAGGTCGAGCCTGAGTATCCGAAGCTTTGGATCCGATAGAGAACCAGGATAGGTGATCAGCCCAATGTCTCTTGTGGAGATGAAGGAAGTGGATGATACATATATGAGGTCGAGATGAATGATAGGAAAGATGATGACGCAATTGGTGGAATGCTGACGGGGAAAGCGGAGAAAACCCGCTCACCACAAATCTCACTTTGCGGTCGCCTGGGATCGAATCTGGGCCGCCTTGATGAGAGTCAAGCAGTCCAAAAGTCTTATTAATAGAACATAATTGTCAACTAATTTGTGAGCCGTAAGTAATAGCAAATGTGTTCAATATTTTGCTAACATTGTGAAACAAACGAGACAAATCCATCGGTCTAAAAATGGCACAGTAACTGGCACTACCAACCTCCCTCTGCAAGAAAAATCTATATTTTTATGCCCCACAACGGAGAAGGAAATATTGAAAATAATCAACAATTTAAAAATAAAGTATGTGGCCGAGCGGTTAGACCGCATGACTCTGACTAAGGCGGCCTGTATTCGACCCCAGACGACCACAAAGTAAGATTTGTGGTAGACAATACGGCCACCGAGATCTCCGGTTTCCCCCGCAATTGTTCCACCAACTACTCCATTATCATATTTCCTTTCCTCCACTTCACCCTCATTCCGGGGATCGGGCTGATCACCCATCCCTGGATTTCTCTCTTTGATCCATAGTTGTGGCTCCCTTACCCGATACTTAAAATAGCATAAGGGGTGGAGGACAATAAATGAACAGGACTGTGTCCTATACCAAGAGAAAAAGAACAAAAATAAATCATCAGATCTGCATTTATTTTTTATTTCCAGTAAGTGTTTTAGTGCTGTTTCCATGTGCTTTATGTAACTAAGCACTTAATGTTTGATTTAAAATCCTTCATGATTTTAATGTTGAATAGTGTAACATAAATACGCGGGCTGTTCAATAAAGAATGATCATAATTTTTTGCACTAAAATTCACTCTTATTTATTCTGTTAGCTTAATGTGAAACAAACACGCCGTAGTAGTTTCATTGTTGGTACTACTGGTTCCCGCCTGTGAGATCCAGGCAAGTTCAGAGATGTTCAGTGTCGCCTACCGCTGCAATGGAGGTAATATGCAGTTAAAGTTGATGTTAGAGGAAGATCCGGAGTTTCTTTCAAAAGTAATCACTGCTGATGAAACTTGTCTAAATCATTTTGATCCTGAGAGCAAACAGCAAAGCTCAGTGTGGAAATCTCCTTCATCACCAACCCCCCCCCCCCCAAAAAAGCAAAGGTGTTTCTCAGCTTCTGCTGGTAAAGTTGTGGTCATCTCATTCTTTGATATTCATGGAATGGTTTATCAGCATGTTGTACCTGCACACACATCAGTGACTGGACAATACCACAGGGATGTCCTGAAAACATTTCAAGTGCATATCTGGCTCAAAAGACCACATTTCCGTGAAGTAGGCTGGATGCTGCACCACGATAATGCGCGGCCGCATATTGCCAATGTCGTTGCTGAATATCTTGCAAAAATTAACGTGAAGTACATCCCTCACCCTCCATATAGTCTGGATTTATATCCATGTGACTTTTTTATATTCCCTAACTTGAAGAAACGCCTTCGTGGGAGGCATTATCCATCATCAGAAGCAGTGGTGAAGGCTGCGGAGGCAATTTTGAAGGATCTCTCAAAAATGGTTTCCAGCATGTCTTTGAAGACTGGCAAAAACGCCGGGACAAGTGCATCGCATTCAGGGAAGACTATTTTGAGCAGGACCATCAAAATTATGAGGATAAGTAAAGATACATTGTCAAAAAAAATCTAATTATTCTTTATTGAGCAGCCCTCGTAGAAGTATACTACAGTATTATCAGCATCAGAGGAAGTTCTTTCAGTGCATTTTATAAGAATGGAAGTATACTAAAACATGTTTATTCGGACTATATAGGTGGGATCAGAAGTAAGGCGGATATCCTGGACAATTCAGGAATAAACTATTAATTCAGGAAAAACGAAGGAAAATAGGATTGGATAAACGATATTATTTGTACGTTCCTTTTAAATTTATTATTGTAGGAAAACAACTCTCGCCAGCGGTGGGATTTCGATCCTAGGTGACGGCATGTAGGATTTGTAGTGGACAACACGGCACAGGGGCAGGTTTTCTCCGCAATCTCCGGTTTCCTCTGCCACAATTCTACCAACGCCCCACTGTCACTTTTCCTTTCATTCATATACTTCCTCAGTCTCATACCAGGCATCGGGCAAATCACCCCTATCTTGGGTCACCTATCTGATCCAGAGTCTCTGCTCCTTAACAGGCTCTGCCCCAAACGCTGGGGATGTAAGCCCTCCTATAAGAGGGCAAACAGTTAAAGAAAGCATTTTTGAAAAATATAAAATAAGTATATTTTAAAAATGTATATTTTCATATAAAATAAAGCAATGCCTTGATGCGATTGCATCTATATCAAAGCCGTGGGTAACCTGTGTGTCAGGGTTTGGCTACTCAATTCAGAGGTTCCAGGTTTGGATTCCAACGGAGGCGGGGGGATTTTTCTTTGATCTTCATCTTGCTCTATTCTCCTTAAGCGTCTAGAAGTATGACTAGTAAAATACGACGTTATGATTACGTATAGTTCCAGTAATAACCGTCAGCTGTTTCCAAAATCAAAGCCTCCGATATGTCATTAGAAGTTAAAGAGGTTTATACAAACAAAATACATACTTATACAAGAACGCGTTCAACTATTATTGCTTCCTTTATTTTCATTAAGGAAAAAAAAGAGCACTCCATCCAAAATTATACTATTGAACATTTTAGAGAAAGGTCTTATAGTGTGTGTGAACGCATATTAAAAAGTGAAATGTTGGATGGATACCAAACTGGTATTTAGCTTTAGTACTTTCCAGAAAAAATCCTTCCACTTCAAACTACTCTTTAATTGCAAAGCTTTTGATACCTTTTAATATTTCAAAAACACCTCTTACGATTATGATGAAAATAAGATATACGTAACATTATCACAGGATAATTAAAATATATACCTTGAATTTTCTGGGCATAGCCTATGAAGATGTCTTCATTATAACAGCATTTAATATAAACTTATAAAACGAGTGAATCATAAGAAACATTTTCGAAAGACACAATGTATTTTAAATAACTTCCTTTATGGCATTAGACATTATTGGTTTGAATTGTTCATTAAATTGTCGTGTTTTGAAATGTCACTGCCATTCAATTGTTTCTGCGATGTCATGGAAGGAACATGACAAGTGACGGTTCGTTTTGAAACATTTGACTGTCGTTTCACCGAGCGAGTTGGCGCTTCTCTTCCTATACGACTTAAAATTGGCAGCTCCAGAGTGCACAAACTTTCAAGATCCCCAACAGTGTTTTATAATTTGTTTCGAGAATTTTCCTATCTCATTTATTTACATTTCATCTTACTAGGCACTGGGTAGCTGTAATCCAAAGTTTGCTTACATGTCAAATATACATATGAAAATATGTTTTTAGTTACAAAACGGACGATAATGAGTACAGAAAGAATCGGAATTTAACACAGCATACTCTTCTTCTAGGAATGTATATTTATAATTTAGTTTTCGAATTTAGATCTCTGTTAATCTTCTACATATATGCAGCTCCAAATCTATTACTAAAGAAACAGAAGTGAAGTGAATTTGATGTTTTCTTTCGGCGAATTCGATTGGAAAGTTTGGTGATCCTTTCAGTGTAGAAGATAGTTCGTGCGTCACGTCTCCTTCGGAGCAGCATGTGAGCAACTGGGGTACCGAGTAAATGGAGTAAGTATTTTGCGTAATTAAATACCTAGAGCAGTTAGTCATATTGAAACCACTAAAGACAAATAGTAAATACTTGCACATATATGGGAATTCAATGAGTGAATACGGGTGTGTTTAAACACGGCAGAGTTTGTTATACAAATAATCAAAGCTACTGTGCTGTTAAGTAAACAAGTAACTTAGGCACTTCTACTTCCTTATATGTACAATGGGTATAGTGGAATACACTACGTTTAAGTCATATTTTAAGATCTGGTCAATATGTAATTGTTTTCAAATCCTATTTTCTTTATATATTCAATAGATAAAACCTAGATCATTTTCTATTTGAAAAAAAGTACATATTTGAGAATTGAAACCAATAAAAAGGAATATCTTGAAAATGATTAAGCCCACATAAATATTTAGTTGACATTTCTTGTTTGCTTAAACGAGATCTAAATTATTATTTATTAAATTTAACGTTTACCAGTTATGCAAAAGTCACTCAGAACGAAGAGGAACTCTGAGCACACTCCCAGTAAATTCATTATATTTCATTTAAGAAAAATAATTTCAATATATGGTACTTTAATCAAAATGGTTACATCCACTTTTAAGGAAATAAAAAATTTCGAAAAAGAGGTAGTCTGGGGTCTGCATCCTGGGAAGATGTTGAACTTCTTAGACTCAGGAGATCGCAAAACCTGAATTTGCTGCTAAAATCTTGGTAGCGAATTTGTTTAATGGAATGTCATTGTATCTATTATGCACGTCGTAAAGTAACAAGTGCATGTAAGAATAATTTATAGAAGCTACAAATAAGTGATACGAGTGTAACATAGACTATTTTACATTTAGAACCTTTTGGAATTGGTATGCAAATGTTGTGTAGTGTGTAGTATGTACTTATTTTTGGTTTCTTTATGTAAAGTTCAGTTGATAAAATATAAACGGAGGAAGTACTGTGGCACATTCCAACCTATGGACACACATCATTATCTTTCTGAATATCATCTTAAATATATATGTCAGTGGTACATTTGAGCAAGTGCTTTGCTTTGTTGTTCGTAAGTAAACAGTAAAATAGGACAAGGTAGCCTATGTCTTATAATAACTGACTGATTTCATTTTTAAGAATAATATCCTGAAGATTTTTATTTTGTGAAGGGTTTAAAAGCCTACAGTTTTTTAAAGTTTTGAACACAAAATCTTTTGGGGTGTAGTTGCCATTTATCGATTATGGAAGCTCAGATAGGAAATTATATTGTTTTAGTTTCACAAAAACATCGATTTTTATCAATTAGAAAAAAAATTACATATTAGAAGATAAACATTACTAAGCCAAAAATATCGATACATGTAAATAAGGGATACATTAATAGAATAGAGTTGTATAAAGCGGCAATTTAATCCGGCTACACTATGCAGTATATGGCCCCAAAGAAAGGTTTATAAAAATGAAGGATAGGAACTAGTCATCCGCCAGTTAATCTTTTTATGACGTATTCTATAACAGCGTTAATTCAAACCACGCCATCTTGCCGCTATACCGTATGTTTGGAGGCGAGTGCAAGCTCACGAGGGGTTGAAATCCACTAGATCGTCGTCGTCGTCGTCGTCATCATCATCATCATCATGATGCCCGCCTCGGTAGCGTGGTGGTAGCATGTCTGCCTCACGTTCAAGAGGTCCCAAGATCGAATCTCGGTCAGGGTGAGTTACATGGATAAGGTTTTTCCGGGGTTTTCCCTTATCCTGAAAGACGAACGTCGGGTAACTCTTAGCTCCATGGACTCCGGGCTCATTTGAGCATCATTTCACCCATTCCATTTATCGTCCGATATGACTTAACGTTGGAGGACGTAAATTACAAAAAATCATCATCATCAAGCAGTTACTATATGACAGAGCGTTGAAGCGTATTGAACTTCACCGACGAACGCTGTATTCGCTTGTTATCTTGTTTACTACTTGGCGTACATTAAGTGACGAAATAATGCCCTTGGAAGCTGTATGCCTGATATGAAAGGTTAGTCTATTAATTATTATCAGGGAGTGGACTTTTCATACGAAATGCGTCAAGTTAACAGTGCACCGACCAGATACAGTGGAAGGGCGGCGAACTTGACAGCACCGCGGACGGCAGACATCCTGTTTCAAATGTAGGTGCACTATAATGTTTAGCTATTGGTAGTTTATGCGTAATAAAAGGCACTTCGATTCACCTGATTGTTTCGCCATTTGTGAACAAGTTTTCCTGCCAAATTCCTCCACAAACAACGGCAACTGTGATGATGATTTTGATGTATGCATATTCGTGGCTTTCGACATATTGTCTTGGCTCTCTTGCATTTGCCTATCGATATTGAGCGAACAGAATAAATACGACAATCACTCAAACTGACTGTTGTGTAGCGGTGGGCGTGTCTGTCCCCCACACCTCACGCTACTTGACCTCTATACTCCATACTGTTAATGCCACTCCCCTGTATACTTACTAAAGCTCCTCTCCCTGATTATATTAGGATTGCTTTGGAGGTGATTTGGCACTGAAACCTACGGTCTATTGTACCTAAGCCACAAGTGGGGTATCCCCGGGAGGAAGGATGAGGCGAGAGGAGACAGAGGGTGACCGACCCAATTAGTCACGACAGCGCCGAGACACCCGCCAATATTTTCTTACCCTGAAAGAGACCACCAGATAAGAGATGATATGAAATGATAATGGAGATGAAATGGAGGGATAGGGCATTCGAGGGATGTAATTAACCTACCCATCATTCACCTGGTGACCCGGGAAAACCCCAGAGAAAATCCATGGTCAGGTAGCTCGACCACGGGAATCGAACCCGGGCTTCCCGAATAAGTGCCACAGACGAAACTAACTGAGCCATCCCGCTCTGTTAATTATTATATACTCAAATATACCCCGTAGGAGAGGGGATCCGTCCCCTTCACTGTTCTGGTGCGAGCGCTGCGGACCGCTAACACTCGTGGTACTTCTGACATTACTAGAGGAACGTCGGGCCGAACATTTGAGCCCCTCCCTGAAAGGGATTTAATCGGATTGGGTTGGACTCGAGGGGGCAGTGGTACCCGATACTCGTGGGAGATCGGGTACGTCTCCGGATGGGGTTGAGGGAAGCCATATATTTCCGCGTACTGGCCTGCATAGCTAGTAGAAGGTGTACTAGATTACCAGGTGGCCTTACCGAGGTTAATCGGTAGCCTTTCCCTTTGGGGTTGGCGCGCGTAAGTGGCGTATCCACTTCCATCCCGTCTTGAGTCCATAGGACCATATGGGGAGGGGCTTGTTAGTCTCTAGGTCTTGCCCTATGGAAAGACCCACTGAGGCGCCAGGCGCCCTTTTGGGACAGCTCGGTATAGTCGCGCTGTTGGAATGGTTACCATGGATTTATCTTTGTTAACAGAAACTTCTCAGATAACGCACTGATTATTCTTGTAAGAGTGAGAGGGGTACTGACGCGCCTCCCGTTCGTGTAGTAAGCAGCAATGAACGCATCACTTCAGCCAATGGAATTCGAAGGAATCATAAATGACAGATATATGTTTACTCCACGTGGAGCAATCAGTGCATTATCTGAGAGGTATCTATTACCGAAGATAAATCCATGGTAACCGTTCGAACAGCGAGACTATAACTCCTTGGTCATTAGGGGGGGGGGGGGGTCAGTCTTCACTTTGCGTTGATTGCCCTGGTAAATACCCTCGATCTTATACTCATATGTAAATTACCATTGCAGCCACTTGACACAAAGGGATTTTGATTTCTTCTTTCTCATTGTTACAATATAATTTCTCGCGCCTGCCGATGTATGACACGTTGCTGTCCGGAAGACATGATTTCATTTGAAAAGAATGTACATACACTGACTCGCCGTGGCATGTGCAATAGGCTTGCGTAAACAACTCCGTGGTTTCACATTCTTTCCAATACGCTTTCATTGTTTACCTTGTTATACGAATCATATCAACACAGTTTTGTGAAAAATTGTTTTTCGGATATAAATAATTCAGCTCAAACATGGTATCCTCACTATATTGCATTTTTGTAAATATTATTTTCAGAAATACCGTGTATTGCAACCAATATTTTATTTATGTACTTCATTTTCTTGCAAGCGAAATTTGTTTTTCAATGTTTTGTAACAGTCAAGATGCACAGAACAGTTCATTACAATGAATGGAACGTACTTCCAAATGAAACAGAAAGAAGTGCAAATTGCTAGTCATTATTAAATTCTAGGCAGGACAAATTAGAATTTGATAATGCTGGTCATGAGAATTTAGGAAAGTAGTTGCTTTAGAATGGACTAGCACGGACAGACATAACCTCATTTAGAAGAAATATAAAATGTATGTGCAATTAGGTATTAAAATAAACTTTTATATTACAGATATTAAAACTCCATTAAGAAAAGAAGCTAGAATGTTAGACTTGTGGTAGCTGATTTTGTACTTCTGATTTTACTCCAACTATTGATGTTTTGGTATAGTAATGGATTTCTACATTGTTAGATTCATTAAGATTAGGAATGAAGGAAAATTCTTCTATGTTATACATTGTAACCAATTTAGTAAACAATATTAAGATATTTAGTTGAAGACAAACTTTATAGCTCCATTACAGTGACATGAATACTGTAGAAATCCGTCAGTGTTTGTAATTGAAATATGTTTCTAACTTCGTAAGCGATTTATTTGTGTATCTGCCCTGTTTAACAATTTAATTATTGGATTTTATTCTATTTTAGTTTCATTCTTTTGCCATATATTGTGCATTTGTCCTGCAGCAGTGACCCTTAGTGGTCAACTACCTTATCTAGGTACACTGGATGTAAAGAAGAAGCCACAGGTATCTTACCCTATGATAAGTCTGAAGAAATTATCAACTTAAGTAAGAGTTATACTAACTTAAAGAATTTGGAATGACTGCAACAGTGATTAGAGTTGTCCAATTGGAATATCGTCACTTCCTCCGTTGTCCTGAGATTGTTGTGCACAACATTGAGAGTATAGCACTGTTATCTCTTACATTGCATCACTTATAAATAGACATTGAGTAAAGTTTTTTATAGTTATTTTTATTGACATTTTGTTCATGAATACAAGAAAAGATGTTTCACTTAGACATTGAGGAGATTTTTATTATAGTTAGTTACTTTTTGTGAACATTTTGATCACGAGTACAAGAAAACATTCTTCACTTATGTTTTTTTTATGAAAATGGGACTAAATTTAGTAAATTAGAATGTAATCATTAGAAATGTGTCTTCAACCACATAGTTTTTAGCTTATGATTATGAAATATGTTTTCATAGAGGTGTAATGAAATTTCGTCATAGAGATGGAGTTATTTGGCTATTGTAAGTGATTTATGCTTTTCCAGGTTAATTACAAATGGGGCAGAAAAATCAGAAAAACAAGTTATAGAAAGTTTCTTTAGATTTTGAGTAAATAACTGGGCGTAACTTCTATAATGGTAGATTTGCATTGAAAACAAAAATATAAATGTGTATATGTGTGTAGGTTTATCTTATTCAAAATGACTGAGTTGATTGCTATAAAGCTTGAGATATTACATATTTTAGTTCCATTTAGAGATTAATATTTATTTACTTTCTCCAAATAGCAGGGAATGGATGTAATGTGTAGAAATTGTCATTTGATATACCATTTAACTTCGAGTTTTTTTAAAAAAATATTAAGTTCTCTTTTCTTTAAATAATGCCTTTAACTGCCTTGTTCTCCAATATTTTTCAAGAGAAACATTGTGTTATACCGAGAGACCCAAAAACATCCTAACCGGCTGCGGGAATTTTGCCCGGCGCTCGTTGCCGTCTGCCGTTATCATAGAAAGGCGCAGATAAAACCATGGAACTAAAACAACTTTTAAAGGATTTACGTATCCATGTTATTAAAGGTGATGCTGAAACTGGCCACCGCCATTGTCAATACATGATTGGCACCTCCATCACTCGCCGTAGTCCACGCTGTGAAATGCTGGGATTTCACCATTAGCGGAGAAAGAATTATGGGCCCCATTTTTTCCAGTCAGCGGTTGCGCCCACACATACGTGAATACAAATTTGCCTCCCCCATTTTTAGAGAATTAACACACAGGGAGCGTAATTTTGCCTTTTTTTCTCAACAAGACTATGCAGCAGCTCATACAGCCAATCTTTCGATGAGAACAATTGAAAATGTGTTCCAGGACAGAATTACTAGTAGAGATTTGTGACTCCCTGTTCCCCTGAGCCAACCTGGGGTAACTTAAAGCATGAGGTGTACAAGACAAACCCACACATTCTGGGAGAATTAAAACCAAATATCCTTTACGCCTGTTGAAGGTCCACATTATCCCTTTTACGGGTATTATTTAACACTAGAACGCCCGAGTTTCAAGTGTCATCCAATGACGCCTCGAGGTATGCATATCGCAGTGAATGAGTATATTACATTGAGCGGGTATAATGCAATGGATTGTTAAACAATCGAATGGTAGAAATCGACCCTTTGCTTTTGTAGCCAATAACGGCAAAACTATAAACAGATTCAACTTTTGTTAATATTTCATAGTTACAATAAGACCTGAAGCTTTCCTGGCGATGAATATACTTAAGTTCTTCTCGGGCAGCAAGTAGGTGAAAAGACGATTAGAAATCGACGTTTCTGGAGTGTACATCTCTCCCGTCATCAGGATATTTTAATAAATGTTATATCCACAAATAAATCACTGGATATAACACAAAGACAAAACACTATCAAAATTCATATTACTTAACAAACAATTTTTTCAGTAAATTAAATGCCAGGTCAGGAGATGGCGTCAGTATAGAAAATTAATTGGGTCAAAGAAACGTAACTACCTAACTTGATTATCAAGCTGTATTGTTCTGTGCTTCCTAAGTCGACGGATTTCTATTTTTAAGGCCGGTTTCCAAGAGGAGCTGAACTGAAATCCAGTATCAGATTAAGCGTGCTTTTCTCGAAGGAAATGGTCAAAGTCTCCTTAATTCTCCGCTTCCTGATGATGGGAGAGATGAACACTCCCGGAAAGTCGATTTCTAATCGTCTTTTCACCTGGCTTGCTTCCAGATAAGAACTTGGGCATTTTATGGTTACATTTTTGTTGGAATGGCGCAGGGTGGATTTCCTCCGGGCTTCCCCACCATCGTTCCATCAATTGCTCCATGATTCATGTCTTCATCATCTCGGACGTTGGGCCGACCCCTTAACCCTGGTAGCTCAGGTCAAATGTATCGGCTTCCTCGATCTGACGGACCCCGAGCGAGTCCTAGCACCAACATTGGTGAGGAAGGTAGAAAAACAATTTTCTTGTTGAATTTCAATTTTCTTGTGGGCTACGGCCGCCTGGAGGGGGTAGAGGGTTGCCTAATAAGTCCCGTACTAGCCTGCAGAGCTAGTATAGTCTGTTTAGTTAACTCGTGTGCACGACGGCCGCTGCCTTTGACGAATCCTTATAATCGTTTTACAGAACAGACCCTCTTCCTCGCAGACCTTTCTGCAAGGTTGCCACCTTTCTCGATACGTAATGGGTATCGTACCAGGTTTCGTCTAAATAAATTATCTTATGTCCATTACTGCAAAACTTCCTTATATATATCACCAAGCTACAATTCTACTGGATTCCATAATAACCCTTAACTTATTCAAAGTGCGGTATTTGAAACCCAGCTCCTTTAGGAGACCGCGCAAAGTGCAGTGCCTACAAAGAAAATTACAAATTTCTTGCAAATGTGCAACCAATTCTTCTAAGGTGGTCGCTCTCCCTTTTGCATGGAATCTATAAATTTCTCGACGAATTAAATCGTACGTGAAATTATCTACTTTAGAGAAATGTTTCCTTTTGTTTTCACACTTGATCAGCGTCTTTTGGTATTCCTTTCGTCACAATATTTCTTACTATATTTCTGTGAATACCCAGAATTTATCATCAGGTTCATTGCATGACTCCTTACCAAGGTTATTTCTCAGCACATATTTATATGTGTTCAAAACAAGCGCTTGAATTTGCTTAGAAACAGTTCCCGTTATAACCTTCTTTAGGCTTTTCCAGTAATATAACTCGGCCCAGTTATTCACACTATTGTCTTCACTTTGATTATTTTCACGTGACTGAAATTAATCTACTACTTCATTTGCATTTACCACTGCATTTCCCTCTAACGGTCTCCGCATCGTGACACAACGAATTGCTGCACGTAATGTAACAGATCAACTGGAAGTTGGAACTTTGGCAACTGGGACTCCACGTGGAGTAGACATGTGGCTGTCACTTCGAGAAAATCAGGATTGTTATTGGTCCTCAACGACAGTGTTTCATTTCTGAAGTGTGGAGATAGATTTGTGACGGTCATTAGTGGGCGGGAGGGTCAGGTTCCTTTGAGTCCGAACTGCACTCGCGTTAACTAAACAGACTTTAGAAGGTGTGCTAGATCACAAGGCGGCCCCACCGAGGTTTTCGGTAATCTTCCCTGCGGGCTTGACGCGCGTAAGTGGCGTATCCACTTCCACCCGTCTTGACGTTGTGCTCAGCGGGGGTGGGGGGCTTTTTAAGCTCAAGGTATTGCCCCATGGAAATATCCCCGGAGTATTCATTGCTCCCGGGTTGAAGGAGGTCCGGGTCCTTAGTCCTACGGGTCCAGGACTACTGGGAGTGGAACCTCTGCAATAAACTGTGTGTATGTATGTGTGCGAGCGCGCGTGCTTTTTCAACCTAGTTTTTATTCATTCATTTCGTTTTTCATTTGAAAATACCTTTTTATGAAATGTTAAATTGTTTTAATTCTGCTACATTTACGGAGGTCATAGGAGAAAACGTAGCAAATGCTATCGGAGAGAGCTGAGTACGCGTTTTTCAGTTTGATGGTTTGGACACCAATTAATAAATATAAGACCGTATGTAATCAACTTCGAATGATGGAATCATTAATTTTAGTAATGCATAATAGAGTTGGAAATATTTGAAGTGAATGTCCACTCTATATGTGTTAATATTGATTTCCCAGTATTGGCGGACCGCGTCGTTTCGGTTACACGCACCTCGTCTGTTTACCTAACCTCAATTCACAAGAGCCACTCTACTCAACTGTTTCGAACGAGTGTTGCCAAAACCTGTGCTACCAGGCTTGCAGCTCACTCTCGTACATACCCTTGCCATTGTTCCAAAATACTGAACCAAGCACATGCGAAGTATAAAGTAAGTTAAAGAAGCATTCCTTTCCACTTCAAGAAATTCTTGAAGCCAAATTAGTGCATTGACAGGTAACCTTTTATTTTCTCGAAGTTAGAGGAAATATTGAAGTCCAGCAAATAACTCGATAGCGATATTTATAATACTTGTTTGGGGCGATCTGGAACTCCGTCGGACTGAAGAAATTGCCTGTACCTGCTAGGGACTCACCGCGACTGTAGTGCCGCCTGTGATAAGATTCTGGCTGCCTTTAGGGTACCTTCACCTCATCCTTCCTCCTGGGCTCTGATACACAATAAGGACTCGGCTGCATGTTCGAACGTTAGTCATATCGGAAGATGAGAGGAATGGGTGAAATGATGCTCACATGAGCCCAGGGTTCACAGAGCTTAGATTACCGGACATTCTTCTTTCTGGATAAGGGAACACTCCGGAGAAAACCTTATCCAGGTATCTCACCCTGACCCAGATTCGAACTCGGGACCTGTTGAACGTGAGACAGACACGCTACCGAGACACGCTACCATCTTCCATAACTACGACACTAAGATTTTCAAGAAGATTCCTCTACCTCAGATCACATTTTAATTGGAAAATTTCCAGAAATTCTGATTTTCTCAACAAATGGCTCTTACGATTTTGATTAAAAGGTATATTTTCATAAAACGTGATGTATATCTTGAATTTTTTGTGAATGTTCTTGGAAATCCTCTTCATTCATGCATTACTTGTGAACTATAAGTAGATAAAATCTTGATAGACAAAAAATGCATACGTCGTTAAAACGCGAAATTTATGTAGAATACATTTGTTTTGTGGAGTGAAGCACCTGAGAGATATTCCTTGTTATTTATCTTACCTTTACAATACTTAAAAGTTTCCCATCCTGCCATGCAACGCCGGGACTTCCGCCGACATTTACAGATGAGAGATGTGAAATGATAATGGAGATGAAATGGAAATACACGAAATTCAAGGGCATGTAATTAAACTGCCCTGCATTTGTCTGGCGACCCGGGAAAACCTCCGGAAAAAACCCCGTGGGTCAGTAGGTCGGCCACGGGAATCGAACCAGGACCTCCCGAATGCAGGCCACAAGATAAACCGCCTGAGCCATCCTGCTCGGAAAGCGTAATGTATTCACATATTCCCCTTGCACATATCTACAAGAAAATTAGCAGTAAGGTCATGTTTAATCTTATCTGAAGTGGAGAAATACACGTTCCTAAGAATATTTTGTGCACGAGTACCTCATTTGTTTTTAACAAAAGGCCCGTGTGTGTCTGAACATATTATGTTATAGTTTCTAAACCAAACTTAGTTCAATGTTTTCCAGGTATACGACAATAATATACCAAAGCATTTTTATAATTTTAATTTCAGTTTTTACAGTAGTCTATCATGTTTGAAGCATTTAATATAATATCGTCCTTTTATCAAGTGGTTTATATCTGTACATTGTTTTGAACTTAAGAACAACATAAATGACTTTTTGTACAGACTAAGTTGTAGTTAGTGTCAAAGCTGTATGTATGCCATCAATTATACTTTTTAATTTCTATCGATATACATTGTGAAACATTGAATTGCATCTGCTTTGCTCGATATTTAAATAATTATATTTAATATATGCAACTCTCCTTTTAATTCAATTTGTAGATTAAAATCCATCAAGCAGAGCGTTCGAATAACGTAAAGAAGGATTGCTGAAAAAAAACCACTATAATTTAAAGCACATTTCGTCATTTTGTTAGCGAAGTTTTACATTTGAATTATCTTCTTACTTGGTAGTTAATTTCAGTGAGAATGTAGTACTGTAGCTGGAATAAATCTAATTTGGGCAACATCTCAAATTTATCAAGAAATTTTCAGTGCGTTACTAAAGTTTTCGCTAAAATAATTGAATTCATATCCAACATTCTTCGGTTATGTTCAAATTAGTTCTAACGCCACATTTTGGCTGCCAAGTGTCCTTGTACTCCTTGTAATAAAATTCCTCTTTGTTTTATTAACTATTAGGATATGGGTGTTTACAGCAAAGGAAATATGCAAACCTTTAAGTATTACTTTGAATTTAAAATGGTAATCGAAGGAAAAGGAAACGTTTTAGGTGATGAATCAGTGGTCCATGGCGTACCTATATGCCCAGTTCATTAATTATATTACTAGGCGAAAACAAAATAATATTTTCCTCTGCAGCTATACATCTTCTAACAGTTTAGTCATTCCTCATTCTACATTTCTGCATGTTGTATAAAATCAAAGAAGTTGTAAAACACTTAAAAGCAATGGAAAGCAGGCTAATATAGAAACGGTTCTTTCTAAAGTATCTTTGTGGAAGTTCCATATGAATGAATGAATTCATGTATTTCCTTAAGTAGAACATATGACCTTCTGAAACGCCGAATCTCGAGACCAGTAGGCAACGGGTTGAGGACGAGAGGTTTCCAGATCAGAGAGATTACAGGATGAGTGATTTGCAACGCCGGAAGTGAAAGTACGAGAGAGATGAGGTGAGAGGTAATATTATGGAGCAATCGGTGGGATACTGGCGGGGGAAACCGGAGACCCAGAGAAAACCCGCTCCAGCGCCATGTTGTCCACTACAAATCTCAATTTTCGGTCGCCTGGGATTAAACCCGGGTGGAAGTTCCATATGGAACATGCTAATTATAATGGATTTTAAATATCTTGAAACCTGATCGAATGAGAATCAACTTTTAAACGCTGGATTTTGAGTCAGAAATATTAACTCATACACAAAATTGTTATTTTAATTCCTATAGAGGCCAACTTGTGGAAATTGGCCAAAATAATAAAAAAATTAGAATGTATCTTTTTAATTCATTAAGTTTGATTCTCCAGGAAACTCTTCTTGAATAAACATGTATAGGAGTGAGAAAAACCATGAGTTGAGATACATTTAAGTAATTCTAAGTGAAGAGTGCTTGTGCGTTTAGGAATTTTGCGATATTCGTACTTCGATTTTTTGTAAGAGTAGTTTTATATCCGCAAATGAACGATAGAGGACGTGAAAACTTTGTGAATGTAATGCATCAGATTTCTTTGCTGTTAAAAGCTTTTTACTATTGGATTGAGTTTTCAAATAACTACTTGACACTTTTTCAACTCCTAAGTCACTATTCATTTTTTGCTTGTGGGCATGCGAAGAAACGGAACATCAAAGCATAGCAACTCGGGGAAAAAAAGATTTGACGTTAGCTTTAGCCTTTCTACTCAAGTAGAATCCACAGCGAGCACAATAAGAAACTTAAGTATATTTGACACTTAGCATGTTGTATAGATTCAGAAAGCCAGGTGGCTAATTCTCCTAAAATCAATAGGTAAGTAGTAGATGTCATAACTATTACAGCTACAAGTCACGGTTACAAGTAACCATTCAGTTGTTTTATGGTTATGTTTGCAGTTAAATTACATTAATTGTTTACCAGCAACCATGGTTCATTATACACGATTTCTTACTAGTTATTTGACGCAATGTAAAATGAACTTCCTCTGTCAACCTTTTACAACTACTCTGGTTATAACCACCAAATGCATTTGCACTTGTTTTCATATTCCTGTACGTATAAAAGTTTGTACAGATGAACTGAGCTATATATAATGCAGATGTAGAAAATAATAACTGAAACATTCTCGCAGAAATTAGGTAAAATATGTAAACGCAACGTAGCTAGAGAGGGGAAACATTAACGCCGAAACACTCATTAAATAAAAGATAATCTCAGTTGGTTAAATATGGGTAGCATAAGGATTATAATAGTACTTTCTCTCGCTAGATACTCAATGTTGCGATGTCTTGCGAAGGAGATTAATCTGCATAATGGGTTGAGGTACTACATGGCAAAGAGTGCGGACAATAAGTTTGACAGTGGATTGTTTACGCAAGCCTATCGTAGATACACAGTCAGTCAGTATATATAGATACTGCTCAGATGTAGTCAATTCGTCTGGACAGCAACGTGTCATATATCGGCAGACGCGAGAAATCATATATAACATGATTGAATGCTGCAAAAGGAGAATTGAAAGGGAATCAAAATCCCTGTGTCAAGCGGCTGCAATGGTAATTTACATTAATTGTATTGGAACTGTCTTAACCGTTTAGTGTGCCCATTATCTCTATCAACGAATTCTAATAATAACTACACTAAAATCTGCGCTTTTATGCCTTTTGTACTTTACGATACAATATATTTGTTATGGAACTATTTACATTGGCGTAAGAGAGTTTAGTTAGTGACAAGCAGAAATATTACTCGACAGAGAGTTGAGGCGTATTGACCTTCAGGTGACCAGCGCTGTGATCGTTTCTTATCGGGTATTAATTGGTCGATTAGAGGAGTGAAATATTAGTAAGTTGACGTACAGTAAGTTACGAAACACAAATAGAGCGATTGGAAGCTGCGTGTGTCTATTTGATATGTTTTCTCGCGCCTGCCGATGTATGACACATTGCTGTCTAAAAGACATGATTATATCTGAACAGAGTATACGTACACTGGACTCACCGTGTATGTGCAATAAACTGAGGTAAACATCTCTGTGTTGCGAATTTTTTCCGATACGCCTTCTCGCTTTGCTATGTAGTACATGCCTTTTCTACATCAGTGGGATTGGATTGGGTTGTAGGGATGGGATTCGGCACCTTGATCAGACTGGTCTTTTGTACCTATGCCCCAAGTGGGGCACCCCCGTGAGGTAGGATGAGGTGAGAGGAGACAAAGGGTGACAGACCCCAAGGAGTCACTACAGTACAGAGGGCAAGAGCAAGGTTGACTCCAGGAAGGCTTGTGCAACTGGCATTCCGCCAGCCGCGTTCCTGAATCAGCCCACTAGGCCGGCTTGGAGACCGGAGTCCGTACCGCCGGAGGAGAAAGTATTTACTCAGAGCATATCATCCCGCCCGCCTCGGTAGCGTGGTGGCAGCATGTCTGCTTCACGTTGAAGAGGTCCCGAGTTCGAATCTCGGTCAGGGTGAGTTACCTGGATAAGGTTTTTTCCGGGTTTTTCCCTTATCCTGAAAGACGAATGTCAGGTAACTCTAAGCTCTATGGACCCTGGGCTCATTTGAGATCATTTCACCTATTCCATTCATCGTCCGATATGACTTAAAGTTGAAGGACGTAAATTACAAAAAAAAAAAAAAAAACATATTGTCACCCAATTATCGGAAAGACCGACCAACGACAATAAATAAATAAATAAATAAATAAATAAATAAATAAAATCTGAATATTCTACCCCGGCACCTAGACAACTATACCGGGGCATGTATCCAAATTTTCTCTTTATTTTTCCATAAAATCTTTACAAATGTTATAATTATACAAATCTCTCAGAAAACTACTCTACAAAACTAAAATGAAATAAAATAACAGAAATAAACACAAAAAATCAAAAAAACAAAAGAAAACAACTATGAAAATTACAAAATCCTTATTTCCTAAATCTATATCTAAATCTACTAATTCTGTAGTCCACCATGGCCTCCGCCATCACTCTCTCCCTCCGCCGCCCATGCAGTCAACTCCATTGTTTGATTATTCAATAATTCTTCCCGTCTTATCCTATTTTGTATTCTAGAACTCCTTCTTGGATCTTGTACTATTCTTCGCCTATTATCAACTCTTTCTCCTTTGAATATTTTTACCTCCCATGCTTTCTTACTTACAAAGTTAGTCAAAACTTGTAATTTATTTACTAATTGTTGATCTCGAATTATGTCATATACGATATATCCTGCTAGCGCATGCCTCTCTTCTTGTTGGTGAATTGCATATCTTCCACATTCAAATACTACATGTTCAGGATTATCTTGTTTGTTACATAATTCACATATATCATTTTCAGTTTTATTGATTTTCTTCCAATAGGTCTTATAAGGTCCGTGTCCTGTTATATAATGTATAAATCCCTTTGTTGGTTGAATAAAATTCAATTTTAGTCTCTCTTTGACGTTCTGAAAAATTTCAAACACTCTTCTACCTTCTAGACTTTCTGTCCATTCTTTTTGCCATTTATCTTTTAAACTATTTTTAATCACCCAAGATTTGTTTGTTCTGACTCCAGTTATATTATAAACTTTTTCTAAGTTTCCTTTTTTCGCCCAAAATTTTGCGCCCTTCAACCTTATTAATAAATCAATCGGCCAAATGGCCGTTGTTACTAGCAATGCCATAGTTGGTGTTGTTTTTACAGCTCCTGTCAGACGTAATAATACTTTTCTTTGCGTTCTTCTCAACAATCTTCTTATTTGCACATCATCCATCCTTTCTGCCCAAACTGCTGCCGCATACGTCATAATTGAAGCAAAAATGGTGTTATGATATATCTGTATGTTACGCAATGGAAGTACAAAATTTAAATTGGTTATTCTTGCTAGCTTTAGCATTATTTTCTCTGTTTTCTGCCTAATATACTCCGTGTGTTTTCTGAAATGAAATTTTTCATCTATCATGATACCCAAATATCTCATCTCTTTTTCCCGTTTAATGTTCTGATTATTTATCTTCACTGTAGGATCCCGCTTTAAATTTCCCTTAAAAAGCACATAATTTGACTTGTTTGGTGCAATTTTTAGTTTTGTTCTGAAACACCAATTTGATAATGTATTTGTAACTTCTCTTGCTTTATTTTCTAGCTCTAGTCTGCTCTGTCCATCCATCATTATGACTATGTCATCAGCATACGCTATTACATCCAAAACCTTATGATCTCTTTCCAGTAGTTCTAATAAATCTTCTGATAAAATATCCCAAAAAAGGGGCCCCAAGATAGAACCCTGAGGGCAACCCTTGGTTATCTTCTTCCTAGTTTCAAAATTTGATCCACCAATGAATACTTCTCTATTGGAACAATAATCCTTTAATAAATTATAAATAGTACTTGAATATTTCTTGTCTTTTAAAATGCCGAAAAAATACGGCCACCATAAATTGTCAAAAGCGCCCGATATGTCCACAAATAATCCAATTACATAATTCTTTTGGCTTTTTGACACTGTTTCTTGAATTTTTAATATTGCATCCTCAGTTGAATATCCCTTTCTGAAACCAAATTGTTTATTATTCATACCCAGCATCAACCTATTTTCCATACCAACGACAGCTGAGAAGGGACCAAAGGCATCCGGGCCACACCCACCCATTTATCTCAGTCACTGAGGGGATGATTAGGGAAGTGTCACTTGTCGCTGGCCGCCTCTTCCCCCTTCCCCTGCCGTCTGGAACCTTCGCGGTGATTCACTGAAACGAGAGACTTCGAGAAAACGGCGATATTCCTATAAAAAAGCTGCAGTGAGTGAATTGAGTCAGTTCTTGGCGAGCTGTGAGGAGCGCCCAGTGAAGGAACGGACTGCGTACGTGCATAAGAGGAGCCTACGTAATTGCGAGTGCACAGTGGAACTGTAACGGACTGACTGGTGAATTGTAATTGTGTGCATTACGTAACTGTGTAATCAGCAAGTGTTCCGATTGTAATTCGGTGGAAATAAAGAACATTTTTGAGTGGTGGAATTGGACTTTTCATTTCACGAACCCACAAAGTCACAATATCATCCCGCCATGCACCGCCGATAATCCCGCCGACACTTCTACCGTGAAAGAAACCACCAGATGAGAGATGACATGATGTGAGATGGAGGGACAGAAAATTCAGGGGACGTAATTAACCTAGCTAGTATTCACCTAGCGAACCGGAAAAACCGCCGGAAAAAAGCCATGGGTCAGGTAAGTCAGCAAAATACAGGTCACAGACGAAACCGTCCAAGCTATCAGTGGGAACTCTGGTTTGGAAAGGACAGTAGTTCCCGAAGAGCGATACCAGAGCATATACAGTGAATGTCACTTAAACTCGGTAAGAATTAGTTACCTTCTTCTTATTTTAGTAACCGTTTTTGGATAACTAGTTTTATGTTTATTGCTTTTGCAACCATTTAATGTTAACCATTTCGTTACTTTCTACTCATCCCTCTGTATGAATGTTCCGTTAACATTCTTTAATCGAATCAACTTAGCTTTTTGTTAGCAGGTGGAGAGCATTCGTTGCCTAGGCAGTGCCGGAAGCCCTACAGCTCCTCGCCAACTCTGTTCGGAAGTTACGGCAGGACTCAAATTAAATCGGAGGGAGTTAATTAGTTTGGCTCTCACTGACATCAACAGTGCTCCCGTCATAGATATAGAATTATACGGTCCCTCATCGAAATGTGAGGCTTCGATTGTTTTGATGCGTCCTTCAATTTGTTTGCGAGGAAACCTGGAAACAGCAGCGCATACAGGCTTTACCTGAAACTTTATACACCAATTTGACTAAAACTAAAATATCTGCGTTATATTCTCATTAATATTTTTACCCACTATGGTTTATTTTAATAGAGCTTCTACAAAATTCATAACTACTCTTATTTTCTATCTTCTATCTGAAAGGTGTTATACTCTACATAAGTGACAATATTTAATATCAGAGTAATGCAACATCAACCCCTAAAGTGCGCTGAAATGTGCAAAAAACAGAAGATAGTAACTAAGAGCACTCGTGGTTCCAAAAACTGTCGCAGCAAAAAACTAATAAGATAGCAAAGTGTTCAAATAAAAGTGTGATAAGCTGTATCAGAAAAGGTTGTGAATTTTAATGTTGTGCATCGAATGCTTATAACTAAAGCCCGGATTTTGATGAAAACTCATCTTTTTTCTGAGTAGTCACAGACGATGCTTATTGGAAATTAAGTGCATTCTGGAACAAATACGTTAGATATTGTCACCCGATCGTTGGAACACCCTATAGAACCAGCTGAGAGCGGCCAAGCAGGGGAGGTCGGAGTTAGCCACGCCCCCCTCGTTTGTCTTATAGTGGTGACAAAGGGTGGTTTGGAGGAAAAAAACATCACTGCGCCGTCTCTTTCTGTTTCACCTGTGTTCTCGAACTTACGGGATATTTCCTCTAATCTAGAACCTTCCAGATCGACCCGCTGGCCCTATATAAGCAGCACGTCGGGCAAGAGGAGTCAGTCAGTCAGAGTTCTTGGCAATCAGCGTAAGAGTGCAGTACTAGTGTAAGGACGAGAAGACTGTGTATGTGCATCGGAGTTTACGTAATCGCAAGTGCAAGTGTAACTTTAACGGACGAACTGGTGAATTGTAATTGTGTGCAGTACGTAATTCTGTGTGATTGGCAAGTGTTAAACTGTAAGTCGGTGGAAATAAAGAACATTGTTGAGTTTGTGTAATTGGACTTTTCATTTCACGAACCCACAAAGTCACAATATATATGATTTCTATAGGTCATCAAAATGCATTTTTCCACATTTTTATAATAGTCATTTTTTAACATTTAGATGCATTTTCCGGTCATTTTCATTGTTTTTCATGAATTTATTGGGCATTTTCATCTATAGCCCGCATTCGGGAGGTCCGAGTTCGATTCCCGTGGCCGACCTGACCCTGACCCAATTGCATGTATATACCACTGTGACAATTTTAAAATAGTGAGAGAAGTGGTGAATAGCTTTTATAGGATAGATTCTAAGGCAATTTAGAGGTCGCAGGATCTGTTTTCTGATACTCAAATCCAAGGTAAATTAGCTTTCATTAAATCAAATTTTGCATTTTTTTTTCGTATACCATAAACCGCCTTGAAAAAAGTTGCATGGCATTGGATAAGTCAATTGAGTTAGTGAGAATTGCGGAAGAGAGAATACAATATGTAAAAGGTAAGATTGTGGACAAAATTAGACAGAAAGTAAAATTTGTGTTGGACAAAAATAAAGGATACCAAACAGTTTGTCAGATTGCCGATATCTTGTCAGGAGAAAACTTCAGAACTGTTCTTTTTGAACAGGATTTAACAGGCAGTGACAGTGTTTTCTAAATATGCACCTATAACAACTGTGGAAGTGGAGAGAAGTTTCTCAAAGTATAAAACAGTTTTAGCTGACAACCTCTGTTCCTTTACTTTTGATAACTTCAAAGAAGACCATGGTGGTGCACTACAACGCTAAGTAAGGTATGTTTCGGCTAATGGGTGCAATAACTTATTTTTTCATATTTTATAAAATTGAAAATGACCTAATGAATTTTGAATTTATTTATTATTTAGGTGCAATAATTTATTATTTACTAAGAAAGTTAATTTTAAAATGCGGTTATTCGAACCATATATTCATTATTTGTCTGGACAGTTATTAATTTATTATTATGAAAGAAATTGTTAAATTTTGTTAGGTCATTTTTTTACATTTTATGTGCATTTTTTATGTTTTAAGGGCATTTTATAGCGCATTTTTAGAGAATTTTTAGGTCAACAACTTCCGGGCCCTACTTATAACCATAATAGTGGCAAACCCACCCATCTCTGAAGGTTTCAAATTCAGTTGAGGTGAATTATCCAGATTATAATTCTGAGCTGCATGGACTCCGAGCTCATTGGGTCATTATTTTGCTTTATGTGGTAACCTCTTGAATACTCTTTTCCTATAAAAAAGCTGCAGGCATAGTTAAAATATAGTTTGTCAAGTAAATTTCTATACTGGATTCAGTTGCAACATATGTATTGTATTCTTGAAATTCTCCCAAGTTGAAGATGATATATCTCTATTTAATGCATTTAAAAATGAGCTCCATATTTTGCCTGTGAATGTTTTATTGCGTGCAGAAAGAGCGGATGTTATACGTCAGTGGAAATTAATTGTTCTTTCACACTAGCCGTGTGTAGGACGCACTATGAAAGGGTAGAGCCAGACTGAAAACTTCAATGCCATAGCCGGTATTTGAACCACGGACCTTCTGGTCTCCATCCAGCCGCTCTAAACCATTGAGCTACTATGCCCAACGTGCCAATATGACATTAAATTCTCCAACTGGCTCGTGTTTTTCCCGGTGAACCACTAGGACTTTTCATAAACACATGAGACAACTACCTTAATGACGACTTACTATGCTGTAAGTACTTTAAGGCCCGGACTTTATAGTTCGGACCACTATTAGATACAATTAATGGAAATGAATTGTTCTTTCACACAGCCGTGTGTAGGACGCACTATGAAGGGGTAGAGCCAGACAGAAAACATCAATGCCATAGCCGAGATTTGAACCAGGATCTTCTGGTCTCCGTGTTTTTGTGAAAGAACAATTAATTTCCATTAATTGTACCTAATAGTGGTCCGAACTATAAAGTCCGGGCCTTAAAGTACTTACAGCATAGTAAGTCTCCATTAAGGTAGTTGTATCATGTGTTTATGAGAACTCCTAGTGGTTTACCGAAAGAAAAAAACACGAGTCAGTTGGAGAATTTAATGTCATGTTGACACGTTGAACATAGTAACTCAATGGTTTAGAGCGGCTGGACGGAACCAGAAGATCCGTCGTTCAAATCCCGGCTATGGCATTACATTTTTCAGTCTGGCTCTACCCCTTCAAAATATAGTTTGTCTAGTAAATTTCTTTAGTGCATTCAGTTGCAACATATGTGTTGTATACTTGAAATTCTCTCAAGTTTAAGATTATGCATCTCTTTTTAATGCATTTAAAAATGAGCTGCATATATTTACCTGTGGATAGTTATTGGGTGCAGAAAGAATGGATGTTATAGGTCAGTTTTTTCCTTCCTGTTTCTTCATTCCTTTGTTTCTTCAACTTTTTCTTGCTTATTAAATTATCCACACCGATATTTGTCAATTTAGCTTTATAACCTACTAGCTTTCTTGCAGATGGTGACAGTCTTGATGGCGTTAATGTCAAATCTGAAGAAAAATCAGCATTTTGGATTAATTGGATAATTTAACGCTAGGTTCAGTTATTCCAACAAAACCACGTGTCACACAGACACTGTGGGGAGCTAGAACTACATTTTCAGTTGTGTTTGATCCAACTTTTTCCATTTCCTTCCCCATGGGGAGTGTGAGGTAGTTGACATTTCAATTCCAGCCCAGTGGGGGACCTGCCTCAGGGATTATGGGCTCTATGGAAATGTGGCAGGCCCTTTGATAGCACCGGTTTCTGAAGGAACACTTCCGTCTCTGTTGTTTGTGCTTGTTTACCACTTTCCAAGTTGTTACTCGGTTTTGACTTTGTTCTTCTCTGTTCGTTTTGTTTTTGGTTCAGATTCTCTGTCCGGGCTACTCAATTGTTTCTGAGTGGCCAACGATAAACTTTTCTACAAAAGCTGTATCATTCCATAACTTGACAAGCGTTTGTACTGATATTCTAGACAGAAATTTTTTCAAATTACTGGCCCATGTTTCATCATTGAAAACCTCTGTTCTTCCGGATGGATATGGGCTATAAAATAGCTTTTAATTTTAAATGCTATTTGATTAAAACATCAAAACGACTTAAAATACCTGGTTATTAGAATGCTGGAGTCATAAAACAACGTAGTGAAACGTTATACGATATGGATATAAAGTAAAAAGAAACACCCATAGACATATTTAAATGATTATAGATAGATTTTAATCAATTAGCAACTTAGAAAATAGACGTAATAATTTACTTAAATCTGCTTAGAAACGTAATATATATTTAGTTTTGTGTATTTTCAATTAAGGTATGGTTATTCTAATATTTACGTGTTTTCTATTTTGTGTTTCGATGGATATAGTGTACCTTATCATTGTGTTTAAGATATTGTATACAGGGCTTTTGTGTGATTGAGAGGAAAAAACGCAAAATGATCTTAACTCTTTCACAATGAAGTTGTAAATAAGTAAATAATAAAAAAAAGACATTTCCAGGACTGAGTGGACTAGGTTAAAATGAATCAGAAATAGAGCTTTCATATTTTTCATGAGCTTCTGTGGGAATGTTGAGAAAAGGTTTCCTTTTTTTGTGGTAATTTTACGTCCTCCAACATTAAGTCATATCGGACGGTGAATGAAATGAATGGATGCTCAAATGTGTCCAGCTTAGAGTTACCCGACATTCGTCTGTAAGGTTAAGGGAAAACCCCGGAAAAACCTTATCCAGGTAACTCATCCTAACCGAGATTCGAACTCGGGACCTCTTGAACTTGAGGCAGACATGCTACCATCTACGCTACCGAGGCGGGTAGAGAAAAGTTTAATGCATTATTAGGAATATATCACGAATTTATGAAATAAGCTTTATGGAATAAATTGGGGGATTTACGTGTAACCGTTGTTTTGGTTTAGGCTCCAAGAATTGTAAAATTATTGAAATATGTTTTATGAATTATCCTTAAATGCAAGAATTATTTTTCTACTTATGCCGTTCTTGCTGTCATTTCATACCACTTTCTAGGATGGCTCAACGCAATGGATTCGAATAGCCATGATCGTTAAAACAATAACAATGGACTGGCCATCCATTCAAATCCAAAAGTCCTGAGTTCGAATCTCGGCAACTGAAGTCACATGCGCCTGTGGTAAACGACGGGGAGGGTCCAAGTAAAATAATCGGTGTGATGGCACGCTTGGTTGTAAACGGGGTATTATTTGATTGCATTGCTTGGGTTTTGCCTTTTTTATAGTAAAAACAAACACTACAATGTAATTGCAAAAATAATATATTTACAATAAGACGCATAATTAGTTGTGTGTATAGGGCTTTGTGTGTGATAAAGGCCAGTACGATATTATAATAACCAAATAACTGCACTAAAATATTTTTCAAGCTGAATACAGGCTAAAGTTGCATATCTCCTACACCATGCACTTAAGGGTTAATCGATACTGCCGGCTCTCGTAGTCATGGTCGCTAAAGCGTATGTCTCTAGCGTTCCGCCGCGTAGAGGGTCGCGGGTTCGAGTCCCGCCTTGGGCATTGGTGTTTATGTGTATGGTGAATATTTGTGAAACCAGGAAAACAGATAAGAAAATTGACGTAAACAATGAAAAAACGGTTAAATAAGAAATATATATATCCATATACATAGATATACTTTTTTAAATTAAATAAAAACACAAAAAATGGAAAGGTTAAAATGCATAAGAAAGGAAATTGTAATTCAGTAGATGACGCAACATGTAATTGATAAGATGTGAATGTTTTATGATTAAAAGTTAAAAGTTAACCACTGGCGCGACGGCCCTTAGAGGGCCAAGGCCTACCAACCCGACTACCGACCTCACGCCCACTTACGCACGGCAGAGGTGGACGATCATCCAACCGATACGGGGAGATGTGGTCAGCATCTTGACATCCCCCAGCCGGAATGTTGGTTTCCGTGACCAGGGCCGCTTACCTAGCGTAAGCTCCTCACTTTCCTCACGATGCTGAGTAGGCACCGGTCTTATACCCGGGATCTAAAATCCCCACCACATGGATGGGATCGAACTCGGGCCGCTTTCCGTAGCCAGGGACCAAGGCATGCTGCCTTAGCCCGCAGGACGGCGCAGGACGAATGTTTTATGATTAATATTTTTAAAAATGAGATTATTTAATGTGTGACGTGGACCAGTAAAAGTTAAGTGTGATTGGTAGTGATGGCAACGAGAGAAGGAAAACTCAATAATTTTGTTAAAACAGATAGGAAAGAAGGCGTCTTTTGATAGAAATACGTTATGGTGAAAAGACGTTAATTCAACGCCGCGACGAAAACTTGTAAAAGAGTTAATATCCGTTTTCAGTCAATTGAAATCAAGGTAAACAATACTACTGTCAAAATTATTCGAAAAATTGTATATATAATACAAATCAAGTGGAACATCTTAAAAAGAATTTATTGATATCGAAGTTTATTTAGAAAATTCAAGAGTTCTCATAGCTCAGACTAAAGCAGATCCGGAGATTTTTTTATATACATCGATACATCAGAGTGTCATATTGGAACAAGAAGAGTTAGCAACTTGCGGCATCGTCATCGTCTTCCCAGTGGCCTGAATACAACCCACAACCCCAGTCACAACTCGGGATGACATCAGGTGAGAATAATACCGTTCCATATGATCGCCGCAACGCAGAACAGCATCTTCCCATCATCGCCAATATTTCTGCTACATACGTTAATTTTAATAAACAATACAGTGGGATATAAATGTTGGGTAACAGCTGGATAATAAGGGCTAGTGTAATAAAGGTATAAACAGTTGAAAGATTTCTGTAGTTACTAACCATTTTGCATTATTCCTGTTATGCGCAGTAAGACAGGAAACAGTCGGCCTTATAGTAACCAAGCTGTGACCTTGTGAGATGCCAAGATCGCTAAAATATTTGCTTTCATTTTGCAGAAAGCTATAAGTGTATGGGTAAAGAAAATCGATATAATCTGCTTTCGTCTTGAATGCATAAGCACTCAATGCACTTAAGGTACAGCTTAGTCAGATCGCCCACCTGCGTAGCACTGTAGTACTTACTTATCCAGAAGCTCCCAATTCCAATATTAGTTGGTTCAAATTGCCCAAAAGAAGGCTATTTTCTATTCAACTCTAAGAAAAATATCATGCACTCCTTAAGAGTATTCCATCTATATTCACTTCTTCGTAACTTAAAGATAAATGTAAAATAATCGTTTCGGGGTCAGATTTGCGGTACATTTTTAGAAATCGAAATTTCGAGAAGCTATTGTATATTCAGATATCTGAAAGGTTTATATTTTAGTACGGTCAGGATAATTATATAAAAGTTACTGCCAACAGCAGTTTTGCGAAGTATTGGGATATTGCAGTAGAGAAAAGAGGAAGAAGATTAGAAAAACGAATCATGTGTTTAACAGCTCAAATGTTTAACCAATAAAAACAAATATTAAAATATATTGTCACTGAGCTTATCGCAAATCAAAACCTATATGTAAAATATAGAAGAGCTTCAACTAACAGCTAACATTTTGTATGAATTAATGATTTATTACTTATCTTCTTCAAACTTTACATACACGTTATTTTTTCTTGTCGTTGCTTATTTGCATGTCTGCCTCTTATATTTAACATTCTGTTGCGTAGATAATGGGAAATTATAATTTATCCACTATTTGCTTCATTATCCTTTTCCAGTATTTTCTCCACGTTGCTTAACATTTATTTTAACCTTAGTTTTCTTCAATATATTCCTAATTTCTCTATAACAATCACACTATTAGGTCACTTAAATTCAATGCACCTGTCCTTGTTCGTTCATACTCTTTTTGGCCTCTTTGTTGCGTAATTTACCATTCTAGTTTGAAAAATCTATTATCCATTAGTGAGTTTCTCCCTGAAATTGCTTACAATTTCTTAGTTTTGAATATAGTCCACTGTCATTCTAATTTCTTTATAAAAACCTTATATTTGTTGCTTCTTTCTATTTATGCTTCCTCATACTCTTTCTTCCAACGTTAGCTGAATCTTTTTCGTCTCCATTTCCCCCCAGTTTCTCCTAGTACAACCATGGATTGTTTTATTACATCATTTACCTCTAATACCTCTATTCTGAACCAGTATTTGACTGATCTTTCTAGCATTTTACTTTTACCCAAACTCTCACCAATTCTGCATGTGCTACTTCATTTTATGGACGTATAGGTAACCACAAGGTTATTTTTTAAAAATGTTTGTGTATTGTCTTTGTATTTTCGCAACCTTTCATTAGTCACCATATCCATGCTGTATATAACATCCATGCTTCTACGATATGTCCTTTTTGGACAATTTGTATTTCTGGTACCTTTACACACATACTCTGACTACCTGTCTTGACTGTTTCCTTTTTCGTAATACTTTTTCCCCTCCGTTCACCTAAAAATTATTCCTTACTCCTAGGCAGGCAATTTTTCTCACTACTTTCAACTTTGTTTCTTCCCAATACCATGTTTCTGTCTTTGCTAATCTGCTAATTGCTTCAATAGTTTCACTTGCCTAAAATAATTGCTAATTGATCTGCAAACACTAATGCCGGCACTTTTTTTCGTACAATTAATTGTGAAATACTTGTTAAATTATTCTGTCCCTTCTAGATTATAGTCTAAGAATAGCATTGGACTATTTTTGTATCCTTGATTAAGCTCTCAATTATTTGTGTTCTCTTCAGTAATTCTTCACTTGGTTATTCTTATTTTCACACAACCCTCACACTTTGCATATAAATTCTCTATATTCCGTATTAATTGTTGCCATAACGATCATAAAACTATTTCCAGAATATCTTTGGGTACATGCTAGAGTATATGAAGTATGGAAAAAGTCGTAGGCAGTATTGGCAAAAAAGATAGGAAATAACAAAAAATAACTGAAATAATATAGCGGATAAAGTACCTTCCATCAACTTTAATACGAGGGCTGTTGAGTGAAGAATGATCACATCTTTTTTGACAACGTACCTTCACTTATCCTCATAATATTGATGGTCCTTCTCAAAATAGTCTTCCCTGAATACCATGCACTTGTCCCAGTGTTTCTGCTATTCTTCAAACACATGCTGGAAACCATTCTTTGAGAGATCCTTCAAACTCGCCTCCGCAGCCTTCACCACTGCTTTTGATGATGGATAATGCCTCCCACGAAAGTATCCAGCATCCAGCCTGCTTCATGGAAATGTGGTCTTCTGCGCCAGATATGGACTTGCAATGTTTTCAGGATATCCCTGTAGAATTGTCTAGTTACTGATGTGTGTGCAGGTACAAGATGCTGATAAACCATTTCATGAATATCAAAAAAATGAGATGACCATAACTTTCCCAGCAGAAGCAACCACTTTTGCTTTTTGGGGGGGTTGGTGATGTAGGAGATTTCCACACTGAGCTTTGCTGTTTGCTCTCAGGATAAAAATGATGTAGCCAAGTTTCATCGAAGGTGATTACGTTTGAAAGAAACTCCGGATCTTCCTCTAACATCAACTTTAACTCCATGCTATCTCCATTGCAGCGGTAGGCGATACTGAACTTACCTGGTTCTCACAGGCGGGAACCAGGAGTACCAACAATGAAACTACTATGGTGTGTTTGTTTCACATTAAGCTAACAGAATATTGTGGCGATCCGTTATTTACGATCGCGCCGCTAGTGTGCACAAAGGAAATGATAGGCGGCTAGCGTTCACAAAGAGCCGACAATTAACGGTAGCACCGATAAACAAGAGACGGATAGAGTATCACAGAGATGAAGGACTTGCCGGCACCGATATAGTTACATTCTAGAACATTCGTGTTTTATCAGGTGACATGTTAGAGAAAATTCGAAAGCAGTCTGAAATTCATGAATGGGTGTATAAAACGAAGCCATGGCTAGTGATGAGTCAGTTGTAAAACAGTGAGGCAAGTTGTGTAATAAGAGTGTTGTTGTAACGAGAGCTGATCAGAACGTTGTTATTGTCATCGACCTTGGTAGATTGTGGTGTGTATGTGACGTAATGTTGTTACATTGGAATTTATCAGTGTATTTCTACGGAAATAAAGAACATTTAGAATTTCTGCAAATTGGATTTTTTAATTCTACGAATCCACAAAGTCACAATATAATAAGATTGAATTTTAATGCGAAAAATTATGACCGTAAAAATATATGATCATTCTTTATTGAACAGCCTTCGTATATTCGTAAGGTTATGCGATGTCGAACTCTTGTAAAAATTTACAATTCCGGTAGTTCCACAGTGTTGTTTATTACGAAATAAGCTGCTCGTTCACTTAAACCTCTTCAACGCTGTAAGAATGGTGTGGGCTGATTAATATTTTTTGGAGTAACCTTGTTAAAGACTGATAAGTCTCTCTTGCATTTCTTCGGGCTTACACATAAATGAGAAGTACCTCGGGTACCTACTGTGTACGTGTTAAAAGGCCCCACTGCTATAACAGACAAATGCATACTGTAGAAGTTTGAAGCTACTGCAGAGAATACCTCTAAAATAACATTGGTGTGTGTGGCAAAGGAGTGGTATTCAACAGTTAAGTTACACTGATAAAATATCGGGTTGTCTCATACATTCTTTCGATTCTTGTTACGTGTTTACGACTAAGAACCCCTGAGAACACTGCATGCCCACATTACTTTTACGTCAAAGAAGTTGCCTAACAATGTGGGGTTTGTTTACAAATACAATAACTGAAAAGAATGCTATGAACACAAACCACAGTGACCTCACGGCCAAAGGTAAATAGGTCAACTTATGTAAGAATTGGTCACCAAACTTCAGTACGAGTTTGTGGATGCAACAGTGTGGAGTTGTAACTTGTGAATGTTAATATGGAAGACAAGAAGGAACATTTTCGACATTTAATGCTGTTTTATTACCGTAAAGGTAAAACCGCCTCACAAACTCAACGAAAAATTTGTGCTGTTTACGGAGAAGATGCAGTGACGAATCGGCCATGTCAAAAATGGTTTACTCGATTTCGAGCTGGGAAAATCTCTGTGAAAGACAAACCTCGTTCTGGACGACCTGTGGTTACGGATGAGGAAAGGATAAAGGACATGATTACGAACAACCCCAGAATAACAACTTGGGAGGTAGGGCAGGAGCTAAACTTATTTCATGCAACTGTAGCCAGGCACCTAAAGAAACTTGGTTACGTAAATCTTCGGGATGTATGGATTCCGCACGAACTGAGTGAACAAAATTTAGTTCAGCGCGTTTCCATCTGTGACGCATTGATAAGACGCAATGAAAGTGCCCCTTTTCTGAAACAGCTGGTTACAGGAGACGAAAAGTGGATTATGTACAACAACATCCGAAAGAGAAAGTCATGGCGTAAGAAAGGGGAACCACCACTCTCAATTCCTAAACCAGGGCTTCATCCTGAGAAGATTATGGTGGGACTGGAAAGGAATTATTTATTACGAATTTATTCCTCCTGGGGAGACCATCAATTCAGAGAAATACTGTTCTCACTTGGATCGTCTGAAGGTTGCCCTAGCAGAGAAAAGGCCAGAATTAGTACCTAATGGTGGAAATGTGCAGTGTTTAACGCCCGCTTTTACTACATACGGCACCGCAGGCGATGACACTGATGATACATGAGATGAAGATGGAGCACCGGTGGAATGAGATGGCGGGGGAAACCGGAGATCCCGGAGAAAACCCGCCCCAGCGCCATGTTGTCCACCACAAATCTCACTTTGCGGTCGCCTGGGATCGAACCCCGGCCGCCTTGGTGAGAGCCAAGCGGTCTAACCACTGAGCCATGGCGCGGCCCCCCTAATGGTGGAGTCGTCTTTCATCAAGACAATGCCAAACCACACACTTCTATGGTAACTCGTCAGAAATTACGGGATTTCGACTGGGATGTGTTACCTCACCCGCCTTATTCTCCAGACATTGCCACATCCGACTATCATTTATTCCGATCCCTGCAAAACGTCCTTAATGGCAAACGCCTTACTTCCTTGGAGGATTGCAGACTCGCCGTAGAAGAGTTCGTCAACCAGAAATCTGCAAGATTTTGGAAAAATGGTATTGATAAGCTTCCTGAGAAATGAAGATATGTTATTGATAATAATGGTGCATACTGCACAAAATAAAGTTTGTTTTGAAAATTTCATTGCCTTGTTTACTTTCGATGACCTTGCGTATGTAAACAGATTACCCCTACATGATTAGGCAACTTCGTTGCCGTAGTTGTGATACGGGCATACAGTGCAGGCGTTCTTTGTCGTAAACACGTAACAGGAATCGAACGAATTTATGAGACAAACCAATACTTTTTAACTAACGCTTGCGATATGGAGTGCTTTTACCAGAATCTACGGTTGTACGGACGATTTAGTGCGTATTTATAAGCAAAATAGTATCACATGGTACGCATATATACAATTGAATTAACATATATTTTTATCTGCATATTCAATGCATTACTTCCTCCATTTGCTGTTATGAAATTGAAATACATGGGTCATTCAATAATTAGAGGCAACACTGCCTGCATTTGGTGCTATCAGCAGTAAACCATGTAAGCTGATAACAGTGAAAAATAAGAGCATCTAATGTTTGTTAGCTATGACTTTGAAGACAATAATCTCATTTAATAAGACATTTTTAGTAAGTTTAAGTGTAGGCTGTTATCTCAGTGATCTAAATATGTTTGGCAAATACGAAAAAATATCCTTCATTAAAATTTAGGTTGCAAGAGGTATCAATGTTCGACAAAGCCATACAAAATTATTGCAAGCTTATTTACTTCGCAGATGGAAGTGGGAAATTCTGTAGCATCCTCCATACTCCCCAGATATGAGTGATGTGATTTCGACCTTTCTGCGAAAAAGAAATTTCTTCTTAGAGGAGTTCGCTTTAGAACCAAGAGGCAATTATAGCAGCAGTACAGCAGTTTGAATATTAGGACAACAAGACGCTGCGGATGGCATCCGTCGGCTCCCTAAATGTAAGGAGGTCAGTTCTTCATGTTGGGCAGACTACTTTTAAGCACTTCAATAATGTTACTACTCCAAAAATGTTATATTTCTTGTTAATTCAAATGTTGCCACTAATTTTACTATCGAATGACCCAAGTAAACGAAAATTACGCCATATGAACACACATCATCATTTATACGTGTTGCATTTTATTTATCTCGTTAAATAAAATGCTTTTAACCCTTTTAAAAGCTAAACAAAACTTTTACCACTTCACTCATAATTCTTTAATGATCTAGGAAGTGCATGGAATGTATAAAATAATGCCATATCGTTTAATGTTCATTAAGAAACGTGCTCTGACATTGAGCCATATACAACGTATGCATAAAATTCAGTGTTTTTTCAGTTTAAATATTTTAATATTAAATAAAAATTAAGAGTAAAGTTTATACATGATCTGAAAGTTAATATTGATGTCTTCTTTATAATTTAGTGCAAGACAATATGTGCTCCATTTATAATTTAACAGTAACATTCCGACGTTTTTATAGATGCGTGAATACGTATGTGTATACTGTACAATAATTTTGTAAAAACTAACACAGTTAACTAAAATAGTTATTGGGAATATCCGCCATATATTTTCTGACAGATTGTCATCCTTAGTTCTCTTAAAATGGCAATGTGTCCGAAACATGGAACATTTCCTTCTCAGTTACCATTTAGCCTGCCTCGGTGACGTAGATGGTAGCTGTCTGCCTCACATTAATGAGATCCCGAATTCAAATCTCGGTCAGTTTGAGTTCTTTGGGTAAGGTTTTCTTCCAAAGTTTTCACTTATCCTGAAAGACGAATGTGTGGCAACTCTAACATCTATGGATCCTGGGGTCATTAGAGCATCATTTTACCAAGTTCATTAATCGATCTATATGACTTAACGCGGAGGACGTAAATAAAAATTGCATTTCATGGATATCCATCTGTGAAAATTGGTAAAAAAGTGCAAAAATGACAATTTTTGGCTAATTAAATAAAGTAATCAGTATACTTCAATTTCATATTATTTTAATGCCATGCAACCCTTTAAAATTATGGCACATGACTAATATGGGTTACTGTAAGTCGGCACAGTGCTTTATGCCCGCCTCGGTAGCGTGGTGGTAGCGTGTCGGCCTCACGATCAAGATGTCCCGAGTTCGAATCTTGGTTAGGGTGAGTTACCTGGATAAGGTTTTTTCCGAGGTTTTCCCTTATCATGATAGACGAATGTCAGGTAACTCTAAGCTCTATGAGCCCTGGGCTCATTTGAGCATCATTTCACCCATTTCATTCATCATCCGATATGACTTAACGTTGGAGTACATAAATTACAAAAAAAAAAAAAAAAAAAAAAAAAAAAAAACAGAGCTCTGTCACCTATTTTGCTAATTTTCTCATATCTTTAATTTTCAGCGCTTTTCAGAATATAAATTGCTGCACACGATGCAGCTTTCAAACTAGAAGCTTGAAAATATTTGTGCTTGGATAAAAAAAACCGTACCAAAGAAAATGGATGAGTTTTTTATAATGTCGTCAGTATTGTGCAATTAAATAACAAAAGCACACATTTCACAAGCAAATATTAAAAAAGTAATGAATGGATTATTTATGATTAATATTGATAGGAGAATTTTGTTTTGAATTGGTATGAGTTATAGGTGGCCATGACCGAATAAAGTAGGTCACAAACAGCGAAGATGAATGTTAATATTCAATCTACATAAATGGTAAATACTGTGATTTTGTGGGTTCGTAGAATTAAAAGTCCAAATCGCAGAAATTCAAATCGTTCTTTATTTCTGTAGAAATACACTCACAGTAGCTTACGTCACATACACAATTACACTTACGTCACATACACAATTACAATCTACCAAGGTCGATGACCACAACAAAGAGCTTAGTCAACTTCCACTGTTTACAATACTCTTGTTACAACTCCTGTTTACGACTGTCTTTACAACTGTTTACTACTACTCGCTGGCGTGTCACAATCTCTTATATACCACTACTGATATCACGAGATATTTCTGGAATATTCTGTAACACACAAGAAATTGACTGATGTTTGTCAATCAAGATATCACTAGAATATTCCATTTTCCTCACGTTATCTGTATTGGCATTCCTTTTATCTCCGCGCTATATTTATCTGCTTAGGTAAGATCTTTATTTCCTTTATGACTATCAGTTCCTTTGTGTGCACAAGACGCGCTATCGCAATCGGGTTCGCGACAATATGATAAATTACAAAGAAAGATTAAAATTATAAAAGAAAATTGTTTTTAGGATTTTACATTTGGAAAATCGGAAAATTTTATAGTTCAAAATTAATGTATTGGCCACAGGAAAAAAAGTGATGCAGACTATAATAGTTACCATGGTAATAAGGAAAAAGTCAGTAAGTGAAGAGGACAAGATAGCGTCTTTTGTGTCTTGATAGAAGAGACGTGTGTGAAAACCATTGCATGAACTGTACTAATTATTCATCATCGATATAATGAAGTTTCGATATACTGCAACCTTATTTTCAGAAAACTAAAGAAAAGAAATTGCGTGTGTGTAAAGACGACCAAAATCTAAGAAAGTGATTGTATTAGGATTGTAATAGTCAGAATTGTATGATAATATTGTAACTGTGGGGATTCGTAGAACTAAATGAAATTGAAAATGTTCCTGATTTCCGTGGAAATACACTCTGTTCAATACTTATAGTAGCAGAATTACGTCACATACACAATCTACCAAGGTCGTTGACCACAAACATAATCGTTCACTTTCTAAACAAAATTGCAGGCACACGATACTCAGTTCTGATTACACTCTGCTTACAACTCTCGTTAAGACTCCGTTTACGACTCCTCCTGGCATGTCGCGATCTCTTCGATCTCTCTACCAAGACAGCACTAGAACCTTCTAATTATCTAGCCTTACTGGTAGCGATGGCAATATGGTCCTTGGATCTGATAATCAGACAACGAGGAGCAAGATTCCTGCTTAAGGAGGGAAACCACATGAAGCTTGAAGAAATAATAGGGAGCCCATGCGCCACAAGATCAGAAATAGCACAGAAGCTACTTGATGAATGGCAACAGGAGTGGGATGGGATACCAGAAGGAAGAAGAAAGCATGAATTATATCCTAATATCAGAGAAAGTTTGAAATTAAAAGAGATACAACCCAAAAGAGGAGGAATACACTATTTTACTGGACATGGGCCGTATAAAACTTATTTCAAAAAGATTGGGAGTCAGGACGACGATATATGCAACATATGTGAAAGAACAGATTCCCTGAACACGCCATGTTCGAATGTGCAAAATACGAGGAGGACTTAAAACAACAAAGGAAGTCACTGCAAGGAGAGTAAATATGGAACATCATCAAGAATGTACAAGACTACAAAATACTGGAAGAAATGGCAGAGATAATATCAGGGAAAGTAATGGAAGAATACAATCAACAACGATAAGAGCGGGAGGTAAGAAAGAGAGAGCGATGGCAAACAGGATCAATTATAATGGGAACAACACCAAGAAGGTTGCAAAGATTAAGGCAAAGACAACCCAGAATTACAACACAAGAAAAAGAGGCAGAGGAACAACAAGAAGTCAGGGATCATTGTAACAACAATTAACACCGGATAGCGTAAATTGAAGAAGGCAGTATTGGACATCAATATGAAGAAGGGGAACCGGTTCCAGGACCAGAACGGAGGAAGATATAGAGGAGGTCGACTAATGTGGACTTAAGACATGGACCGAAGACCAATCCCTCGTCAGAGAAAGTGGCTACACTATAATTCCAGTCGCGTGGATTTGGACATCGGATCATGCTAACAATCGATAGTTGGATAGAATATTTGACTTAGACTTGTAGTAGGAATTGTAGTGTAATATGTATTGTGATAAAAAGTTTGTAAAGCCACTGGTTTCCAGTAGCTATAGGTTAGAGTAGATATAGGATATGTTAGGATGTATCTACACAGATTGTTATCTAAGTGAAATAGATAAAGAAGGTTAGCAAATAAAGAAAATCTGTGGACACTTATCCTCTGGTATAGCCTCTAGATGCCAGGGTAGAAGATGAGCAGATTTTTTTTTTAAATTTTTAATTTTTTAATTTTTTTTATATATAGCTTCATCTATCTCCGCGCTATCTATATCTGCTTAGGCAAGCTCTCTATCTCCGCTGGGCACTATCTGTCCCTTATCTCTTCGCGCCAAGCCCTTTGTGTGCGTCGCCGCAGTTACCACAGTCACGTAGACGTTGTTAATTGCAGCGAGTTTAAGGTAAAAAAAAATTGCAACCATTTTCTTTATTTCCTTAACATTGAGTTCCATAATCCAAGTATCCGAGACCACGATCAGGAGAAGATCTCATGCAAACCGGAGCTACAAAGGACACCACAACGAGAACATCATCAGTACGACTACATCCTCATCCACACCATCAACACATTTGTAGTAATACTGCTAAAATAGAACCTCGAGAATACCACCCCACCATCTTTCTATCATCGGCCATAATTACGATTGCAATTAAATGACAGTAAAACATTGTATATTAATACCACAATAACTATTTTGGACAAAGGTCTGAAAATTGGTCTGTGACCTATTGCTAATACTACAATAATTGTGTTAAAGTTTCAAGTCAATCCAAGCAAAATTGTAGATTTTAGGATTTGTCACAGATGGGTATCCTTAATGTATCAGCAGTGTTCGCCGATTGTGGTATCGAATGTAGTGACAATATCCCGGTCTAGTTTTACATGTGAACATTGTCATTTTGCATAACATTTCTATGCTTCAGCAGGTCATTTTAAAATTGAATACTGCAGTCCAGTAATAAAAATTTATACTCAATGTAATTTGGCTACCAGAAACGTGATTTACCAGGCAGCCGTATAGCGTTTCAAAGTAAAGTACGAGGTCTGAATTTTGACTTTGTCAGAGGGATGGATTACATAAAATTCAAATTATCAACATCGTCAGTACGAGCTAACTTTTTCAAAGCTCCCACTCCCTCTGACACATACAGGATGGGGTTAAAGTACATCATGGCCATATTCTTTGATGCAGTCCCTACAAATTTTAACCCTCTCTATTGATACAGGAAGTCCTAAAGCGGAGTAAAATTAGATTACCAGGACCTTATGCCGTCCCCACCTCCGCTCCCTCGGGGGCGGCAAATATCATCTACGTACTTAAACAGAATGTATCTACCCTTACGGAATACTTTAGTGGAACATTTCAGTGTACAGCCGCTGAAAAGATGTAACACTCTAGTTCGGGAACGATCCCGGACCTTTTAGGAAAGCATTCTGATTCAGGAATGCATAATGCTGTTGTTTTGTCATGAATAGAGCTAGAATTTGCATGTACTATAAAATATGAATATATGCATACATCTATACACTAAAAATCTGCTAAATATTCTCTAAAACTTAACAATATACATTTAAAATAATGTACATTATTTCTCACATTTATTAACCTTGAAGTAACTAAATAGTGAATTCTTAAACAGGCTCCAATTAAAAATTATTAGTCTCTCATTCAATCTATTTTAGTGTTAGTGTCTTTATTACAATAAAAAAATTGATTATTTTTCCCCATTTTCTGGAGGAAACGATTTTCTTCTGTTACTTAAAATGTTATATAAAAAGCAGCAGTTTGTAGATGTATATGTAATATTTTGTTGCAGGGCATCTATAACAATGGTATATAAATAATATGGTTTATTTTATTAAATAAAACTAAGAATCAAAAACTCAAAAATAACCTTCATTTTTAAAATATTCTGAAAATACAGCATTAAAACTTAATGTTTTATCATACTTGCACAATACCATACGTCCATCTGTTGTTAAGAGTAAGGTTTCCATGAAACCAGATCAACTTTACTACTCTTCCCTTCGGCAATGTAGTGTTCCGTTCCCTACTGCTCCACTTCAGAAATTACGATTAGGCGCACATTAGTGCAAGTTTAAGGGCACTGGGAGGTCAATGGGCTTCAAAAAACCGATATTTTTGGTTTTTAAAGTTAAAAAACTATATAATTCTTTAAATTTTAAATATATATATATATAGGTGTCAGCTGGTATTAAAGCCCTTTAATCCATCAATTTAAAGATGGCACCGCAATGACACGCCCATTTTCTGATATAGTACGAAGGGAAAGATTCTTCCAGATGGCAAACCACTTGCAGGTCGTGGAAGACTAACAGACAATGAGATTGACCTCCTCCAGCAGTATTATGGACTAGCTATCAGGAGAAATACAGGTAAAACAATTGCAGAAATGAAACAAACTATTTGGGCCATTTATTTTCATAAATTGTCGACAGATAGTAATCCACAGCATGATTTATGTCCTAAAGGCGAAGATACATGGTGTGGCTTTCAAAGAGCTCAGATTAGGAAAGAAATTTATAAACATAAACACTCTCTTCCAGAAGAGATTCTTTTGGAAATTAAACCAGTATTTAGGGAAATTTCTCAAGATGAATTACTGAGAAAGTTCTTGCATGGTCGAACCCAAAACCCAAATGAAAGTTTTCATCATATAATATGGGAAAGAATTCCAAAAACTGTGCATGTTAGGCCAAAAACTTTAAAAATTGATGTATATGATAGTGTTATTTGTTATAAATATGGGTGCAGTGGTAGGCATAAAGTAATGACAAAAATAGGTATAAAGGTTGGTGAAAATATGAGGGCAGTATGTCTAAAATAAGATGTGCGTCGACTCTCAGAGGCAAAAAGAACAGCTCAGTTGCGTGAAAGTAGAGATAGAAGTAAGAAAAGGAAAAGAAAAGATGAGGAAAATTTAACTGAGCAGGAATATGGAGCAGGCATGTTCTGAGAGTATGTATAATTTAAAAAGAATGCTGCTAAATCTTTGATCGTGATTTCCCAAAACCTTGATTTTTCATACTTTAGGTGCATGTTTCTCAAAAACTATAAAAGATATTGATAGAAAATTTTTAGTGCTTATTTTTAATGTTCCCTGAAGCTAACTTTTATATTCATATGATTTATAAAATGGAGGGAAAATAAAATTCAGTCCTTAAAAATATTATGTTTTTTGTTTAACACAACTAAATAATTTTTCTTGTGCATAGTATAAATTATGTATGCTTTTTAGTTAGTTTAGTTTATAAAACTGTGTCTTATGTTATTTAGGATAAAGATTGGTACCGATAGCTTTAAATTCCTACAAGGAACCTAGACCTGAAGTATAGGGTGTAATACCATTTCTCAGGGTACACAGAGTGCCTTATGCCCCTTTTACAAGGAACTGTATGAAATTAATGTAAATATTATACATTCGTTAAATGTACATATCCTTATACTATGATCATACCAAATTTCAATTTCTTACAATGTTTAGTTTTTTGTATATTTATATTTTAATATTATTAAAAACTAGCCCTGTCTGGGTAAACATAACCTCCCAGTGCCCTTAATACAAGCTATATCAAACTGTGTGATGCACCTCGAAGGCTCTGTGCTTTCAGTAACGCTATTCAGTGTCTATATGGTGGATTTCCCAAGTCAGTTGAACGTCAAAATACCCCAGTTTGCCGACGACGTGCTCCTATTCCGCACAGATAAAAACCTGCTAAGAGTCCTCAACTCTGTACAAAGTCACCTCCACCTCGTCCAAAAGTGGTGCAAACGCTGGTAAATGTCTGTTAATCCAGACAAGAGCCATGCGATTTGCTTCACAAAACAGCAAATCCCTGCCAACTGCCCTACATTCACCTACCAAGGCCGAAATCACTATTTAACAATGTTGGTTATCAAGAATATCAATGTATTGTTTAAGTAGATTGTGACGTTTATATTTAAGAATACAGTGTAGAAGATATTTAAATGTCCTTAGCAGCATAAGGTAAATATTTATCACTGTATAACAGCTATTATATAATACACCTTTTATATAATTTACGTCCTCCAACGTTGTCATATCGGACGATGAATAAAATGGGTGAAATGATGCTCAAATGCGTCCGGGTTCAACGGAGCTTAGAGTTACCCGACATTCGTCTTTTAGGGTAAGGGAAAGCCCGGAGAAAACCTTATACAGGTAACTCACCCTGACCGAGATTCGAACTCGTGACCTCTTGAACGTGAGGCAGACACGCTACCATCTACGCTGTATAGGCGGACTCTAAACATGTTAATTCGAAAAACTTCTTTTGTCAACTTAGGGTTTATCTAAGGTTAGTAATGTGGTGAGAGAGCGGTTTCATACAATGCTTGTGCTTTCTTAGCACAACCTTTGAGTTCAAAAATCACATTTGACTACGTCACATAGGACGTTTCATTCAAAAACCAGAATGGCCGCCACTGTGGCACACGTCACCTGTTTGTTTACGAGCCAGATATAACGAAGGAAGGGGTGAGTAGGAGTACAGCTTTTCACACTTCAGGTGCTCATCTTGCTAGCCCTGGGTTAACAGCTAATGACAGTTCTGCTACACTTTATTTGCCACTTTTGAGCTTTATGAAGCTTTCAACATCCAGACTGGAAGTTTACGTCTAGTAGTCCTGGAAGAATTTGAGAAAAAACTTTAATTTGTTTAGATTCACATGACTTTCTCTGAGCCTTATTTTTATACTTTTTCTACAATCTACTCTTATACAAGTTCATTTTTATGTCTCCTTCATGTTAATTGAAATACATGTCTGCAGAAATTTATGTAATTGAATCACTCTGTATATTCATCCAATCGATCTCTCAAATATGACACTTAATAACAATTGTAAAGTAGTTATTTAAAATATGATTGATAGCTTAGCAGGAAAACATTTATGAAGGAATAGTGGAATGTCCTGAAAGTCCTGTCTGACATCCACAGAAATGATCTCATTTAAGTATAGAATATTATTTATTCGAAGTGTAATTTTAATTGATTTGTCATATATATTGTAGGTAAAAAGGTATTGCACTGTCCACCCAACATTTGGATATATTTATTGAATAAACAAGGATGCATTTTTAGAAATTTCTGAGAGAGAGAATTATTCCATTTGTTGGATAAATGCCACATACCATATTTAAATTCAGTACTTTCCAAAGAAGTCAAGAAAATTCCTTCTCTCAAACTACTCTTATATGGAATATTTCTTGTATTTTATGATTTTCAAAATAAATGGCTCTAATCTGTTCACTAAAACAGCAAATTTTGTAGAAGGATTTCTTCTGATGTGACATTCTGCACCAGTTGTTGCGACATTTGTAAAATATATTTTACAATTGAAGTTTGGTGATGCAATTTTATGAAGATCTACGTTGCTGAAACAGCCAATGCATGGTCTCGGTTGGAAATCTACAGCAACTAATTTATCAATTAAAGGAACTAGTCAGCTTCTTTAAAATATTCCAATTTTTTATTCTGGATGAATAATGCATCACGACATAGATTGATAAATAACTTTAGAAGCGTCCTTTCACTTTACAATATTAGATCTAACATTTTATAACTTTTCGCACTAAAACTTGCAAACAAGTTCTCTCAAGGTCACTCTTCCATAGCTTTCACACTAAGAATGATTTATCTCCGTCTTCTGCGCCAATACAACTTAGAATAACCCTTTCCTTTTTTGTAAAACCAAGATTATTGAACTTACCGTCACTATGGTAACTATTCGCTACGTCATACATGACGAACAATATAACCACTATATTTAATTAATTTTACAATTTCTTTTTCAAAACCTAATATAGACAATTTTAACATACAAACAAATATTCCAAATAATTTTAAACTCCTAACAACTTCGTTAAAACAAATTAATATTATTAATTCTTTTTCATTCCTAACTTACTTTATCACATGTCTTTTTTTAACTCTAATATCATTCACTTCACAAACACATTCAACAATTATTCATAATGATTTCTTTTTAAATATTTTAAAAAAATTAGAGGAAATATAAAAATGATAATATGTTGGAGCTGAAATTGAAAACAACTGTTTCAATGTTTAAAATATTTTACCAAAAATAAAATGTGTATCTTTAATTTTTAGGGAAGACACTCTGAACAAGTTCTCTTCATTCTCAGTACCTTTGCCTAATAGTAAATCTTATATCTTACTCAATAAAAATATATGTGTTGTTAATACACACAATTTGTCAAACACTTCTTTTTTATTGCCTCTATAGTCGAGTAGTCAACGTTCTGGCTTTTCAACCTTATTAATATTTAAATTTATAAAAATCAATGTTAAGAAACCCACAGTTCAGGGAGCAATAATACCATCAGTTGTTTCCCAAGTGGAAGCCCCTAATATGATCACAGAAGTTGAAGTGGACTATGCTTATGAATTAAAGAAAAAAGCAGTTTTATTAAAAGGTTAAACATTTATAAGATATTAATTACTACTGGCCATGTTTTCCAGATGGGAAGTCGTCATACTTTTTCTCTTGGTTATGCAAATAGAACGAATTTCAATCATTACACAGCGAGCAGCTGTCAAAACAACTGACTATCCCTTAGCTCTACTGTATTTTACTATTCTGTTTGTTACTACAAGGAGACACACATCTAACCCGTTTTAAAAATATCGATCTCGGATAAAAATGAACTAAATAAAACAAATTTTATAAGAATAGCTTGCTAAAGCAAATGTAAGTGTAACATATCCAACCTTTTTATGAAAAATTCGAGAAGAGATTCATATGCAGTTAAAAAAGTAAGATGTTCTGACATGCAATCCCGTAATAATTTCTAGCATGAATATGTTGCTTACAGCATCGCCTTTATATGCAGAGTAAGCAGATAGTATGACTGAGGAAACCAGTCAAGCAGTGTGACAGCTGGGTGACAGAACTCGTCTTGTCGCCCTAAGGAAATGTGCAGCTTCGAAGAAGGGTCCTAGAAATTTTTGGGGTGTTGTAACTTTAGTTCCCAACGGCGAAGGTTCAACAATATGGGTAAGAGTTTGAGCTTATTCAACGTTGATGCATGTGATCGAGTAGAACTGAATACAACATAGCTCATCACGATAAAAAATGCAATAAAATCTAATATATAGCACTTTAAATGACTTTATCCACTATTATCAATTCATTTATCCATTATACATTTTACTGTCAATTTAAAGTATATTTTCAATGCGTCTGGCAACGGAACTATCACTGTAATAACGTACCTGAAAGTTTGATAGTGTAATGCCTGCTGTAAATAAACCATGTGTACCAAAAATCTGCTGCGCAGTAGAACAGCAACGCCCAAAACTGAAGCCCAGAAATTCCTCATGTACCACTTGCAAGTTGCTGCTGGATATCCTCGTCAGCTCTGTAATGGTGTGGGGGATGGTGCTCCCGGTGTAGTTTGCTGCCCATTAGGGATAAACAGTTTCTCCCGTACAATGCTGTGTTATTATGCATATTAATGTGTTTCAAATAGGAAGAGTTCTCATCTGTAGCCAATCAGATGCGTTAGAGCCTTCACCCTTGCCACCTCGTTCTCCCCACTCTTTTTATATTTCTCTCTCTCTCCCTCGCACACTTGCGAGTGTTCGTGACGCTAGACGTAAGGGAACGCAAACTGAATTTTCCAAAGTTTTATAACAATGCAGTGCTGAATTCACAATTGCAACATGAATATTCGTATTGTGACTTTGTGGGTTCGTGAAATTAAAAGTCCAATTACACACATTCAAAATGTTCTTTATTTCCACCGAATTACGGTTGAAACACTTGCCGATTACATAGAATTACTTAGCGCACACAATTACAATTTACCAGTTCGTCTGTCACAGGTCCATTGCACGCTCACAGTTACGTACAACTTCTCTGATACACGTACACCATCTTCCAGTCCGTCCACTCAGTCGGCGCTCCTCACGGCTGCTCGCCAAGAACTGAACTCTCCTCCAGCCAGATGCGTCGCTTATATAGGACCAACTGGCCAATCTAGAAGGTTCCGGGTTAGATTAAATATCCTGGATGTTCCAGAACTCAGGGGGGAGGGGAAAGAGACGGCACAGTGGCCTGCGATCCCTTCAGTTGGCGCTACAAGATAAATGGGTAGGCGTGTTCGAATGCTTCCCGGCCCTCACTCAGCCGACAGTTGGTCGTGCCTGGGTGACAGTATATTACGAAAATGGTTTTAATATTTAGTTTAAAATTACAGTTTATGAATTACTTACTTTCCTAATCCTAACGAAAATACCAGCGGTGCATCCGTGCAGCTGTTACATACATGTGAATGTTACATACGTTATGAGATAATTCGTGATTGTCATTGTCTTCAACGTCTGAGTACTGCACATTTATGATGATACGTTAAAATATCTCGTTAGGTGCTATTTCTTTCCAAAACTCATCTTCTTGTAGTTTATCTGATGTCTCACGCAGTTTTTACCAGTCTTGTTGTGTTCCTTGTCAATTTCTTCGCGAATAAGTCATTCAACGTCAGTCAGTTTAAAACTATTATTTCTGTTTGCAACATAATTTGAGCCTACATTAACTATTGAATTGTTCTGACAGTAGTGAGGGTGAAGCTGGATCGCACTTCATTGATCCAGGTGATACACTTTTTCATGGAAGAGTAACTGAATAATACTGCTTTGAACTCTCCTGAGTAAATAAAGGTTACGAACCATTCATCAACAAAGATATAATATGACCAGACACGTTCTGCCAGACTAGCAAGAAGTGTATCGTTTCCCCTCATTGAATTTAACAAACACCTTGGCTTATTCAAAGTACATATTTCTTTTATCACGTCATGTCAAATGTTTACGTTTCAATTCTGAGTAATTTCAAATATACGTTGAAGCATACATGACAACCAATAATGATATTCATTACAGTGCTTACGTCACAATGCATTGCTACGAGGGGGGGTACCCAGAAGAAACCGGACTCCGAGGGTGCAGCCACTTCATAGACGTAGTGCAGGGTTCTCACGCTAGATGGTGTTAGTAGAGATCTTCATGAAACTGATGTGCAGACGGCGTCAGTGTAGAGCTGAACGTGCAAGTGTGGTATTGTGTTTCTCTGACTGTTGGCGGGTTAACCCTGCGAAGTCGTTATGGTAACTAAAGAGTGTGTGTAAAATTTGTTTCCTGCTTAAGGAAACTGCAACGGAGACACACCAAATGCTTAAGGAAGCTTTCCAGGAGGACGCTTTGATCCTCACACAGGTTTTCGAGTGGTTTGGACGCTTCAAACGTGGTGGGATGTGTTGAAGACCAAGCTCGTTCATGACGCCCTCCAACATCGTGAAATGTGGAGAACATTGAAAAGATCCGTCAAAAGATCAACGAGGATCGTCGCCAAACGATCGACCAAATTTCAGCAGCGACAGGAATCAGTTGGAGCTCGTGCCAGCGGATTTTGAGAGAGGATTTGTACATGAGACGTGTTGCTGCTAAATTTGTTCCGCGCCTTTTCACACAGGAGCACAAAATCATCCGAATGAATGTGTGTCAGGACTTGAAAACAGAGATTGTACGTGATCCAAACTTCTTGAACAAAGTTATTACAGGGGATGAGAATTGGTGTTACGGGAATGACCCAGAAACCAAGCAGGCGTCAAGCCAGTGGAGGACTCCCAACTGTCCCAGACCACCCCCCCCCCCCAAAAAAAAAGCGAGGCAAGTGAGGTCAAATCGTGAAGACGATGATCATTGTCTTTTTTGATATTCGTGGAATTGTGCATTGGGAATTCGTACCCCCTGGCCAGACTGTTAACCAGCACGTTTACTTGGATGTTTTAAGGTGTCTGCGAGAGGAAACGCCCGGAGCTTTGGCGATCAGGTGACTGGTTTCTGCATCATGAAAAGCTCCAGCTCACACGGCCTTACAAGTCACCCACTATTTGGCATCTCAGGGGTTGTCTGTCGTTTCCCACGCTCCGTATTCGCCGGACCTGCCCCGTGTGTCTTTTTCTATTTCCACAAATGAAACAAACTCTAAAAGGGGAACATTATGTCGACGTGGAGGGGTAAAAACAGCTTCGCAAAGGGTACTGGACAATATCAAACTTGAAGAGTTCCACACATGTTTCCAACAGTGGGAAAAGAGACTTGAAAAGTGCATCGCATATAATGGAGGGTATTTTGAAGATGACTGAACTAATTTTTGTAAAATGATTCATCAATAAAGCTTTTATGACAACAATCCGGTTTCTTTTGGACCCTCCGCGTATAATATAATGCTATTTAATTTTATTTATTTGTATTAAGCAAAATAGTTCAGCTAAAAATATGAGTTTTGACGGGTATGTTAACTACATTACTCTCCTTACTCATGATCAGTTTTTGCAAAATCTGAATTTTTGTATTAGCGCGAATAGTATTTATTAGAGATTGATTAGTTTGCCACTCGTCACACACCACTTAGGGGGAATGCAATACGACAACACCGCAGAGCTCCGATTGGTTGCTCACCTAGTAGCGCTCAAGGACAAACACCTTCCCATTCTACGCACTCTAGACTCATTTTTGGTACTTTCAGCTATACTCCTCAAAGGCCGCACATAGAGTAGAGATGACAACACAAAACTCTCAAGCGAATACAGGTGTGAATTCTTCGTCTTCTTCTTCTTCTTCTTCTTCTTCTTCTTCTTTCTTCTTCTTCTCTTCTTCTTCATCTTCTTCTTCTTCTTCTTCTTCTTCTTCTTCTTCTTCTTCTTCTTCTTCTTCTTCTTCTTCTTCTTCTTCTTCTTCTTCTTCTTCTTCTTCTTCTTCTTCTTCTTCTTCTTCTTCTTCTTCTTCTTCTTCTTCTTCTTCTTCTTCTTCTTCTTCTTCTTCTTCTTCTTCTTCTTCTTCTTCTTCTTCTTCCTTCTTCTTCTTCTTCTTCTTCTTCTTCTTCTTCTTCTTCTTCTTCTCTTCTTCCTTCTTCTTCTTCTTCTTCTTCTTCTTCTTCTTCTTCTTCTTCTTCTTCTTCTTCTTCTTCTTCTTCTTCTTCTTCTTCTTCTTCTTCTTCTTCTCTTCTTCTTCTTCTTCTTCTTCTTCTTCTTCTTCTTCTTCTTCTTCTTCTTCTTCTTCTTCTTCTTCTTCTTCTTCTTCTTCTTCTTCTTCTTCTTCTTCTTCTTCTTCTTCTTCTTCCCTCTTCCTCTTCTTCTTCTTCTTCACTTAATGACATATGCAATCAAGTGCCTGTTCCACCTTCGAAGTCCTCCAGCCATCGTTTCCTGGGTCTGCCCACAGATCTCCTACCTTTAGGATGATACTGTAATATTTGTTTTGTAAGTCTATTATCTGGCATTCTTTCAACATGTTGCTTCCATTTTTGTTTGATATCTTTTAACGTATCATTCATACTAAAAATGTCCAGCTCTTCTCTTATATTTTCATTTCTTATTAAGTCCCTCTTCGTGCATCCTTTCACACTTCTCAAGAATTTCATTTCTGAAGTCTGTATTTTACTCTGTTGCTTATTTAACGTCCAAGTCTCACTTCCGTATGTCAGTATAAGTACAGCCATAACTTTGTAGAACTTTAATTTTGTTTCTTTACGTATTTTGTTTCTAAATGGTGTATTTATTGTTCCACACACTCTTTGAAATTTGCATATTTTATTGTAGACATCATATTCCTTGTCATAACTAACATCAGCTCCCAAGTAGTTAAAATGGCTTACCTGTTCAATGCAACGATTATTTATAACTATTTTTGTTCTAATTGGCTCTTTCCCAATGAATGCCATTACCTTTGATTTTATAAAAGAAATTTTCATATTATATTGCTTACAAAGTTCACTAAGTTTAATAATAGATTTTTGCAGGGCAGACTCGCAACTAAGTCGTCAGCAAACAATAAAATATTTAAAACGTTTTTATTTGAAATTTTAAAACCTACAGTCACTAGCTGCTTCCATTTGCACACTAGGTCGTCGATATAAATACTAAAAAGTGTAGGTGATAAAGTATACCCTTATCTGACACCCTGATTAGTAAGATTTTTTTTTTTTTTTAAAGAAATTTTACCATTGTTCTTCACATTTACTTTTGTTTGGAAGTAGAAGCATTGTATCATGTTTACTAGTTGTTGTGGGTATCCTCGTTCTTCCAATATTTGCCACATTTTGCATCGATTTACCCTATCGAAGGCTTTTTCAAAGTCAACAAACGCCAGGTGTGAATTTAGTGATAATTCCCTTGTCAGCTTCTTTGATTGTTGGGAATTACCCGGAACAGGACATCTCTCCTCCACGCTACAGATTTGGGACGCATTGGGGCAATATTGTATCTTAATCTGTGAGTAAATTCTATGTTTATGTTCTTAATTCTCTTATATTCCTTTCTTTTAAATGGAATATTTCTAATTCCTTTCCCTCTCGCCAAGCTCCACTTGATAATATAATCCCATTGCAGAGGCATGTCAAAGTTGGTGTTAGACATCAGGTATATTTTCTAAAATGGTTAATCTTTGTAATACACAATTTATTTTCTAAGCTTCAGCAATGTTTAACGTGAATTTACAGATATAGGAATTTTGTTTAATTGGAAATTAGAAGTAATTAGAAGGTTTTACAATACGTTTCTACTATATCGTTCACCGGTTGTTAGTGAAATCCAAGAAAAATAAGCGACACTGCTTTGTTGATAGGCATTATGCTAGTTCATTCACTAATCGTTAATTCTTTAGTGAATTATTTATATTGATAAGTGACAAAACGATAACTTAAAACTACGAAGGCTCTTCAATAAAGAATGATCACAATTTTTTTGGCAACGTACCTGTACTCGTGCTCGTTATTTTGATGATCCTTCTCAAAAAATTCTTCCTAAAGGCGATGAACTTGTCCCAGCGTTTGTCCCATGCTGGAAACTATTTTTTGAGAGATCCTTCAAAATCGCCTCCCCAGTCTACATCACTGCTTCTGATGATGGATAATGCCTCCCACGAAGGCCTATCTTCAAGTTAGGGAATAGAAAAAGGTCACATGGGGCTAAATCCGAACTATACGGATGGTGAGGGATGCACTTCACGTTGATTTTAGCAAGACATTCAGCAACAACATTGGTAATATGCGGCCGCGCATTATCGTGGTGCAGCATTCAGCCTGCTTCACGAAAATGTGGTCTTTGCGCCTGATATGGACTTGCAATGTTTTCAAGACATCCCTGTAGTATTGTCCAGTTGCTGATGTGTGTGTAGATACAACATGCTGATAAACCATTCCACGAATGTCAAAGAATGAGATCTCCATAACTTTCTCAGCAGAAGCAACCACTTTTGATTTTTGGGGGGTTGGTGATGAAGGAGATTTCCACACTGAGCTTTGCTGTTTGCTCTCAGGATCAAAATGATGTAGCCAAGTTTCATCAACAGTGATTACTTTTGAAAGAAACTTCGGATTTTCCTCTAACATAAACTTTAACTGCATGTTATCTCCATTGCAGCGGTAGGTGATACCGAACATGTCTGAACTTGCCTGGTTCTACAGGCGGAACCAGGAGTACCAACAATGAAACTACTACGGCGTGTTTTTTTTTAACATTAAGCTAACAGAATATAATAAGATTGCATTTTAGTTCGAAAAATTATTACCTTAAAAAAACTATGATCATTCTTTATTGAACAGCCCTCGTGCAATGAAAGACAAGCTGCAGAGTTCAAAGTAAATCCTTATTCTACGACAACAAAATGTGCCTTAGCTGCCTGAACCAGAGCGATGTGCTTCTGATGAGGTGGATTCTAACAATAAAGTAGATAACTTAACTCGTGAAAAGAATGCTGCAGCTTGTCTAGATAATGAAGACCTTACAAATGATAATCAAAATCATGATACATGGGAATGAAATAGATCATCCAGTTCGGGGAGTATCGGCCAGCGGTGGTAATTTTTTTGTAATTTATTTCTCATCTTTACTTTTACAACATCAAATACAAATACAAAATCAAGATTACAATTACAAAATATATACTGGAAAACGCCATATATTCCTAAATTCTGAAATCCTACCATGCTGCTTGCCGATGAATAATAATTCGGTCCCCATATACCTAACCCTAGGTGTTCGTGTATTGGAGGCCCTTTACTCCTTTTTACACATTTTGCCATTTCAGCTATGCTAATCTACATTTTTCTCTTAATTGATCTTAGACATCTTTCTTTAACTTTCCCTAAATAATTCCCTATATTTCTCCTGTTCTTTTCCCCTTTTACTGACAAAATTTTTCTAATTACTACTTCGCCACCCCCCCCCCCCCCCAATTTGTCGCATTTACGTAGCCAGTCCTGCTCTCTCCATATCTTCGTTTGACTACAGTATAATATACAATGGAACTCTGCATTCTCTTCTCCAGACAATGCACATTTATCTAGCTCCCTCTCTTGACCTATGCCTTTCAAATATCTTACTCCTGTTCTCACCCAAGCAAAACTTTGCCGCCTTAACTTATTACAAATGTTATTTATATATACTTCCCATAAAAAGAAATTGGGGACGAGAAGCATATGTAGATTACTTAATAGGCAAGAGAGAGAAGGGTTAGCATGGATGAGAACAGGAATAATATTTTTAAGAGGGATAAGAGGTAAGGAAAGGGGAATTTGTGAATTGTGTGGGGGAAAAGAAGCATAGAACACTATATAAGAAATGCAAGGAGTTTGCAATGTGGAGAAACAAGGTTTGGGAAGAAAAATGGGAGAAAATAGAAAAGAGGATAGTAGCTATAAAAGTGTTAACGGGAAGGGAGGAAAAGGAGGTAAGAAGTATTGGTGAGTTCTTGAGAAAGTAAAGGAAAAATGGGCCAGAAATGTAAAGATTATAAGAAAGGAAGATGAGGGGGAAGAATGGGACTAATTAAGTAACAAGCAGGCATGGATATTAAAAGCTACCTGACAGAGCAGAAGACCAGGGTGTCATGTAAGTTAAAGTAGCAACAAGGTAAAGACAAATAAATGTAGCCAAAAGTTGTAAATTGTAGAATTTTGGAATATGCACAATAAATATAAATACAAATATACTTCCCTCCCCCAGGTTGCTTTTATTTCTCTATATAACCTCAGTGAGATTTTGTCACTTATACTGGCAAAAATGTCTTGTCTGTCAATATCTTCTTATCTTAACTTATTTCCAGAAGCCCCTATACCCATACACTGCATTTATCCAAGAATGATACATACCTATCATCATCCATTTTATGTGGCCAAGACCCACCACAGTTACTTGTCCTTTGAATATGAAAACATTCTTTAATTATATTGCCATCTTCCAAGTTAGCGATTCTGTATAAATATTTCATAACCCTTGACCAGATTTTAATTTTAGTAGAATGCCTGCCCAGTTCTAATTATGCTGCCCCATTAGGTGATGCTATCGGTAATCCCAATATATATTTACAAAAGGATCTATGCACTCTATCAGTGTCTCTCCAAGCCTCGTCTACTCCCCATACCTCTGATCCATGTAACATTCTATTTTCTGCCACCGCCGCAGCGGTGGTACAGATACAGTTCAGGGAATATTAGCCAGCGGTGGTCCATTTGAGGCAGTTTCAGTAGATGTAGTTCAGGGAACATTTGCCAGCGGCGGTCCAGTTTAGGGAGTCCTCAGCCAGCGATGGTACTGATCCAGTTCAGGTAGTATCGGCCAGCTGTATAGATCATGTTTAGGGAGTATCGGCCAGCAGTGTTGATCCAGATCAGGCAATATCGGCCAACGGTGATACAGATCCAGTTGAGGTAGTATCGACCAACGGTGGTATAAATCCAGTTCAGGTACTGTCGGTCAACGGTGGTATAGATCCATTTGAGGCAGTATCGGCCAGCTATAGTACAGATCAAGTACAGGGGGTACCGGCTAGCGATGGTATGGATCCAGGACAGGGGGTATCGGCCAACGATGATACATATCCAGTACAGGGGGTATCGGCTAGCGATGGTATGGATCCATTTCAGGGTGTATCGGCCGACGGTGGTATAGATCCACTTTATGGGGTATCGGCCAGCGATGGTGTAAATCCATTTCATGACGTATCGGCCAACGGTGTTGTAGATCCCGTTGAAGCAGTATCGGCCAGCGATAATACAGATCCAGTACAGGGGATGCCGGCTAGCGATGGTATAGATCCTGTACAGAGGGTATCGGCCAACGATGATACATATCCAGTACAGGGAGTATTGGCTAGCGATGGTATGGATCCATTTCAGGATGTGTCGGCCTACGGTGGTATAGATCCACTTTATGGGGTATCGGCTAGTGATGGTGTAAATCCATTTGGTGGAGTATCGGCCAACGGTGTTATAGATCCCGTTCAGGCAGTATCGACCAGCGCTATAGATCCATTTCAGGAGGTATCCAGTCAGATCCGGCTCAGGCAACGTGGGCAAGTGGTCATGTAGATCCGTTTCAGGCGGTACCGGCAAGCTGTGGTATGGATCCATTTATGGGAGAAACGGCCAGCAGTATAGATCCGGTTCAAAGAGTTTCAGCCATCAATATATATCCATTTCAGGCAACATTGGTAAGCTGTGCTGTAGATCGAGTTCACGTAGCATCGGTTGTGATACAGATCCACTTCAGGCAGCACCAGCTAATGATGATGAAGACACCGCAACCTGAAAATAGTAGAAATAGTGATATAGTGGTTTCTGATGAGTCTGACAGCAAAAAGGTCATGCAGACAGAGCAGATTGCTATATTTTAAAATTAATATACTGTAGACGTATTTATTCGCAATCAATCTAAGGAGTTGAAATATGGGGTTCATGTTAATATAAAACCAAGTGAATCTTGCAGGGAGACATAATTAAACATAGTTACTATCTGATCCACAGATATAATGTCTGCTGTGAGCAAGTGTAATCCAGGTAAAAGAAATCAGGTACATGAACTTGACCGCAGAACCAATATGGATTATCTTAGTTAAAACTGTACCTCAATAGGGGTACACATACAAAGAATTAAGCTTTACGAGAAATCTCGACCCGAAGTTAAATTAATATTTAGCCTCTCAATGGAAATCAAACGCTTTTTCCTTAATTTGTTTATACAATATAAATAAATCATGACAAGAATATTTAATCCTAGGTATAACAGTACGTGTATCATTGTTTAAAATCTTCACAATGTTAATCTTACTGATATGGTTAAGGAATCATATTGTCACCGTGTGGCATTGTTGTGCTGCAGCCACAGGCTGGAGCTTGGCGCTTGCCCGGAGAGAAAAGAGACAGAGAGAGACTCCGGATCATTCTACCCATTGTTGCGGCCGCGTAAGTTCTCGGAAGGTCTGCGGCTTTCTAGAAACAATGGCTGAGGAGTTATAAATACCGGCGAGGTGTTAAAAGCGGTAGTTTGTCCCAAATCAACCATAGGTCGAAATGGCACAGTACGCTGACGACGTGTTGTTGTTCTTCAAAGACAGACACACACTCAGAGCCTTCAACCCAATACAGAGACACCCCCGTCTCACACAAGAGTGATGCAGGCGTTGGCGGATGTCCGTAAATACGGACAAAAGCTACGCCATTCTTCTTACTAGGCGGCCGCGCCGTGGCTCAGCGGTTAAACCGCTTGGCTCTCACCAAGGCGGCCCGGGTTCAATCCCAGGTGACCGCAAAGTGAGATTTGTGGTGGGCAACACGACGCTGGGCGGATTTTCTCCGGGATCTCCGGTTTTCCCCGCCATCTCTTTCCACCGGTGCTCCATCTTCATCTCATGTATCATCAGTGTCACCGCCTGCGGTGCCGTATGTAGTAAAAGCGGGCGTTAAACACTACACATTTCATTTCATTTATTTCTTACTAGGCGCCACACCCCGATGATTGCCCCAACTTCCAATTTAGAGGCCGTAGGATAGAGTGGATCAATTCCATCAATTACCTGGGCGTCCAACTTGATAGAGGCCTAACTTTCCGCAGAGACATCAGGAACCTATCGGCACGGGTACAGGGGGCTATTGCCTCTCTGTACCCAATGCTGGGCTGAGTCTCGATGCCAGTCCGATTAAAGTTATACCTCTTTCGAGCGCTGATAATCCCACTCATGTTGTACGCCTGTGAAATCTGGGGCATGGCTGCAGATAGCTGGCTCGCATACCTTCAGCGTGCACAGAATACAGGACTCCGATCCATCTACTCTGTGGGTCGTTCTTTCCCCATGAGGTTGCTTCACGAAACTTCTCTTCTTACATACGTGGAGGACGAAATTAGGCGCCGGGCTATAAAATTTTACGCTGAAATTCCAGCACACAGAAGCGCGCTGATTCGATCTCTAGGAGATTACGACGCTACGAGACGCCGCTTCAGGCTTTTCCGGGTACCCCGTATGGCATGCGGGCACCCGAGGTAACACTGGAGTTAATCCGAACAGCAGCAAAATCTGAACTCCATAATCTTCAAATAAGCCGTTTGGCTACAAAATTTACCTCATTATTAATTAAATAAAACACCAGGGTGTAAGAAAAGAATGGTCTGGCATCCTGTACAAAATCAGAGGAGCAAGAAAAGCTACCTTGTAAAAATTTCTCAACAAAATAATCCCATCCCATCCTGCATCACCAAAATTTTCAACCTGGGTGGTTAAACCCAAAACCTGGGTGGGTACGCAGCAAAACCCTTTCTGGCTGTTAATAGCCTGTCAGTACCTGCGAAGCGGCAGTTTGTTGGTTATTGCGACAGCTGAAGTTTGAAATGTACCGCAGCAATTTCTTTCATTTGTTTTCTTGCCACAAAACACCGAGTCAGCCTTGAAGATAGCTGATTGTCAATTTCATGTCTTTTTACTGCAGCAAAAGTTCTTCTAAATTTATGCAAGCCAAATTTCCGAATCTACGTAACCCGCGCAGTCACGATATGTAGATTTAGTTGTTTAATGTTGAATATAAGATGGGAATGAATCCATTTATTGACAATATAATAATGATAATGATAATTATTATTATTATTATTATTATTATTATTATTATTATTATTATTATTATTATTATTATTATTATTATTATTATTATTATTATTATTATTATTATTATTATTATTATTATTATTATTATTATTATTATTATTATTATTATTATTATTATTATTATTATTATTATTATTATTATTATTATTATTATTATTATTATTATTATTATTATTATTATTATTATTATTATTATTATTATTATTATTATTATTATTATTATTATTATTATTATTATTATTATTATTATTATTATTATTATTAATTATTATTCCCGCCCCGGTAGCGTAGATGCTAGCGTGTCTATCTCACGTTCAAGAGGTCCCGAATTCGAATCTCGGTGAGTAATTACCTGGATAAGGTTTTTTTTCCGGAGATTTCCCTTATCCTGATAGATGAATGTCGGGTAACTCTAAGCTCTATGTACCCTGGGATCATTTGAGCATCACTTCATCCATTTCATTCACCGTCCAATGACGTGACGTTCAAGAACCATTGCGCGGCCTGTGGCCCTTTAGTGTTCAGGACGAATAAAGTTTCCTTGAACATCTGTGTCACCTGTACACACCTGAAAATTCTGAAATATAGGAAATGATAGAAATGAACCTGGGACCTATTGAGTGCGAACCTCACATTTATCCGCAGAACTATCTCGCGTGGTCTATGACGGGTTGAATCTCCTGGAAATACTCACTGGTCAGAGTGAAACATGAAATTGGACATCCGTGCTATGATAAATAAAGATTTAATCCAGAACGTGTTGTTTATAATGCTATCCATGTAGCCTCAATCAACAGCATCTGTTTATCTGTGATATTTGTGTTTGTTTTGATCGCATCTAAACAGCGCCGTTCACAATATGCGCGACTTTTTTCTTCAAATGGGAAACAGAATGCGTCCTATCTTATATAGACTGAAACCAGAACATTCTAGAACGGCAACTAGAGTCAAAGCTTGCTCTATGTAACACGCTTTCATTTGGAAATTAATTGTACGTTCACACTAGCTGTGTGTAGGGAAAAAGTATGGAAGGGTAGAGCCAAACTGAAAAATTCATTGCCATAGCCGGGATTTGAACCACGGACCTTGGTGTCCGTCCGGCTGCCTTTAACCATTGATTCAACATGCCAACATGGCACTAAATTAATTAGACTAATTTCCATTAATAGACCTAATATGGTCTTAACTATAAAACCCGGGTCTTAAAGTACTTACATGTTGTAAGTCGCCATTAAGATATAACTGTCCCATGTGTTTATGAGAACCCCTAGTGGTTTACCCGAAAAACATGAGTCAGTTGGAGAATTTAATGTCATATCGGCTCGTTGGCCATGATAACTCAATAGATGAGAGTAATCGGACAAAGACCGGGAAATCCATGTTTCAAATTCCGGCTGTGGCATTGAAATTTTCAGTCTGACTGTACCTTTCCACACCTTCACTTCTTTGAAAATTTTGGTCTAAAATATTCGGTACCCTCAAAATAAAAAATGCATAAATTAAAGAAATTATTATCATCATTTATAAGAGGAGTTCCTTTGAATTACGGGAATACAACACTGGAATTAATTTAAAAAGACTTCCTCTTTATATATATAGTTTCAAAATGACACCGAACGATTACAGCCATTGCGTAGTTTATAGCTTAACTAGTCCGAATTTCGTGTCACAGCTTCGAAGATCTGTTAGGAATAATTTCATGCAGTATTAAATATTACATGATTTTGTGATTAGGTAGCGCAGGAACCACCGGTGTGCGAACCTCAAACGTTGTTATTGGGACGCACTGGCCACGTAAACAAAAACATTACTTCTTGCTCTTTATCAGTGACCCTAGCCTACCTTTCAGGTAATGGGGCAAAGGGCAGTTATTTGTGAAAAAGTCGACTAGTAACTCGGACAGTTGCAAGGTTGCTCTTCAGTGTAAAACTACACATTCCGTCCTAACAGGGAAGATTTTGCGCGTACTTTCATAACAAATCCAGGCAATATGGAGTCCTATACGAACGCCGAAATAAGGGATATGGTTTTGATGGATGGAACAGCTTAAGGGAGTTCAACGAACGCACAATTAATTTACTTTCATTAAAAATATGAATTGTAAAAATAGTTACATCAGTGATAATATTTATTTGTTTAACTTTAGAGCATTTTGTTATGATCTTAATTGTACAATACTTTCAACCACTCAGTGCAAATATCAACACTTCCTTTTCAGTTACAAATGCTTTATTTAGTATTATAAAACACATGAAATAAAGTGCTCTTCTGATTGTATAAGCCATTTAGTTTTGGTTAATTTATCTATAATTCTTTGATGTTTTGTGATCTGTTTAGCATTTAAAGCTTCCAACCTCAAATTCACTAACATTAACTTCCCTCTAAAAGGTATAAGTTGCATATGTTCACCAGTTTATATGCCATCATGGACTGCTATAACGGAATTTCGGAACACGTTAAACACTCATAAGCAATATTTAAGCAATAGCTTCTTTATTAAGGTTTCATAAGCCAAGGAAATACTTAATAGTAGCAAGCTACTGCGGAGTATGTCGCTATGTTTACAAACAGTTACAGCACGCGGCACGGCGTGTGACCTATACCTGCGAACTCCCGACAGCATGAGGCACCTGTCGTTGTTCTGTCACTGTCTAATCCACACTCAGTTTGAAGCATTTTTTTAATGCGACTCTATTGGCGGTAAAAGTTATCTATATGTATCACACAGAAGCTGAGCAACTGCTTCTATATGTTCGTTCGATAATTCAGATTAATTTCCATAATATAATTATTATTTTGAAATTTGAGGTATTTAAAAGTGTCTGGACTTCAATTCTTTTTCGAGATGTTCAACATTTTCATTCAGTTCTTCTGAAATTTGACATATGCATTCTCAAAACCCCTTAGCTTAGATTATAGCGTGTCTGCCTCACGTTCAAGAGGTCTATATAAGTTTATTCTGGGGTTTTCCCTAACCCTAAAAGATATCAGAGATTCTGGGTTTGTTTGAGCATTTATTTTATCTCCTGATATGGCTTAACGTTGTAAGACGTAAATTAAAAAAAAATCTATTTAAATTTGTCAATTTGTTTTTATTTTGAAAGACTCTCGGGTTATTCATTTTTAAGACTGTGTAAAATCTAAGAAAACTAGAAATTTAAAATGATAACATTTAAAAATAATTATTTTCTTTTGAACAAAGGCGTGATACCAAATGTTATAACAGATTTGTGTAGTATAGACAGTTAAAATAGGGTCCTGCGCTGTGGCATAGCGGGCTAAAGCAGAATGCCTTGGTCCCTGGCCACGGAAAGCGGCCCGGACTCGATCTCACCCATGTGGTGGGGAGTTTAGGTCCCGGGTATACGACCGGTGGCCACTCCGCATCGTCAGGAAAGTGAGGAGCTTACGATACGTAAGCGGCCCTGGTCACGAAAACCAACATTCCGCCTGGGGGATGTCGAGATACTGACTACATCTCTCCGTATCGGTTGGATGATCGTCCACCTCTCCGTGCGTAAGTGGGCGTGAAGCCGGCAGTCGGGTTGGTAGGCCTTGGCCCTCTAAGGGCTGTCGCGCCATGGCTTATTATTATTATTATTATTATTATTATTATTATTATTATTATTATTATTATTATTATTATTATTATTATTATTATTATTATTATTATTATTATTATTATTATTATTATTATTATTATTATTATTATTATTATTATTATTATTATTATTATTATTATTATTATTATTATTATTATTATTATTATTATTATTATTATTATTATTATTATTATTATTATTATTATTATTATTATTATTATTATTATTATTATTATTATTATTATTATTATTATTATTATTATTATTATTATTATTATTATTATTATTATTATTATTATTATTATTATTATTATTATTATTATTATTATTATTATTATTATTATTATTTATTATTTATTATTATTTATTATTATTTATTATTATTTATTATTATTTATTATTATTTATTATTATTTATTATTATTTATTATTATTTATTATTATTTATTATTATTTATTATTATTTATTATTATTTATTATTATTTATTATTATTTATTATTATTTATTATTATTTATTATTATTTATTATTATTATTATTATTATTATTATTATTATTATTATTATTATTATTATTATTATTATTATTATTATTATTATTATTATTATTATTATTATTATTATTATTATTATTATTATTATTATTATTATTATTATTATTATTATTATTATTATTATTATTATTATTATTATTATTATTATTATTATTTATTATTATTATTATTATTATTATTATTATTTATTATTATTATTATTATTATTATTATTATTATTATTATTATTATTATTATTATTATTATTATTATTATTATTATTATTATTATTATTATTATTATTATTATTATTATTATTATTATTATTATTATTATTATTATTATTATTATTATTATTATTATTATTATTATTATTATTATTATTATTATTATTATTATTATTATTATTATTATTATTATTATTATTATTATTATTATTATTATTATTATTATTATTATTATAAATTTTATAGGATTTGAAAAAAAGAATGTTTTTAAATTTGCATATATTAACGTTTGGCATAAAATAATAAAATTCAGGTATAAAGCTTAATAGCTGGAACTAAGAGATTTTGTACCGAAATTAAAAAAAAAAGCTTAATGCTTTTATAAGGCAAACATATCTATAATAAAATGTTGTGCAAACTGGCTGAACACAAAAGTTGCAAAAAAGTACCTTTAAAACTTATTAAAAACTGTTACGATTTGTTAAAGGTACAAGGTATAGCAAACGTCTGACACTTCGTACCTTTCAATTGACACAATAATATAATTAAATACAGAACGAGTGTTATTCTTAAAAATATATATTTATCTGAATTTTGTATTTCCATAGTCCGATAAAAATTTCAGCTTGTTAAAATAAAATTCTAGACTTTTAGGTCTTTTTACAGGTGCATTGCCTTGTCTTAACTCATATTCTGTCTTAGGAATTTCTTCAAATGGTAACTGATCGTGGGTTTATGCTAAATCAACTACAAGGTTATTCGAGCAATGTGGAGCGAACTTTTCTATTTTTATATGTACAGTAAAACCTCTCTAAAACGGACCACGATTTCTCCGACATTTATTTTCCCTTTATTCAGGTTTCCGTCTTTCAGAGGGATGTGGTTCACTAGAAAGAAATTATAAATAGTTCCAGAGGTTTACAGTGAAGAAATACTAAGAACGAAGTTTAAATAATAATAGGCTGTTATTGTACTTTACTGTCAACTTACAATAATTGTAGTTTATCACCTAGTTTTTCTGTCTGTTATCAATGTCCCCTTTCCAATCTGCGACTGTCTGCATATCAACATCATTTGCTTCACCACACAAGCATTCAAAACAATGTTATGGCGATGTTTGAAACTCTCGAGTCATCCACTGAAAGCTGTGAAATTATCTTTGCCTGATTGTCGTGCTGTCTCTAAAGCTTGATTATGAAGTAAAGATCCAGAAATAGGAATTCCTTTAGCACGCCACTAACAAACCTCTCGAAAATAGCGCGATTTATCTCATCATACTCTGTAGATTTTATGATGCCTTTCATATGCCATTCTGTTCTCCTTAACCAATCGTCTATAATGTTTATTTTTTTACAAACTCTCATAAATCTGAATTCTCCCCACTTTAAACAACATATTTAATTTTTAACTGTACGTTTGTCATTTTAGTTTTCTTCAATAACCTTAATTATTTCCTCTGTAATCATATCTGTTTAGAACTAATTTTATAGAATTTGTGTACATATGTTTTTAAAAATCACCAAAGTTCAAAGTTTTCTTCCACTCGTACTTGATCACTTGAAAGAACGAACTTAGAATGAACACATTGCAAAACAATTTTACCCTTACCATGTACGCGGGCTGTTCAATAAAGAATGATCATAATTTTTTGCACTAAAATTCAGTTAGCTACATGTGAAACAAACACACCCTAATAGTTTTGTTGTTGGTACTTCTGGTGTGAGAACCAGGCAAGCTCAGGCATGTTCAGCATCGCCTTCCAGGAACAATATGCGGCTTTGGAATTCTGCTTTCGTCTCAACAAATCTTCAGTTGAGGACTATACAATGTTATGGTAGGCCTATGGAGAGTCTGTTCTTCCCTATAGCACAGCTCAAATGTGGTTTAAAATTTTTAAAGAGGGGAGACAATTTCAAAGGAAGGTGGACCCCAGTTACTGCTCTTACGGAAGAAAACATCAACACTGCTGCCATTGTGAGAGACGATCGACGAATTACCTTAAGATAACTTTCTGAAATACTGAACATTTCATTGGGTGCCACCCACACGTTGGTAACATCAAACATTACACATGAGACGTGTTTGTGCGCGATGGCTTCCAAGACTGTTGATTTCCGAACAAAATGACATTCACATGCAGGTCTGCATGCAGTTAAAGTTGATGTTAGAGGAAGATCCGGAGTTTCGTTCAAACGTAATCACTGCTGATTAACCTTGGCTGCATCTTTTTTATCCTGAGAGAAAACAGAAAAGCTCAGTGTGGAAATCTCCATCACCAACCCCCCAAAAAGCAAAAGTGGTTGCTTCTGCTGGGAAAGTTATAGTCATCTCATTCTTTGACATTTATGGAATGGTTTATCAGCATGTTGTACCTGCACACAAATCAGTAACTGGACAATATTATAGGGATGTCCTGAAAACATTGCAAGTCCATAGCAGGCGCAAAAGACCACATTTCTGTGAAGCAGACTGGATGCTGCATCACGATAATGCGCGGCCACTTATTGCCAATGTTGTTGCTGAATATCTTGCAAAACTCAACGTGAAGTACCTCCCTCACCCTCCTTGTAGTCCGGATTTAGCCCCATGTGACTTTTTTCTATTGCCTAACTTGAAGAAATGCCTTCGTGGGAGGCATTATCCATCATCAGAAGCAGTGGTGAAGGCTGCGGAGGCGATTTTGAAGGATCTGTAAAAATGGTTTCCAGCATGTCTATGAAGACTGGCAGAAACGCTGGGACAAGTGCATCGCATTTAGGGGAGACTATTTTGAGAAGGACCATCAAAATTATGAGTATGAGTAAAGGTACTTTGTCAATAAAATTTGTGATCTTTCTTTATTGAACAGCCCCTTATGTTGGAAGAGAGTTGACAAAACTAACGGTTTGTTTTTCCTTTTCCTCTAAGGATTAAAGTTTGATTTTATGGTTCATGGAACTTCGGTGCAAGTACAGTTGCCCCAAAAACTACCGTTCTTTTTAAAATAGGTACGTTATAAGCCATTACACATAAAGCTATCCGTTTTAATCAGGTTATCTACTCTCCAAAATATTTCCGTTTCCGCGTTAGGTAGTATTATAATACGCTTAGAGTATAACTTTATATGGGAAATATCTTCGTTCCAAAATTTATTTTCCGCTTTTAGATTTCCGGCATAAAAAGGACCCGTTTTAGGCAGGGTTTACTGTATTAAATCTTCAAGTTGTTCAGAGGCAACGTTAACAAGGTTCTGTATTCCAGGACATCCTGTGATGCCTAATTTAATGCCCACTCAATTTTTTTCGTTGCCTCTGGAACTCAGTACATGAAATACTTGTATTTTTGTGCTTCCTTTATTCATTTTAAATAGCGTAACTTGCAGCCTTTGGCGAGCCGTCAGGGGTATGAAACGCGCACAATCTCTCTCTCACAGATCGTGCTACAGATATCCGGTATCTCTCCCCTTTCAGCTTTCCGCCTCAAGTTGCAATTTACACGGCCCGATCACTTTGCCCGTCGACCTGAAAACAGATGAAGGGAGCGAGCGGGAACGACGCCATCCGGTCTCCTAGCAACGCTCTCTTGCTATATTGTCTCACTGTTTGTTGTCTGCTGTGTTCCTTACTAATTTATTAGCTGCAGTGAGCTCCTATTGAAATTTATTGAAAAACACTTTGAAATATATTAAAACTTAAGAGTTATTTCATAACATCTATTCTGATAATAGTGCAATGGCTACGATATTCCAAGTTGGCGTGATTTCAGAGACGAGATGAAACCATTTCGTAATATATTACTCTCTGAATAACACAAATATTAACAACTTTGCCATTTAACTATAAAATAATTAATATTTGAATCTGTGACTTCCCATGCTGCGCTAATGAACAGAATACAGAGTCTGTAACACCTGCTCACTTCTGTCCTAGGAAGCAACTGCACGCAAGTGTTATTGATTGAAAAATAACAAATGAAGTGTAAGGAGAGCATCTAACTTCTAAATTACGAACATATGAAGACTGTCATACGTTAATATTGCATAAAATGTGGATCATTTAATACCAAGTAAAGACAGTTCGGCCGCTACAAGCCCGAGGTCTATTGTGTGACAACTATTTCCCCTACATCTGCTGACATCGGGCATCATGAGTGTGGTCAATAAAGTGGGATGTGGTTAGCCTCCAGTGTGAATGCGGTCTTCACGACCAGGAGCCCCAATTTTTCCATCAAGTAATTCCTCAATTTGCCCCCATGAATTTCAAGAGGCTGAGTGGGAACCGAACTGGGGGCCTCCTGTTTGCTAAGCAGCTGTCATCATTAACAACTACATTGAAGATAAGTCAAATAGGTCTGTGGTCCTCATCATCCCTGGTATTAACTGATTTGTATTGCGAAGGAGACATCTTTGCATTTCATTTTGTACTCTGATTTTGTCATTTTAATTAAGTTCGTGGTGAGAAGGTTTTTCACTTGGGGTTAAAATCAATTTTTATATTTTTTATATTATATTATAACTTCATCCCTCTAGATTCCAAATATATAGTTGAAAGTTCATTGGAACAATATCTTATACCTAATTTGCTTATTATATTAGTGGGTGTCAAGTTGTTGCCACGACCCTTTTCGTGAACTTTCAGAAAATCGATCATAACTTCTGTAATACTGAGCAGATATTTCTGAACTAAGCCTAGTTTAGTAAGGGATCTTTCAAGCTTCCTATTGATATTGTACCACTTTAACTCCAATTATGCTAGTTCTTCTTTTGTCTTTGGCTGTGTATGTGAACAGTTATTTGTTTTGAATAATATTTTGTACTAGTTATTGGTGAATATATGATATGGATAGGTCAAAAATATTTGGAAAGAGAAAGTTTACAGGAAATCGTTTTACTAAAAACAGAACAGTAAATGTGGAAAATATAAATCAATAGACAGTGAAACCACAAGTAATATTGAGGTTAGTAGACCCAGTTCACACAATACTTATGCTAATCATGATAGTAATATATAGAAATTGATGAGCTGCAAGTCCTGAAAGCAGATAAAATGGTTGAAAAACTGGCCAAGAACAAGGGAGGACACCAAAAGATCCGTGGTTCAAATCCCGGCTATGGTATTGAATTTTTCAGTCTGACTCTATCTTTCCATTCTACACATGGCTAGTGTGAAAGAACAATTAATTCCATTAATTGACCTAATAGTGGTTAAGTATAAAGCCCGGGCCTTAAAGTACTTACACGTTGTAAGTCACCATTAAGGTAGTTGTCTCCTGTGTTTATGAGAACTCCTAAGTGGTTTATTGGGAAAAACACGAGTCAGTTGGAGAATTTAATGCCATGACGGCCCGCCTCGGTAGCGCAGATGGCAGCGTGTCTGCCTCACGTTCATGAGGTCCCGAGCTCGAATCTCGGTCAGTGTGAGTTACCTGGATAAGGTTTTATCCGGGGGTTCCCTTATCCATAAAAAGACGAATGTCGGATAGCTCCATGGACTCTGGACTAATTTCAGCATCATTTCCCCCATTTCATTCACCGTGCGATATGACTTAACCAGGAGGACGTAAATTAAAAAAACGACTGTCATGACGACAAATTGACATGGTAGCTCAATGGGTAAGAGCGACGGAAACCAGTAGATCCGTGGTTCAAATCCCGGCCGTGGCACTGAATTTTTCATTTCGACTCTATCAATCTAATACTTAGCCTGTATATAGCTAGCAGGGGCGGCTTCTCAATGGGGTAGCATGTTTGCGCTACAACCAAAATGCTGGGTCTTCCTTTAATGCAAGGGCATGTTCCATTTGGCATTCAGTTCGACCTTGTCTAGTGCAGTGGCCCTCAGCGCGCTGTAATGTTTGCAGGTGCCAAGTAGTTCACTCTCAGTTGCAAACCACTGGTATACAATGGGGAGGTGTAGGGCAGGATGAACCCTGGGAGTACCGAGGCAAGTAGAGGGGAAGGGCGGGGCTTATGGCTGCATAAGGTTGGCTCAGAGAATAGTGAATGCCAAGCGCCACCTATTATTCTCATATTAAATGTTCGCATCGGTCAACTATTACCACAGATTACTATTACCTACCAGAGTATAGCCACATGTTTTGTGCCGTGTTTTGTTAGCTGTGTTAGCTTTGAGTAGTGAATAAGAGTGATTTATTTAAATACAAGTATATTGTGTTATATAAGGAGAACCAATGAATTCCATAAAGTGTCTATTGGCACATCCTTTTTAAAAAAGAGCTTAGAAGAAAATACCGAAAATAAGCGACTTGGAAGTCCCACGCCAAATATAACAATCACATAGGTAGTCAAAACAAAAACAAGATATTTGAACAGGAACTTTAACAATGTATATGAGAAATGTAATTTGATGTGTGGTTGTAATATTAAAAATAGCCTGTTTTGCTTTCCTTGCGTTCTCTTTGGCGGCGAAGATCCGTGGACAAAACATGGCGTGAATGCTTTGCAGCATCTTCATGATCGCGCTAAAAAAACGTAACTTAAAAACTGCACATGAAAAACAGTTTTGCTATGCTTGGCAATGTAAATGTAGCAAAGCAGATGGACAGTGCATATCAGAGAAAAATTGAAGAACACAAACAGAAAGTGGCTTAAAATAGGTATGTTTTAAACATTATTGTTAACTGCATTAGGTTTTGTGGAACCTTTGAGTTAGCTGTACGAGGACACGATGATTCAGCTACGTCAAGCAATCCTGGTATTTTTCGAGGACTGATAAACTTCGTGCAGAGCTAGATTGTGTTCTGAAAAGCCTATCTGGAGAATGCTACAGTGTTTAAGGGGACCTCCAAGACAATCCAGAAGGAAATCTTGCAATTTACACTCGAAGTCTGCCATGAAGAGATATCAAGTCCATTTTTAGCTGCATAAATAGAAGAGTGTTATGCTCTAGAGTGTTTCTGAAATACGCATGTTGTGTTATATGCTGTGAATTACCGTTAACTTGTGTGTACAGCAGTCTACAGTGGCAGGATTAAACAACCGTTTGTTACTTTAAAAAAATTAAATTGCATGGATAAATTTGTGAACCACCGATTTTCAAAGCCACCAGCCGCCCCTGACGGCTACTGTGAAGAAATGAATAATTTCCCTCAATTAACTTAAATAATAAAAGTGTATATTTTTACACAATATAAATATCTGTAACAAAAGGCTTCACTTATCTTAAGAAAATGGTGTTAATTCTTCTTTCTAATGAAGATCGATTTAAAAAACAGAGTGTTTTCATCATCAGTCAACTTCGTAGTCAAGGATTCCGGTTACCATGTTATTATTTTTTTTAGTATTGCCAACATCTGAAAACGAAACAAACCTAAAACAGAATCAAATGCTGGCATTTCAAAATTCATTACGCGATGCTTATTTTTTAAAATAAATATCTTTTCCCAAACCATTAAATCCTTCGGACTATTTAATTGTTTTAATAATTTAACTTCTGGATTTATTTAATGTTTAAATGACCAAAAATGATCTGCTACGGCCGATTTATTAGTTTGTTTAGACTTAATGTTACGAAAATGTTCTTTCGTTCTGGTTTCCAAATTACGTTTCGTCTTTGCAATATAAACCTGATCACAATCTGAACAATTAAATTGATAAGTACCAGATTTTTTATTATTATGAATTTTATCTTTTTTAGAAAAATGTAGTAAATTTTTAATGCTACATTCATTTTGAGAAACTAAAGCTATACCAAATTCTTTAAAAAAATTTGAAAATGTTTATTAACCCAAGGATGGAAAGTAATTTTTTTTTTAAAAATTACAATCATGTTTTATTTTTTTAGGGGTAGAAAAATCATTACTATTTTTTATATTTAAATTTTTCAATCTTCTTTTGTATAAAGTCTTTATTGAACCATTAAGGTAGTATTAATAATATATTTATATTCTTTATTACATTCTTATTTATTCAGGGATATATTTATTAATCTATAAATCAACCTATTAACATACTATTGTATATTTTTCTTTATTTAGATTTTGTCTTTTAATATTTACTAGTTCTCAAAATGTAAGCGAGTGTTAAGAGCACAGGCTATTTCCCCCAAAGAAAAACAGACACATTTCATTTGATATAAAAATATCTTAAACATATATTAATTTAATAAAACTTCCAATGTGACTTACGTTGGACGACGTTAAGTACAACTAAATTAATAACCAGTGGGGAAATTTTGAAGGAAAAAACCCCCTACATTTTTCACGTTAATTGAAGTTTGATGTGAGATTTTCTTGAAAGCCTTGGTGTCACATTTTTCGAATTTGCTAATAAGTTTCATATGAAACTCACTTTCTATTTTTGAGTTTTGTCTTATATCTACGAGGGTGAGTTAAATGAAAACCTTAAATTTGTAATAACAAATCGAAATTTCGCACCGTTATCCTGTAAGTTGGTAAGCGTGCTACAAACAGCGTTCAGAATGGCCTGCAGATGGCAGCATAGTGCAGATGCACACATAACGTCACAGTATCAGTATAAAGATGGCCGCCCCACTTGCGACTTGCTCCAGGGAAGAAGAGCGTTATGTTATCCGGTTTTAGTGAAGGTGTGAACCCTATTGAAATTCATCGACGAATGAAGGTTCAGTACTGTGATGCATGTTTTTCACAGCAGCAAGTCTACGAATGGAGTAGGAATTTCGCAAAGGCTGTGACTTCAGTGGAAGATGCTCCACGTCCAGGTCAGGCACAACGAGTTGTGACTCCACAGAGCATTGCAGCAGTTGATGCCATAGTGAAGGAAAACCGCCGAGTGACACTGAATGACATTGCAACATGTTTACAGATTGGTCATGGGCGAGACTTACGCCACGCGGTGCATGAGTGGCTGCTACCAAAAAAAAAAAAAATTGTTTCTAAAGGAATTTTTGCACTTTGTAAGCACTGGAGGGCCTGCATTGAGCGTGGGGGAGATTATATTGAAACTTGATACAGCTCTGTACCACTTATGCATAATAAATAATATTTAAAAACATATTTAAGGTTTTCATTTGAATCATATACGAAACCTTTTTATAAAAATCTTTGTTTTGAAATCAAGGAGTATCAAAAGGTCTTGGTGTTTTTGTTATCTCGATATGAAATTTTGACTGGAAGACAATAATTCATGTTTCATATAGGTAAGTCAGAGAGAGACAGTAAATATATGACATCGCAATGCAATATCTCTCATCTTTTAATTAGAGCTAATAATAATCACATTTGTTCTCCGCGGGATGCACGTGCAGAATGCAACACACCGTTGCAATAGTCAAAGAGCCTTTGTCATTCCTTTGTTTGTGCAATCAGAGCGCCCTGCTGGTTTTTATATCAAACGCCTGCCTCTCTGTGGGTACTGGAGGGTGAATAGAAGCAATTTACAATCGGATACCTCGCTGCTTTATCCCACTTATGTCTGGCATGTGGTTGTGTTTTTAACACGTACAACAAAAGATGCACCGACTTCCCGTTGTGGTATTTCATTGACCCTCGCTCGCGTTGTATTTGATGCAGCTGTTTGTAATCGCCCTGCCATTTTGTCTCCGGTTCTTTGCAAAGGAAATTTCTAGTGACTTTGCCACATTTAATGAAGGTTAGATACAGAGAGGTTATAAATGAGGTTTATTCTACAGGCTGTGTTACAATCACATGGTTTTGTCTACCCCAATGTCGTTTATTTTATATAGTTTCTTACTTTGTCTAATCACCAGGGGCGGATTTTCCCCTATTTACCTATTTTATTCCTTTGTTCAGAAACGTAGGCTCCTAAGTTATAAGCATGTTTCCTACAATTATTAGCCTAATTTCTTAGTTTTATAGTGCCTATAAATGCTTATTAGTGCCTAAAACTGCCTTTTTAGTCAATTTCTTCTGCTTGTAATTTGTGATAACAACTTTAACATTTGTTGTTTTCAACGTGAAGTTTTCGGAAAGAGAAATTTCTTACTACTGCACATTGGATATGGAAAAAGGGGTTTATTAAATAGACGCATCTGTGTAAATTGGCCCAAAACTTACAATACCAAATTTAGTTTTTTAGTCTTAAAATTAATATAGACATACTTCAATAATATAAAGTTATTTTTTCTAGCGGCACTACAGAAAACGTCACATGATTATTTAAATCACCCTACACCTGTATCATAGCTGCTATGACGTAATTTTAACCTCAGATTTCTCATTCTTTTTTAATTTACGTCCTCCAACGTAAATTGGAGTTACGTCCTCAATATCGGACGGTGAATGAATTGGGTGAAATGATGCTCAAATGAGACCAGGGTCCATGGAGCTTAATGTTCCCCGACATTCGTCTTGAAGGATAAGGGAAAACCCCGAAAAAACCTTATACAGGTAACTCACCCTGACCGAGATTCGAACTCGGGACCTCTTGAACGTGAGGCAGACACGCTACCATCTACGCTACCGAGGCGGGCACAGATTTCTCAGATTCTATATGTTCTACATTTTCCTAACTTCAAAATGTTCTACAGGTTGCAGTTTTCTATTAATCTGTATGAAATTCTAAACATGCCTGTAAGGGCAACTGCATATTAAGTGTGCCCATTTACATTTGTTGCGTTTTTGTTATTTGTATTGAAAATGATTATAATGCTTACTTATATAATGAAAACCTTAGGAAAATAATTTTTTTTAAATAGGTATGATTACTTTATTTCTCTTCGTTGATATGGAGAAGACAAATACTTCAAATAGGTGCAGGTCATTAATAGGTTAAAATGGGTGCAGAAACTTATACTCCAAGCATTAATTTTTAAAATTGCAATATGTAGGACATTTTGAAAATCGCCTGTAATTTAGACATAAACTGTTAATTCTTCAGAAACTATTGTAACTAGAAAGCTGAAACTTGGTATAATCGATCACAGAAATAAATGGTACAAATTTGAAACAAATCTACCAAAAGCTTCAGATATTCCAATTTTCACCCTTAAGCCCCCCCAACCCATGTTTTTTGACATAGTTAATTACTCCATACCTTTCTGCACATTATAGTTCTTACTTAGTGAAGTGGATTTATATGTATTTTAATTATAGGACAGTATCTATTATTTTAACTTGCTGTGGACCCATTTATGACATTTGGAATAAATGCAGACTATTTCGCCTAGGGAACCGTTTAGCGAATTTGTTGCAGCATATGTTGCGACGATTGTCATTTTGTTATAGTGCATTTTAGAAGCCATTTTACTAAAATGGTGTATTTATAAGTTTTTACTTAGCAAAGTTTTAGTGCATATTTAAGTAACTATTTTGCTCATTTTCTGTGCCTTTTTGCCTGCCTATTTCACACATTTTAGTGCCTATAAATCCGCTTCCTACTAATCACGCTAGTCGTTTGTAGAAACTGCATTCGTTGTAGGTAAAGCGGGGACATAGAAGGGCAAAGCGATGGTTAGATTTCTAACACCAGGTCATCGTATTAAGATTATCAACTGTTTTAATCATTCTACGAGATACACAAAGAGTGAACACATCAGATAAGCAAGTTACTTAAAACTACTGAAACATTCTAACAAATAAATTACTTTAAATATTTGCAGTACTTTAAGGAATGATACAAGTTTGATATATGTTTTTATTTGTTATATGACTTGCTCAAGTTATTCTCGGGAAGCAAGCCATGTGAAAAGACGATTAGAAATTAAATTCCCAAGAAAACTGTGTGCCAATTTTAACGATTTGAGTTCCCCCTGCCACCAGGTGAGCAGGGATGTGGGATGTGAATTCTACGTGTTCTTCGTTTGTTTGATTTGCCAGGTGGCGTTTCGGTCTCACGCCATTCCGGATCTTTGTTTTAATTTACGTCCTCCAAAGTTAAGTCATATCGGACGTTGAATGGAATGAGTGAAATGATGCTCAAATGAGCCCAGGGTCCATAGAGCTTAGAGTTACCCGACATTCGTCTTGCAGGATAAGAGAAAACCCTGGATAAAAACCTTATCCAGGTAGCTCACCCTGACCGGGATCCGAACTCGGGACCTCTTGAACGTGAGGCAGACACGCTACCACCACGATACCGAGGCGGGCTTTCGCTTTAATAAAGGACCTTGGCGAGTTCTTTGTAAAGGCATGTAGCTCTTTATAGGGCAAGTTGTTCTGACTGCATCAGTTTTTGTTGAGAAACCATTTTCTAAGAGATTAATGATTACCTTAGTGGTATATAACTTAGGTGTAATATTGAGAGATAAACGTTTTTGCATACCAGAAAAAGTTAATCATATTGTCAGCAAGATGCACCGGTTTCCTTGAGGCCTTTCTGCGAAATATGTTTCAGATTGTAAATTAACCAGCAGGGGATAAAAATAGTAAAATAAAACACAAGCTCACTATAATGCAGTTCTCCGCACAGAATTCAAAATATGCATTTTTACACCAGTTTCTTGAGTACAGTATTAAAGAAAAAATCAACAAAAGTCACTTATTGGAGTACAAAAATAATGAAAATATTTACGCGTATATGATAGTTCAGGAATTGGGGAATTTCTTGAAAAACTTCGGGTTTTGCTGAGCTTAGATACAGAGCTTGGAATTCGTCAGCACACACAAATCTCGTTCTACTATAAAGATTTAATTTTGTTTTACTCGGGGATCAAATCAAATTTATTTCCGTGAAATCTGGATACAGGCCGGTCCTGGAAAATGTAGTGTCCTGGAGAAAATAAGAAGTAAAAGATACCTGAGAGTGTTAGATCAGCATTTTAAGATATCTAAATTTCACGAAATAGCTATTATCTATAAATTTAACTGATTACACCTTCACAGAGTTTGAACCCACGAATCAGGAGCTAGCTTGTTACTCCTATACCAAAGATGACTATTGAGAGAGGGGCAAGGAGTGGGAGAGAAAAAACGAGGCGGGGAAAGGAGGGAATTCGTGCAGTCTTACAGGATGCCAGGCTAAGGTTTTTAAACAAACTTGCCCTTCTAAAACAAACCTCATTAAATCATCTTCACTTACATTTTATTTTCTGGAAAACTGCTCAATTTTTCAGTACAATATAAGATAGTTTTTGGCATATGAGGAATAGCTCTACTTTGAATTTACCATAAATTTCCATTCTTAGTCAATTTTATATACGAGTACAGAGAAACATGAAGTACCCGAAATTGCCAGAATTATTATGCTAAACAATTATTTGGACCATTTCAAGTATCTAGAAGTCCTTTAATGTTTTATGAGCTCATGCAAAAAGAATGAACACCATTAAGGCCTTCATAACCTGAAATAATAATTGAAACTTCTAGCAATTACCGTAGTCATCTTTCTCGACCTTCATTTGTCTTACCGCGTTGTTTTCAAAGTACTCCAGAAGATGTGTTCTTAGATATAAATAAATGAAGTAGTGTAGATAAAACTCCTTATGAAGAACAGGATAAGATGACAATATGAATGGTTTGTTAATATGGTTTATTAAAGAGTAATGTTCATATCATTTAATTTTAAGGATAATATTTAATTATCATGCTTACACATATTTTCTCACAAACTAGAAAAATAGTAGATACATTCATATAAACATTTTGTTGAAGTATTGCTACATAGTTGAATTATAAATCAAATCTTTTGAAAGCATGTTTAAACAGTGTGAAGTAACTTTTAGAAACTTTAAAAATGTTGCCTGTGAAACCAACTAAAGATAAATGAAATTTGGGATATATTTTATACATTAAATTCTGTTTGTCGTATTAAGAATATTGTAATATTATATGGGCATATGTGAGGTTGAAATGTGTACAGAAATGTGAATCTGAGTAAGTGTGGGAGGTGGAAATGAAGATATATAGATTTGTTTTATTTCTTAATAAGTTAAGGTACTTACGAGTATTCTACCCAAAAATTCAATGTCGTAAAGTATGTTTGGGGCTTCTTGAACACAGAAAAGCTTTGTTAAAAATTCTACGTGTATGGTTTTTGATAAGACATAAAATCGAAATTCCTGTAAAATAGCAAACTTGGTAAAGAATTTTAGTATTTTAAAGATATCTAGAAAAAAGACCTCCATCCCGAAGTACCTGTTATATTGAACATTTCTAAAAGTTAAGATTTTCTTAAAAATAACTGTCATAAAATGCTATATATTTGAGTTATTTGGTGCAATAATAAAATGTATGTCTGAAAGGTTGTAGGAATAACCTAATGATTTCTTCAATTGGAAGAAATTTCCTTTATTTTATTTAGTAAACTATAAGAAATACATAAAGTTACTATATACAAATTTAGAACTCTTTAAACATACATTTTATTTCTGTGGCATCAATCATTTGCGAAATATCCATTGAAGGTATATATTTTCAGTTTTTAAAGTCGCTATTCAGTTGCTTCTCGCAATGTCTGGAAGGAGTACGTAACTGCAACGAAATCTGTAATGAAACTGTAAATGCAAAGATTTATCTCGATTAATAATGCAGATAGAAAATTGAGCTTTCGTAAGCAGTTGTATAAAAATAAAGGATATTAGTTATACGAAGGCCATGTGAATGTAAAGAATAAGATTCTTTTTATGTTATGAAAATAGCTTTAATGATGGCAACATCAAAAGGATAGCTGCGTTTGTTCTAAACTTTTGGCAACTTGGCAAAAGAAGACCCATTGTATAAACAGGACACTGAAGACTCGCTTGCAGATTTCAATATAACTTGAGGAGGAGGTGGAAGTTTAATTTCCTCTGCAGGTATGACGTAGGAGGGTGGTAATGAAATGCACGCTTGATGTTTGTTTCCACAAAGAGATGACGACGACGGCGACGGCGACAAGGATGAGATAAGTACGTGTGTATATGAAACTTGTGACAATGACGATATCGTCACCGAAGCGTGCCCGTGTCTGGCTTACAATAGCCCAGTGGAGCGATGGGTAATGAAGTTGGAGAAATTCTCCGAACATCAGTTCTGTCTCAACACACGGACTCGCTCTTTATGTCCACGTTCAGTAGTAGCTCATTAATCTTCACACTGCGCAGCTTCGGAGACATAAAGGAAAGAAAGCATTTTTTCACTCTGATCTGTACCTCTGTGATCGTTAGTATAAATTGACAGGCATCTGTCATTAATATACAGATTGCGCAAAATGCAAAGTGGAGAACTTTGCTAAATGAAAAGTTAGATCCTGACCAAGTGAATTCTAGGCAACGTGTGAGGTTCTCATACTGGAAATCCTGGGTTCGAGTCCTATTGGATTAGCTACCATGAAATTCCTTCCTTTCCTATACCATATTTTAACCGTTTCAGAATTCTAACACCGGTGCTAGCAGCAAACTCTACTCCAACCAGTGAAGGATGCAGTTGTTACCTCCCTTCCATTCAGTAGAAATCGATTCATATGTAAGTTTAACCAATTACAGTAATCAGAATACCTTACCCACGGCAGTACATCACATGAATACTGTTTACTTAATGATATTGTCACCCAAATGTCACCCAATTATTGGAAGGCACGACCGACTGGCAGCTGGGTGGGCGACAGGAGGCATTAAGCCCACGCCTACCCATTTGTCAGTCGGTCGTGCCTTCCGATGATATGTGACAATACCCTGGAAATAGTCATATCGGACGATGAATGAAGAGGTAAATTATACTCAAATGAGTTCTGGGTTTTTAGAGCTTAGAATTACCGCACTTTTATTTTTCAGATAAAGGGAAAACCCTGGGAAAAAACTTATCTAAATAACTCACCCTGACTGAGATTTGAACTTGGAACCTCTTGAACGTGAGGCAGACAAGCTATCATCTCCGCTATAGACGCGGGCTCACTGCTGAGAGTACGTTAGTTACGATGTCAGTCTTATTATAAAATAGACTTACACATAGGAGGCACGAGTACCGATGGAAGCGGTACTTCTCCCCCAGGATATCGCATGCGGTTTGTCACACACGAACGCCAGGACAGTCACTCAAAGAAAATTCCACCGCCACACGTCTCGTCACGCGGTTTATGCACCTCAGATCCTAAAACACGCCCAGAAAGGTAAGTGATACGAATAGAAGTAAACTCTATCTCACGCTAGTTTAATCCTGCTGTAAACAACAAGGAGGAGCTGACTCAACTCGCCACGTGCTAGACGCTATATGCACGCACATAAGTTTCGCAACACTAGCAGTGCTAACTTATAGACAATAAATAGATAAGAGTTGGGTTACACATTAACTTATTAAACATTTGAGTTGGATCATTTATGAAAAAAATAATCATGAACCTTACTTCGTCTAGCACTTTTCGTAAAGTCGTCGTATTTCTCCATGCGCTGTTTGAATTTGCGCGATTTTCCCGGTGTTCTTAGAGTTCCGGATGCTTGCTGTAAGACTACGTACAGTACTTGCGGAAACATCGAGATAATCAGTTTCTTTCTCAATATTTTTTATAGACAATTCCGGATTTCTTTCTTTAAGCAGAGCAAAACAGTTTTTTTTTATAATTAACGTCCTCCAACGTTAAGTCATATCGGAGATGAATGGAATGGGTGAAATGAGGCTCAAATGAGCCCAGGGTCCACAGAGCTTAGAGTTACCCGAAATTCGTCTTGCAGGATAAGGAAACCCCCCGGAAAAAACCTTATCCAGGTAACTCACCCTGACCAAGATTCAAACTCGGGACCTCTTGAACGTGAGGCAGACATGCTACCACCACGCTACCGAGGCGGGCTACCGCAAAACAGTGTGCGATCATTCGCCTCTCGCCACTTTTTAAAGGTTCGCCTCGATTGTGTTTCATTTCGACGGAAGCACTGGCCTACTCCATGATGAAAAGCTTACTGATTTTAAATTGCATATACCTAAGCGTGCTTAGGCTCAGTGTTGCCAACCAAATTACACTCAATCTCGCCACAGGTTGAGCAAAATTCCGCTACGTTCATTTACAAAAATATGGACATACATAAATATAAAAAATAACAATATACATTTCTCTTTGAGATTGCAGATGACAAAGACGTTGGATTAATGGGGATTATGATGATCCTGTTGTTCTTTATTGTCCAGCGAGGGCATTAATATACTTTATAATTATCACTACAAATAGGTGAAGGAGATCTGCACTGGCTGCCTAAAATGGTTTAAGAGGCATCACTGTCAGAAAATTCTATTCTCACTGTAGCACTACTTGAAAAATTGTACATGGACTTTCCAAATTTATTCACATTTTCATCTGTTATCGGATATGAGATACAACAATTGCCTTTGCTTTGAATGTCAAGTTTCACTCTTAGGAGGTCGCTCAGTGTTTGAGGCTTCAGTTTATTCCCTTTTAGACTTCATGTCAGCCATCGTGGAGAACACTCTTTCCACATCAGTGTTTCCATGTCGCAACGTAAGTAATAATTTGGCCAGTTTTGAACTATTCGGTAAGACATACTTCCAATCAAAACTTTTTATTTCTCCTACTCTGTACCAGAACATAAGGGTACTATTTGATTTAGTTAATTTTACTTTTTTTCTTCAGAAAAATAGGCATTTATTTTATGAAATTCTTGCAGCGTTTCATTACTGTTAATTTTACTATAGTATTTACTTGCGAGTTCCAAAACGTTGTATTTTTGCAGTGGCGGCTCGTGGTATAAAAAAGTGGATGTTCACAAGACCTACACTTAAAATGCACACTAGCACTATCCGTTACTGCTACCGCTACTACTAATGAGTGCTAGCTCCAACGCCCCCCCCCAAAAAAAACTTTTATACAATCCATTAGCCTAGAAAGAATGTATCTATTCCTATCACCTCGCTCATTGTGTCGCTTTACTGACAGTCTGTAAGCTGAGTATTAATATGCACACGACCAAATACCAAATACCTTCAGCGTGAATTCCCGTGCTTCTTCATCTTTTCACTAAGATGTACCAAGTCGGCACATACTACTTTTGTCCAATTACTCACTTCAGAGCTAGTCCTGCGCCGTGGCGTAGCGTGCTAAGGCAGCATGTCTTGGTCCCTGGCCACGCAAAGCGGCCCAGGTTCGATCCCACCCACGGGGTGTGGATTTTCGGTCCCGGGCATAGAACCAGTACCCACTCAACATCGTGAGGAAAGTGAGGAGCTTACGATAGGTAAACGGCCCTGGTCAAGAAAACCAACGTTACGGGTGGATGCTGACCACATCTCCTTACAGTATTAGTTGGATGATCGCCCACCTCTGCCGTATACAAGTGGGCATGAGACCGGCAGTCGGGTTGGTAAGCCTTGGTCCTTTTATGGCTTTCCCAGTGGTTAACTTAACTCACTAAAAAGCGCATTTATAATACTGCAACCGCATAACCATTTACAGGTTGTGTATACATTGTTAAATTTGCGCCTGTACTTCCGCTTCTGACTTTTGTAGCACGCTTAAGTGTCAAATTGGGCTGCGGACGTCCTAGTAGCTTTTATCACATTTTTTCTTCGCAAGTCACTATCTATTTTATTTCTTAAAATGGAATCCACCGAGTTCGTAGCTGCCTCTTGAGAGAAGTTCAACACTCACAAAGATTCCAAAAACCTCGCGATCGGTCGCTGCACACAAGAGTAATTGTTTTGCGCTAAAGCACTAGTTGTACTTGATGTACTAAGAAACTCACAATAGTCTCATTCTCTGATTATCTACAAATTCCAAGTTTATCACAGTGTTTAGAACAAAATATCTGCTTAGAAACTGGACTGTAAAAACACGCCGTATTCAGAGCAACACAAAGCAACAAAGCAAAGGAGTTGTAAACATTCTTTGTATTTGGAGATAGTTGCAGTTAAACACTATAAATAGTAGCACTTCCCAGATATGACTAAGAACTCCTCTGACGTTGCCAATGTGAATTAACGTGCACATCGAAACTGCCCTGATCTGGGCGTACTCAACAAGCCTGTCTGTAGCATTTGTCGTCTACGCATGCGCAGAGCTTTAAACGTTACATGATATGCTAGCACAAGAGAACTGTGCTACCTGCAACGTTGCTACATACTCATGCTATCGCCATCTACTTACTACACATTAAGCAATGAACGCGGTAAGTGTGAATACTAATAAAGAATGAAAAGAGAAAAGGGGCTTCTAAGACAAATATTGGGGGTTCACGTGCTCCTGTGCTCCTAAGCAGCAGCCGCCCTTGATGCGTCTGGAGCTAAAGCATTGTTGGGACTAACGAAGGAAATATCCCTAAAAAGCTTGATCTTGACTGGGAACCTTCTGTACGACTCACTCACACGTTTCTGGCAAAACTTAACACAGACAATCTTAAACTGTTCTTTATCTTCCTCATGACAGCCCTTAAGCACTTCCATAGTGTTATGGCCAACATTGACCTCTTTTATTGGAAGTAAGACATGTGAATCAAAAACATTTAATGTATCCAACTTTTCATCATTTGAGAAACACGAAGATTCTTGGGATTTCAATGCCAGCATTCTAACGAGTCTCCTACTTTCGGGATACAAATCTTGCACAAGAACATTACGAGACTGGAACATTGCATTGAACTGATTAAAAATTGGCAAAACATGATTCAAGAAATGAAGATATGCTTTAAGATAAGGATTCTGAAGTTCAGAAAATATCATACTGCCTAATGGATTGTCTTCAACCGCTGCCTCTCTGAGCAACTCAAAAAGAACATTCCATTGTTGAAGAACACGGTTGACACAATTTAATAATGTAAGCTATCTTGTCTGACTGGGTCTTAACATGTTTAATCGAGAAGCATGCATGAATTGCATGAATTTTTGAAATTCTTCCAGGATACTCTGTCTGTTAGGAGATAAATAAATAAATAAATAAATAAATAAATAAAATCTGAATATTCTACCCCGGCACCTAGACAACTATACCGGGGCATGTATCCAAATTTTCTCTTTATTTTTCCATAAAATCTTTACAAATGTTATATTTATACAAATCTCTCAGAAAACTACTCTACAAAACTAAAATGAAATAAAATAACAGAAATAAACACAAAAAATCAAAAAACAAAAGAAAACAACTATGAAAATTACAAAATCCTTATTTCCTAAATCTATATCTAAATCTACTAATTCTGTAGTCCACCATGGCCTCCGCCATCACTCTCTCCCTCCGCCGCCCATGCAGTCAACTCCATTGTTTGATTATTCAATAATTCTTCCCGTCTTATCCTATTTTGTATTCTAGAACTCCTTCTTGGATCTTGTACTATTCTTCGCCTATTATCAACTCTTTCTCCTTTGAATATTTTTACCTCCCATGCTTTCTTACTTACAAAGTTAGTCAAAACTTGTAATTTATTTACTAATTGTTGATCTCGAATTATGTCATATACGATATATCCTGCTAGCGCATGCCTCTCTTCTTGTTGGTGAATTGCATATCTTCCACATTCAAATACTACATGTTCAGGATTATCTTGTTTGTTACATAATTCACATATATCATTTTCAGTTTTATTGATTTTCTTCCAATAGGTCTTATAAGGTCCGTGTCCTGTTATATAATGTATAAATCCCTTTGTTGGTTGAATACATTTCAATTTTAGTCTCTCTTTGACGTTCTGAAAAATTTCAAACACTCTTCTACCTTCTAGACTTTCTGTCCATTCTTTTTGCCATTTATCTTTTAAACTATTTTTAATCACCCAAGATTTGTTTGTTCTGACTCCAGTTATATTATAAACTTTTTCTAAGTTTCCTTTTTTCGCCCAAAATTTTGCGCCCTTCAATCTTATTAATAAATCAATCGGCCAAATGGCCGTTGTTACTAGCAATGCCATAGTTGGTGTTGTTTTTACAGCTCCTGTCAGACGTAATAATACTTTTCTTTGCGTTCTTCTCAACAATCTTCTTATTTGCACATCATCCATCCTTTCTGCCCAAACTGCTGCCGCATACGTCATAATTGAAGCAAAAATGGTGTTATGATATATCTGTATGTTACGCAATGGAAGTACAAAATTTAAATTGGTTATTCTTGCTAGCTTTAGCATTATTTTCTCTGTTTTCTGCCTAATATACTCCGTGTGTTTTCTGAAATGAAATTTTTCATCTATCATGATACCCAAATATCTCATCTCTTTTTCCCGTTTAATGTTCTGATTATTTATCTTCACTGTAGGATCCCGCTTTAAATTTCCCTTAAAAAGCACATAATTTGACTTGTTTGGTGCAATTTTTAGTTTTGTTCTGAAACACCAATTTGATAATGTATTTGTAACTTCTCTTGCTTTATTTTCAAGCTCTAGTCTGCTCTGTCCATCCATCATTATGACTATGTCATCAGCATACGCTATTACATCCAAAACCTTATGATCTCTTTCCAGTAGTTCTAATAAATCTTCTGATAAAATATCCCAAAAAAGGGGCCCCAAGATAGAACCCTGAGGGCAACCCTTGGTTATCTTCTTCCTAGTTTCAAAATTTGATCCACCAATGAATACTTCTCTATTGGAACAATAATCCTTTAATAAATTATAAATAGTACTTGAATATTTCTTGTCTTTTAAAATGCCGAAAAAATACGGCCACCATAAATTGTCAAAAGCGCCCGATATGTCCACAAATAATCCAATTACATAATTCTTTTGGCTTTTTGACACTGTTTCTTGAATTTTTAATATTGCATCCTCAGTTGAATATCCCTTTCTGAAACCAAATTGTTTATTATTCATACCCAGCATCAACCTATTTTCCATTATTCTTTTATATATTAACTGTTCAAAGATCTTGCCAATAGCATTTAATAAACATACTGGTCTGAAAGATTTTGGTTGCGTTCTGTCCTTATCTGCTCCTTTGCACAAAATTACAACCTTTGCCTCCTTCCACAAGTTTGGAAATCTCCCTCTTGCCAAACAATCATTAAACAAGAAACACAAAAACAAGACAATTTCTTCTCGTAGATTATACAAGACTTCATTTATAATACCATCTGGACCAGGTGCCTTCTTCTTTTTTAACTTCTGCAGAATTAATTTTATTTCTGTAATATCAAAGGGATAAACAGGATTTCCTGTATACTGCAACATCATCTGGTTTCTTTTTTCAACATGAATATCATCATCTTCTTCCTCTTTATCATCTGGCAATAACGTATGTAATAACAATTCCACCGATTCTTTCCCACTTTCTGTCATCTCTCCATTACCCTTATCTAATGTGGTTAAGATTTCTGGCTTCTTAATTTTATCCATAATAATTTTATACGGTTGTCCCCAGACACCTTGTTTTAAATTATTCTCAACGAACTGTTCCCAATGTTGTTTTCTGGTGTCTTCTAATAATTGTTTATACTTTTGTTTGGCCTCCCTATAATTCTTTAAGTTCTCTTCTCTTTCCGTATGTATGTTTGATTTTTGATATATTCTTCTTAATTTCCTTGCTAACGATCTCAGCTTCTGCAATCTATCTGTCCATTTTATTTTATCCTTATTATTATAAATTGTTATCTTTGGAACGGATTTTGATACTGCTACTTTTATTGCTTGTGTTAAATTTATTGCATCCAAATCCACTGATATTCCCGTATACTGTAAATTTAAATCCTTAAATACTTGCTTCATCTTATCCCAATTTGCTCTTTTATAATTATAACGTAATTCTATTTCATGTTCTTCTTGAATTACTTCCCCATTCAATATATAATCAAAATAAATCAAATTATGATCACTTGTGGTCTGACCCTGTGTGACCCACCAATTTCTAATCTTCTTCTCCGCTGTTGCTGACGCTAAAGTAATATCTATATTTTCTTCAGCACCTGCTCTATTTTGAAAAGTTGGTGGATTACCATCTTTATTTATTACATATAAATTTAATTCCGAGATATGTTCTTCCAGTTTCTCCCCTCTTTCATCTGGTCTTTTACTGAACCACCAAGTTGATTTTGCATTACAATCACATACATGCATGATTTCTTTATTTCTGAATTTATTATGAATATTTTGTAATTTATATAGAAAGGGTTCAATATCCAAACTATATTGAAAATAATAATTTGCCAATATAAAACTTCCATACTTTGTTATAACTTCAATGCAATTAACATGCGTATCCAGAAATTGCGCTATGTTTACTATTTGCAAATCTTGCTTGAAAATTACTATTGCTGCCATTGCCTTTTCCTGAGATAAGATTTGTCGGGATCTTAACGGCATATATGGAATTTTGGAATTTACCACATACGGTTCTTGAATACAGATAATATCTAATTTTAATTCTTCTGCAATTTTTCTTATTTCCGCCATAACCAATTTACTTCTTTGCCCATTTATCTGTGCAATTCTTAAGCTTTCCTCCATGAGTTACTTCCTAAATTTAATCCACCAAATACATCTCTTCTTACTTTTGTGAAATTCTCTCTATTTTCATTTACTTCCTTTGCCATATTATGATTGAAACTTCTTATATTGTCCTTAAATTTATTTACTTGGGCTATTTTATATTTATTTTGTTTAGAAGTTATAGATTTATTTGTGTTTACAGCTGATAAACATGTTGCTATAATATTTTCCGATTTATTAGATTTATTTGGAATTTTTTGTGCATTGATCTTATAAAACGTTTTTTCTGGCTTAAAGCTAGGATTAAAATTGGCAGTTTTTACTACATTATCCTTTACGACATCTTTTTTAACAATCTCCGATCTATTTAATCCTGAATGTCTAATTTGTGCATAACAATGTGGCCAGCTTGCTGCTGAATCAAATACAACTCGACCATAACATAGAACAAGATTATTATATAATTCTTCTAGATCTAATACCTCTCCCCTTCTCTCAGAAGCAATATTTAACAATAACATTAATTCTTCTAGATCTGTCCGTAGATTTTTTGTTCTTGAATCCATCCTTTCAACTGCATTTGGAACTGGAATCATAATTTTATTGCCATTTTCATGAGCTCTTCTTGTAATATATCTTAATGCCGCAATTAGTGTCTTGGGTTCTTCTAATCTACTTAACTTCAACGTTTTTTCAAAATCATTATAAATTTCCTTAATATTAAACTCTTCGGTCTTTTCTTTCGTATCCTTTTGATTTATTAACGACCATTCTCCCTGTTCTCTATCCTTCTCAAACCCAAACTCAACTTCTTCAACTTCGTCTACAACTTGAACATTCTCCTTTCTTTCCTCTTCTTCGCCTACTTTTTCATATATTATTTCATCATAATTTATTTCGACATTCCTTCTTGTATTCCTCTTCTTATTCTTCTTTATTGGTAAGTTAATATTTTCTTCACTGTTGACCATAATCAATTCGGGAAACAAATCTTTCTAACATCATATTATAAGTTGAACAATTCCCCTTGCCTCCGCAAATCTTGCCTCTCCTCTTGCAAGGAATACAACATTCTTCTCTTTTCTCACATTCATTCCTCAGATGTCCAATTTCTCCGCATTTTCCACACACTTTATTATTTTCCCTACAGGATTTCTTGACATGACCATAATTATAGCAATTCAAACATTTCGGTACAGAGATGAAATTCTTTACTGCTACCGCTTGAAAACCTGCATATATTCTTCCTGATTGAATGAGATTTTTCCACAATATTGGAGAAACTTCAGCCACATGATGAACTGTAGCTCTATTTCTCGGACCAGTCTTAAATCTTAAAACAAACTGTTCACTGAACTCTTCTTTCGTCATCTCGTCTATGAAGTTTTGTTCATAAATATTTTCTTGTAACTTCTCATCTGATACACCTTTCAAAACATTATACAAGATAACTTGTGGATTTCTTTTCTTCGGCTCTTCAATCTTCAATTCTTTTTCCAATAACTCTTTACAGTTTATAACTTTCTCAATATCTTCTTTTGTTTCTGTTTCAATTAGTACATTTTTGCCCGCTGGTCTCAAACTACAAATTCTTATTTTATTGTTAACAGGATTCAAATTCTTAGTAACTGTTTCTTGTAGATCTTTAATATTCATGTCATTTTTGGCTGAGATGAAAACAACATGTTTTTTTATTATGTAACGCTTTCCATACTTGTTGTTGCTTACCAGTTTGCGCCGGAGTGGCAGTAACCTGAGCAAAAGTTTTCGGTGTCTCCATCATTGTTGCTTTAACCTCTTTCCATACTTTGACTTCTGCAAAAGCTCTTTCTTTTTCTAGATTAACCCTAAAAAATTCCTTCCTCATGCCTTCTATTAAAAATAACAATCTCTCCTTTGATCTTGTCCCCATCCTTTGATCATTTGTTAAAATAGAATTTGCTTCGTTACTTAAATCTTCAAAATTCAACATCACCTGCTCCGGACTTTCTCCAACAATATTTTCCGTTTTATTTGTTGAATCCATATTTACTGCATTTGTTTCCTCTTTCTTCTTCTCTTTTAAATCCTTTTCTTCTTTCTTCCTCTCTAAAACATCATCATCTTTGCTCTTTTTATCTTCTTCTTTCTTCTTCTTCTTCTTCTTCTTCTTCTTCTTCTTCTTCTTCTTCTTCTTCTTCTTCTTCTTCACATCTTTGCCTTCACCTACCTTCCCTATTTCTTTTTTCCCTCTATCATCGCTTCTTGGCGACTTCAAAGATCCCCTTTGTATATTAGTTTTGGGCTTGGCTTCTTCCATCCATTAATAAAAGCGCTTTAATACGTTAAAGCAAACCAAGAAAGGACGGGCAATACTGCGCGCACAGACTGTACACACTGACTCCCCCTATTTGATCCCTATTTGTCTGTTAGGAGAACGGGAAAAATAGTTTGACATGTTTTACAACAATGTTTCAACATAGGAAGGAATCTCCTGCGATGCTGCTACAGCCACTAGGTGTGCTGAATGACATACACAACCATTAATAAATATTTGTGGATTGTAGTTAAGAAGATGAGTTTTAAACGACTCATTGTTGCCCAACAACACTGGCATTATCAGAACAAAAGCCTACAAGTCTCTATAGTGACATCAGTTGCGGCAAGGTATATTTTGAACAAATGCTAAAGACCCTTTGCAGTACCTTCATCGTTACCAACTGCAACCAAATTAAGAAGTTGGATTTTGACTTCCTCGTTATGAATACAACATAAATTCTATAAATGAATATCGGGGTTTTAACCATTTATAATATTTATTACATTCAACTTACAGTTGTAAATGAAATGTCAAATGAAAAAGCAACTCAAACAGTTTTACCAAGAACCTTGTAAATTTTAAATGTGACTCCCCTTTGTCACACGGCACACATCAAGTCTATAGCCGAGTTCTTTTCAAACGTTGATAAGGGTGTATTAGAAATTGTAGGAACAGCTACTTCAATCCGGTTTCTTAATTCAGGGAGGTCAGCTGATAGCGGAGGCACGTACACACGATATTTGATGAAACCCAAAAAGTAAAAATCGCATGGCGTTAGGTCAGGAGAGGGTGGAGGCCATGCATTGAGGCCCTTGCGGCCTATCCGGCGCTGGGGTACAGTGACGTTCAACCAATCGCGTACTTCGTTATGCCAGTGAGGTGGCGCACCATCTTGCTGGAAAATGAGGTTCTCTGGCTCATTTTCTTCCAACTGAGGTAAGAGTCATTATTATAGTTGTATTAAGGTAAGAAGGGCCAGTTACAGTTGGTTCACTAAAAAAGAAAGGCCCATAAACTTTTCGCCGGGATAGAGCACAAAGAACATTCACTTTAGGGGAATCTCGTTGCATTTGTACCATCTCGTGAGGATTTTCTGAGCCCAGATGCGCATATTATGAGTGTTCACATGTCCACTAATGTGAAAGGTCGATTCATCTCCGAAGACAATACGATCCATAAAATCGTCATCGTCATGAAACAACATGTCGTTTGCGAAGTTGGTACGTAATGTGATAACGTGGTCTGTCGGCTTTAGAGCCTGTAATAACTGTATACGGTAAGGACGTAGCCGTAAGGGTTTTCTTACAACTTTCCAAAGAGTTGACACAGAACTTGTAATTCACGACTAGCCTTCCGGACTGATTTCTTTGGGCTACGAGTGAACGAGTCTCTCACTCGCTCAACAGTCTCTCCACTAACTCTTGGTCGTGCCGTGTTCTTCCCTTTACAAAAGCAGCCGGTATCTTCAAACTGATGATACCATCTACGAATGTTATTATCACTGGGAGGGTCACAACGGAACGCACGTTGCACAGTAACTACAGATTCGGTCTTTGCAAACTGCAAAACACAAAACGCTTTCTGTTTACTAGTCGCCATCTCTTGCTACTACCGCTGTCTAGCGGATTGCAGCAGAAACATTGTACGCACATGCGCACTGGTGCCAACAAAAGGCAACACACACAAATAATTACATCAATGCAAATAGTTTCAACCCAATTCCACACAAACATGCAACCATCAACAGTCTCACACACAGATTATTAAATCTACCTCTCAGCCAGCAAGAATATCAAAACGAATACCATCAAATCTTAAAAACTGCAATTAAAAATGGATATGGAAAAAACCTTGTAGATAAAAAACTAAAATTATTGAAACTTCAAAAGAGAGTAAAACAGATCACAGCTCTCACACCAATAAAACAAGAAATTAGATTTGCTAAATTTACTTACCACCCCTGGGCCACAAAAAAGTTCCAAAAAGTATTCAAGAAATACAATATAACATTGGCACCAAAAAACAATTACAACATTAAAAACCTACTTCACAGTAATAATACTGATAAAATAAAACCAGAGGAAAAGTCAGGCATTTACAAGATTAAGTGTAAAGACTGTGAAAAAATTTACACAGGGAGGACAAAAAGAAACATAGGTACTAGAAAGAAAGAACACTTCAGGCACTTAAGATACAAAAATATTGATAAGTCCGCAATAGCAGCTCATTTCTGGTCTGAAAATCATGAAATTGAAGATAGCACAGAATTACTAAAATACGTAAAAAAACATAGTGAACTCGTCATATGGGAGAGGATATACATAGAAAAACATAAAAACCAACTAATGAACTTTGAAATCCCGCTAGAAGAGAATCCCACATTTCAGTTCATCACTAAATCAACAGATGGCAGCAACAACCCCAGAATTACCCACACCGCTGGATCTAGCGTCAGTCGCACAAGAGCCGTAGATGCAAACGATGATTTGCGAAACATGTCCTCAAAATAGGTACGAAAGTGAAGCAGATGTGTAATAAATACGACTCATCTAAAAATTAATAAAACAGTTTGAGTTGCTTTTCATTTAACATATCATTTATAAACTGTAAGTTTTACTAATATACAAAGCAGCCGCGTATTACTGATATCTATACTGTCATCTACAAGAATATAACATTCATTATCTTTCAGTTCTTTACTTAAATGGTCTTTGATTTTTGAAGAGAGAACATTCTGAAGAATACTTTTACATTTAGTGCGGCCTTAACTAACATTATTGGTAATTGACGAATCTTTGAAATTCAGTTTAGACACTTCAGCAATATGTTGAACGTAATTGAAACTGAAATTATGGGCGGCAACTAGCCAACTAAATCTTATGTCAGCAATAGCACCACTTTTGTCTTCTTTCACCGAGCGAAATATCTGTAAAGTAACAAACGAACGAATTGTAACTACCGTATTCTATTTAATATAACAATATCATTTTTAAATTCAAACCAGTTAAAAATTTGCTGAATATTGTGACTTTGTGGGTTCGTAGAATAAAAGTCCAAGTTGCAGAAACTCCAAATTTTCTTTATTTCTGTAGAAATACACTCTGTTCTATTCTTACAGTAGTCGCATTACATCACATACACAATCACAATCTACCAAGGTCGATGACCACATCAAAGAGCTTACTCAACTTTCACTGTTTTCAACACTCCTGTTACAACATCTGTTTACGACTCAAATCTCGTTATAACAACACACTACAACTGTTTACTCCTGTTTTCCACTGACTCTTGGCGAGTCGCCGCTTCCTTAAATACCTCACTGATAATTCGAGACTGTTCTGTAACAATCAAGAAATCGAATACGCTCACGTTGATATCAACGTTTCGGGAGTGTACATCTCTCCCATCATCAGGATATTTATAATATGTTATAACAACAAATCAAATACTGGATATAACACAAATATAAACAAAGACAAAACACTATTAAAATTCGCACTACATTGTTTCTTAATTCGACAGATTTCCATTTTTAAGTCCGATTTCCAAGAGAAGCTGAACTGAAATCCAGCATCACGATTAAACGTGCTCGTTTCAGAGGAAATCGCCAAAGCCTCCTTAATTCTCCGCTCCCAGTAACTGTTGCATTTTGCCAAGATTACATTTTGTCCAATTTCCGTTGAATTAAGAAACAAATATCAATACAGCTTGATAATCAAGTTAAGTAGTTACATTTCTTTGACACAATTTTCTATACTCACGCCATCTCCTGACCTTGCATTTAATTTCCTGAAAAAAGTATTTTGTTCAGTAATGCTAATTTTGATAGTGTTTTGTCTTTGTTTATATTTGTGTTATATCCATAATTTCATTTGAGGTTAGAACATTTTATAAATATCCTGATGATGGGAGAGATGCACACTCCCGAAACGTTGATATCTAATCATCTTTTCACCTGGGTGGCTGCCCGAGAAGAAAGTGAGTGTATTCGTCGCCAGGATAGCTTCAGGTCTTATTTTAAGAAATCGAATGTTCTCGAAACGCGAACCTTCCAGAAGCGTAACTTTATCTGTGACGGCCAGCCTTTTATTTCCGGCTATCTTTATCTTCAGGCTCTTTGTGTAGACAAATCACGCTTATCTCTCTGCACCGAGCCTTTGTTGCGCATCACCGCGACAATAATAACTAACAGTCATAAAATAAATTAGTATATCATCTCTATTATTAATTTACTTCTATTTTAGACACGGCAGTGAGCTTTAGATTACGTGAATATTCTAATTGTTCACAATTTAGTAAAATATAAATATATTAACTTACTAATTACCTATTATGGTCTTCAAAAAAGGATACAGATTGCGTAAGGATGAGAAATGGGAGGTTAATAGAAAAGAAATAGAGGTAGAAAGGAGATTTGATTATTTGGGTACAAGGTTGAGTTCAGATGGCAGCTGGAAAGAACAAAAAAAAGATGTCTGTGGCAAAATGTAAAACGGCCATGAGAGTGATAAGATCATGCTACAGTAAACTACCGGATATAAATGTCAAATGGTTGGAGAGGATCTATACGGCAGTAGTAGAAAATAGAATGTTACATGGATCAGAGGTTTGGGGAGTAGATGAGGCTTGGAGAGAGACTGATAGAGTGCATAGATCCTTTTGTAAATATATACTGGAATTACCAATAGCATCACCTAATGGGGCAGCACAATTAGAACTAGGCAGGCATTCTACTAAAATTAAAATCTTGTCAAGGGCAATGAAATATCTGTACAGAATCACTAACTTGGAAGATGGCAATATAATTAAAGAATGATTTCATATTCAAAAGAGAAGTAACTGGGGTGGGTCTTGGGCACATAAAATGTATGACTTGTTGAAGCAGATAGGTATGGGTCATTCTTGGATAAATGCAGAGTATGGGTATAGAGGCTTCTGGAAAGAAGTTAAGCTAAGATTAGAAGATATTGACAGACAAGACATTTTTGCCAATACAAGTGACAAAATCTCACTAAGATTATATAGAGAAATAAAAACAACCTGGGCGAGGGAAGGATATATAGATATATGTAGTAAGTTAGGGCGAGAAGATTTTGCTTGGGCGAGAACAGGAGTGAGAAACTTGAAAGGTATAGGTCAAGAGAGGGAGCTAGATAAATGTCCATTGTGTGGAGAAGAGAATGCAGATTTCCATTGTATATTAAATTGTCAAACAAAGATATGGAGAGAGCAGGCTTGGCTACTTAAATGGGACAGTTTGGGGGGTGAAGTAGTAATTAGAAAAATGTTGTCAGTAAAAGGAGAAAAGAACAGGAGAAATATAGGGAATTAATTAGGGAAAGTTAAAGAGAGATGGCTAAGAACAATTAAGAGAAAAATGTAGAGTGAGATAGGTGAAATGGCAGAAAGTGTAAAAAGGAGCAGAGGGTCTCCAATACACAAAAACTTAGGGTTAGGTGTATGGGGACTGAATCACTATTCAATGGTGGGCGACATGATAATATGATGGGATTTTCAGGATTTAGGAATATATGGAATATTTCAGTATGAATTTTATAATTGTAATCTTGATTTTGTATGTCCATTTGTTGATGTAAAAGGAAATAAATTACTATTACTATTACTAATTACCTGTGAAATTTTTGTGCTGCCACTAGCTTCTAGATTGTTCCTGTGTTTGTTGCTTTCACAGTGTTTTAAAAGATCACTACTTTTTGCCTCCAAAATAACATTACATGCTGTGCACTTTGCTTTCGCACTGTCTTCTGCAACTGGCGTAACCATTTATCCGAGAACAACTATTTTCTTACTTTCTTCTCGTCTTTCGACAGCTCGCCACGGTATTCACCCTTTTTCTTAGGGGTGGAGTACTCTTTGTCGTAACCTATTAAAACACTTCACTTGACAAATTGAAAATGTGATAAGTTATCACTGATAACATAAATTGCAATGAAGCCTGTGATCCTGGTGATGAGCGAACATTACATCAAGCTACCTAATACTTCTTTCACATAAGCTTGACCCGTATCTCTTAACGGTCACGTGACCTTATCACCTCTCATTGGCTGCTGTTGTAGTATAGACTGTTGTGCGGTAAAAATGAGTTTGTTATTTAACATGGTGATATATCTTTATATGTTGAAAGAGAATTGTCAAATTTATATTTTCGTAACTGTTTTAATTAAATATATTACACAACAGAGTTGATTTATCTGAAATGCATGTTAATTCTTAAACTAAGTAAAGAGGAGGTTCCTTTGCTCTCAAGCACATGGCACGATAGCACGTGATTTAGCGGTAGTGATGACATATTTGTTTATATGACTTTTATCACTGACCTTGTTTTGAACTGGATTAGTCATATATCGCCATTCGAAGGTGTGTTATGCCGAGTGCGAGAGCTAAATTATTTTATTGATCGTTTATTGCGCGTGTACTTATTATATGCATAATAAGAGTCTACCGTCAGTTTTTCGCTGAAGCATCGCAAGGGAACACCTTTAAAAAGCGGCGAAAAGAGAATTCTGGTGCATGTGTTTAATGCACTCGTGGAGAAGAATCCGTCTTTGTCAGTGAGAGAAGTCGAACAGCTGTGCTCTGAACTTACAGGTGTGTTAAATGCATAGGAACATCGCCACATGAAATTGAGACAACAGGAAAACTTACCACTCCAGGGACGATATTGCTGTGTAGCGAAGATGTTATTTAAGGACAATCAGACTGTACTGGAACACAAATCGAGACTTGGGTGAGTGAAGGACACACAACAAGTATGGAGTGACACCACTTTTAAGACTGAAAGACCACAATTTTTGCAAGGTATGTGTGCTGGTTTAAAAAAATTCCCAGTGGAAAAAGCTGAAGGCCTTTCATTATAAACTTGCTTCAATTTCATTGTTCACTCATTCAGTTTCAACTTGCTCAGTTTCATTATAAACTTGCTTTTTTGCATGCCTTCATATTCTTATTTGTATGATCTTATCTAATTAGCAGTCATATAAGATAATCTTCAATCCGATGTCCCTAAAAGTAGCTGCCCAATATTATGCCACTCGCCTTTAGAATACGTTTGATTCTTTTTATTTAAAAAAGAGACAAAAGTCGCTAAATTTTTCCACTTTTTTGTATTTCTCCGCTTTGTCTCTCAAAAGCTTAAATGTCGCTACGCGTAGCGCAATTCCGCTAAGGTTGGCATCTATGCTTAGTACTGTGATGTACGCGAGATATATGGGAAATGCAATGTTAAATATCATAAGCAACTCCAAACTATAAACATCTTAATCAGCATTCAACTCGATAAGACCTCGTTGTGAGAGAGCTGCCTGGTGTAATAATGCAAAAATATTACCAGCATGATGCAACGCTCGCTACCACCAGGGCCTCAGGCTTCATTGGAATATATATTGTTGCGAATCCATTATTACGACTGGCGGCGTACGCGTTAAAAGGGTTCGCGGGAGCGATAACAAACGGATAGTGTATGACGGAGATAAAGAGCCTCCAAAAACAAAGATGGCCCGGAAATAAAAGACTTGCCGACACAGATAAAGTTACGCGCCTATAACATTCGTGTTTTATCTGGTGATGTGTAATAGAACATTCTATAGAAGTCTGGAATTCATGAATGGTTGTGTATAAAAGGGAGCCATGGCTAGTTATGGGACAGTAGTAAACAATAGTAAACAGAGTCGAAATGAGAGAGTGTAATCAGAACTGAATTGTGTGAACGCTTTTGTTTGTGGACGGCGACCTTAGAAGATTGTAATTGTGTATGTGACGTAATTCTGCTACTGTAAGTGTATTTCTACGAAAGTAAAAAAATTTTGAATTTCCGCAACTCGGACTTTTAATTCTACGAGCCCACAAAGTCACAATATAGTGCGCCTCAGTAGCGTGTCTGCCCCACGTTCAAGAGGTCCCGAGTTCGAATCTCGGTCAGGGTAAGTTACCTGTATAAGGCTTTTTCCGGGGGTTTCCCTTATCCTTCAAGGCGAATGTCGGGTAACTGTAAGCTCCATGGACCCTGGACTCATTTGAAAATCATTTCACCCAATTCATTCATCGTCCGATATGACAACGTTGGAGGACGTAATTTCCCCCCTCCCCAAAGAAAGTCACAATATCATACTTTTCAATTGTCAAGTGAATAGTACGATTTTGTAAGTTGCATTTATGTCACCAATTAATATATTATAGAAAAGTTAACTGAATCAAACAGTACCCTTGTGTTCTGGTGCCAAGTAGGAGAAAAACATTTTGAAGCGAAGTATGTCCTCTCGAATATTTCAAATTCGCTAAACTGTTACTTGTGTTGTTGCATGGAAACGCTGATGTGGAAAGATTGTTTTCCCTGATGGATGACATAAAATCTAAAAAAGGAGTAAACTGAAGCAATAAACACTGAGTGACCTATGAGTGAGATTTGACACTCATAAGAAAGGCAATTGCTGTATTTCATACCCAATAACTGACGAACTTGTAAATAAGTTTGAAAAATCCATGTACAATTTTTAAAGAGGTGCTATAGTGACGATAGAATCTACTAAATCCAGCATCGTGCATCCAATCAAATAGGTCGGAACGCATTAACGTGGTCGGAAGGATAGTTTTCAGTTTCGTTCATTTCTTATTTAAGTAATATTTAAGGTTTCTATTTGTTCATAATTGCGTATTACTCTGAAAATTAAACTTATTTAAGTCATTTTTTTGCAAATTACTGAAACCATCGGCGCTATTAACAACGAAACTTTACAACAAGTCCCTTATTTAAACATTAAGCCATCTATCGGGCAGTTGCTGGAACCACGTAGGTATTGCACCCTCTTCATGGCGTGTTGCCGGATTTTTCGATGTTTGTCAGAAAAGAAGAAAACAAGAACCTATACTTGACGTATCATTCATGTGCGTCATCAGTGAAACGATAACTTCATTTGTCTTTTCAACTCATTACAGTACAAATAAAACAGACTGAGGTGGTTGCCTCTGGCAGTGTCCTTTAGTAATTGTTAAATAAATTTAACTTAAGTTAATAGTGTGTATATAGTATACAGAACACATCTGTGTGGTATGTGAAGCAGAAAGATAAACCGTGTGGTTATTACGTTTATAAGAATCGAAACATAGGCATACTTTTCTCTCTCCGAAATTAGCTCTCACAGAGCAGTGAACAGAAAACTACTTACAGTACTGTACTTAAAAGAGGGGTTTATCGTACACATCCAAATAAAAGTAAACGTCCATTAACTTCACTAAACCAATGAACAGCTTAACCATTTTCTGTTCCAATATCTGTCTCTGTCTCTCCTCCCACCCAGATATTTACAGCAGGATTAAACTAAGTTGAGACTAGATTATAGGAGATAGGGAAATTTACTGCATTCACTTACTGACCTGAGAAAACCGAGAAAAATATGGTCATAATTGGTCCCAATTTAAGACTTGCCGAGTTCATGTAAGGAAAAATAACATGGCTTTTAAATACATAAAACTTCAGTCTGGAAAATTACGAGGGCTGTTCAATAAAGAATGATCACAATTTTTTTACAACGTACCTTTACTCATCCTCATAATTTTGATGGTCCTTCTCAAAATAGTCTACCCTGAATGCGATGCACTTGTTTCTGCCAGTCTGAGAAGACATGCTGGAAACCATTTTTGAGAGTTCCTTCAAAATCGCCTCCGTAGCCTTCACCACTACTTCTGATGTTGGATAATGCCTCTCACGAAGGCATTTCTTCAAGTTAGGAATAGAAAAGAGTTGCACGGGGCTAAATCCGGACTATGGGGGAGGGCGAGGGATGCATTTCACGTTGATTTTTGCAAGATATTCAGCAACAGCATTGGCAATATGCAGCCGCGCATTTTCGTGGTGCAGCATCCTGCCAGCTTCACAGAAATGTGGTCTTTTACGCCTTATGCGGACATGTAAAGTTTTCAGGACATCCCTGTAGTATTGTCCAGTTACTTATGTGTGTGCAGGTACAACATGCTGATAAACTATTCCATAAATATCTACGAATGAGATGACCATAACTTTCCCAGAAAAAGCAACCACTTTTGCTGTTTTGGAGGTTGCTGATGAAGGAGATTTCCACAATGAGTTTTGCTGTTTGCTCTCAGGATTAAAATGATGTAGTCAAGTTTCATCAGCAGTGATTACGTTTGAAAGAAACTCCGGATCTTCCTCTAACACCAACTTTAACTGCATGCAGACCTGCATGCGAATGTCCTTTTGTTCGGGAATCAACAGTCTTGAAACCCATCGCGCACAAACACGTCTCAGTGTAATGTTTTTGTCACCAACGAGTGGATGGCATCCAAGGAAATGTTCAGTATTTCAGAAAATGATCTTAAGGTAATTCGTCGATCCTCTCTCACAACGGCAGCAGCAGTGTTGATGTTTTCTTCCGTAAGAGCAGTGACTGGAGCACCGGGTCCACATCCCTTTGAAATTGATTGTCTCCCCTCTTTAAACATTTTAAACCACCTTCGAGCTGTGCTATAAGAAAGAACAGACCCTCCATAGGCCTCCTGTAACATTGTATAGGCCTCAGCTAAAGATTTGTTGAGATGAAAGCAGAATTTCAAAGCCGCATATTGTTCCTCGCGTGTTACCTCCATTGCAGCGGTAGGCGATACTGAACATGTCTGAACTTGCCTGTTTCTTACAGGCGAGAACCAGGAGTACCAACAATGAAACTACTACGGCGAGTTTGTTTCACATTAAGCTAACAGAACATAATAAGATGGAATTTTATTGCGAAAAATTATGACCGTACGAAAATTATGATCATTATTTATTGAACAGCCCTCGTATATACATGCAACAGCAAAATGTTGTACTATCACAAGTCATATTCTGAACTGAAGGTGTTTAATACTTTTTTGCGACACATGACCTATTTACACTAAACAAACTATGCTTAAATATACTATTGTTCTATCTACTTCACATTAATAAATATAAACAATGATTTTATCACCTCTATGGATAAATAGAATAGAGGAATATAACTAGATTAAGCAAGGGTCCTGTTTTCAGGACTCGTCAGTTTGTGATGTGATTTGTGTTCCCTTTGCATTACCAAACGCAATAAAGACTTCCCATTGAGAAAAGTAAGATGAGGTATCGAAATTGTGTGCTTTAACCAGATCTATGTGTTTAAAGTTATTTTTAATCTCTTTCGACGTATCTTTATGCAAAGATCATTCAGAATGAAAACTTCAGAGGCCCTTCCCAGAAAATTCAAGATATACACTTCATTAGTTATGGAGACAACTTAAAAATAATATTTTAATGAAAATTGTTAGAATAATTATTGAAAAATCATACAAATGTTGGAAAATATTTGTCCTGTAAAGTGTATTTTGCGAGGGAGGCATTTTCTTGGTAATTTTCGTGTTGTAATGTTGGAAGACGATGAACTTAAATACAAAGTTTGGTATTTGAGCAAAAGTTTTTATGGAGTTAATGCTGTAAACACATAAACACGCGTTGTCTCATTTTTTAAATTATATTTTTTAAAATTAAGCGAGTCTAAAATACATGGTGAAATATTTATATTGAATTTTTGCATAGAATGCAACACTTTTCTACCTATTATGCACACCTTAGAGGAAGAAAAGAGAAAGTAAAAAGATTAAAGATTAGGAGTATTTACTAGAATTAATGTATTTGGAAAGTACCTGCTTTTGTTTGAACAGACATTACAAGAACTGCAGTGCGATCCAGATAAACCTGTACCATTTCATAAGCCACAACTTTTGAAACAATAATAGGACACACGTGCAACTCTGGGAGTATATAATATACAATTGGGAGATTTCATTACACTATTTACATCTCAGAGAAAATGTTGGAAGTGTCCTCCCCCAGCATCTACACATGTTTGCACTCGTCTCACCATATTCTCTGAAGTTTTACGGAGAATATCATTGCCAAAGTTACTTATTTCGGTTCGAATGGATTCCTTAAGAACATCAATTATCCTTGGCCTATTCTTGTACGCTCTATTTTTTAGATACAACCACAAGAAAAAATCCGGTGAGATTAGGTCAGGGGATCTGGGGTCCACAGACCTTTTGAGATTATTCGATTATCAAAGAAACTGATTAACATTTCCATGGTGTCATTAGACTATGATACGTTGCTCTATCTTGCTGGAAATAACCTTCTCTCAATTCAATATCATCTCCTTAAAATGTCAGAGAATATGCTGAGTCGAGTGTAAACATGTATAGATACCGGTGGAGGACAATTCTAACATTTCCTCTGAGATGTAAATAGTGTAATGTAATCTCCCAAAGTTTCACGTGTGTGCTATTATTGGATCAAATATCATTGCCTATTGAAATGGCAATAGGGATCACAGTGTAGTTTATAGAACACTAACAACTGAGGAATAAAACACGTGCAGTGCGATTACATTGAGCTATTGTACTTGTCACATCCAGGTGGAAGAAGTGATGATGTAAAGAAACCAAGGCAGACTACATACAGGCCACAGATGTTCAGAAGCCCCCAACAGTTCAAAGCTTGAAGAACCGTTCCACTGCTGGAACTGCCCAAAGAGAGCGATGAAGTGAGTACATAGCCCTCGTTCACTCTCTGTATTGATCAAGCATCCGCGCAATTTGTCCCTCATTACCGTGCGACACGAAACCAAGCAGGATGTGAAGAAAGTTGAAGGAAAAGAAAACGATGGACACAAAATAAAGGTATGGATGATAAATTGTGCCATTATTTGCCTAACGACCAGAAAAAGTCGAGAAAAATCCGAGGTCAACTGTAATGGAAGACTGAAAATTCCAAATGAGAGTTTCACACGTTACTAGTTGGTAATGAACAGCATAACTAAAGAAACAAAACACTGATTAGACCAAATTTGGAATTTCAGTTGAGCATCTTCCAGGAAACCAATAGGCAGCTTTTAGGAAGCCAAAGCCCTCAACACTAGACCTAGTACTGAAAATCTACTTATTTCCCAAAATGGTTTTGATTAAAATATTATACATTTAAATAATTGTAGAAAAATAGCAATATTGTCTTGAATGTCCTGTGCGTTTTGTATAACCCAGAAAGCGAGAAGCAGAAGGACAAATATAAAGATCACGCCAGTGAAATATCCTACCCTTTGTTTAAGACACATTCCCTTCAGATGCCACAAAGGAATTATTTTAAATAGTAATAAATGGGAGCTTCGGGGATACCTACATATTTAGTAAGATTTTGTCTACCCCTTATAGCTTATCAATTATACAAAAGTCATTTAGAGTGAAGAGGAACTTAGAGGTTATTTTCAGAAAATTAAAAAATAAGCATTTTATTTGTCATATCTGAAATATTTGTTATTTTAATCAAAATCACCAGGGCCATATCAACGATTTTGTAAGATTATTCCACGAAAAGTGCAGTTTTGGATGGGAGATTATGTGAAAATATTGTCAGCATCCTTGTAATAACTTTGAATTTAAATACCTAATTAGATTGCAATGTGTAAGGACTATGCTACAATGAAACATAAAGTTAATATAATTTTGAGTCGAATTAGATCTCAATACTCCATTTATTGCTAGTATTGACCTAGAACGCGTTTAATTAGGATCTTCCTAAGATCATCAGCTGTTGTCGACTAATAGATGTTGGTTTGATGAACTCCTTGCAGGTGATAGGTGCGTCTCTGTCCAAGTTATCTCAAACGATATTTCCTAATGTTTGATACAATTTCAGATTTAATTCATAGAGGTTCAAATCTAATTTTGATAATTTACTGTAGTGTTTTGAAATTTTCATTTCTATTATTTTATTTCGGGCTGCCCATTGTTGTTTTATGTTGTTGTTCATTTTTACGTATTTTCTAACAAACTTGGGGCATACTTTTTTCATGCATGACTTTAGGAACTTGATGTCTAGCAAAATGAATCTCCTTTTTTCTTTGATTTTTAGGTAGCGCTTTATTTCGTGTTTTGGTTGCTTATGACGCTGTTAAAATATGTATGATGCTGGAAACTAACTTCTACGTCCACCGTTTCATTCACCTTGTCGGTTGCATTTGTCGTGTACATAATGAGCTTGAATGCCAAACTATATTCCAATGTGTAAAGGCTATAATACAATGATGCACAAAATTAATATAATTTTGAGTCAAACTGGCAGCATAGTTATTGATGACTAAGATTTATAAACAAATGACAGAGATGGGTAAATGTAATAAATATTTTTATGTGTTAAGATTAAAGTATCGCGTAAGAAAGTGAGGGAGAATGCAAAAGGGTGATTAGGGAACTTTCGCATTATTGATAAACAATTAGAGCTAAGACAATTGTAGTTCTGTGAAATCAGATTTAGAGAACGCCATTAGCTTGAAGGACACGTAACTGGAATTCAGTTATGTTTATTAGACAGGTTTACGTCGTTAAAACTCATAGATAAAAGTTATGAAAATTAGAATTGAGGTCAGAGCAAGTCACATAAAAATTCTTTTAGGTAAGTGTTAACAGTTTAGTTGGCAGTATACGTTAGGAACGTTAATGGGAAATGAAGCCAGATTTAAGTTCATTAAGTGTATTTCCAAAACTTAGAGTCCTTCTATTCGTGTTTTACAGTCTTACATAAATGTTTTCTGTGATGTATTATCGCAATGTTTAAGGACTGGGCTTGGCTTATAACATTTACCGGTAGCCAAAAGGGAACCTTCCGGTTAGCATGCTCTCTTGACTATTAAATAACGTTATTTGAAAGATATTTTAAACTATAAAGCATTGGTAAGTAATTACCTTTAAAACAATGGGCAAGTGACTCAAATAATTAATTATTAGCCTGCATTAAATTTATGCGTCAACTTTTCTGGTGTTGGAAATTAATTGTTCTTTCACACTGGCCGTGTGTAGGCTAAAGCATGGAAAGACTGAAAAAGTTTTAGTTAATTGACCATTGACCATTAATTGATCTAATAGTGGTTAACCATAAAGCCCGGGCCTTAAAGTACATACACGTTGTAAGTCGCCATTAAGGTAGTTATCTCATGTGTTTATGAGAACTCCTAAGTGGTTTACCGGGAAAAGCACGATTCAGATGGAGAATTTAATGTCATGTCGGCACGTTGGCCATAGTGCCGGCCCTCGTAGCCATGATCGCTAAAGCGTATGTCTCTAGCGTTCCGCCGCGTAGAGGGTCGTGGATTCGAGTCCCGCCTTGGGCATGGGTGTTTGTGTATAGTGAATATTTGTGAAACTAGGAAAACAGACAAGAAAATAAACGGAAATAATAAAAAAATCGGTTAAATAAGAAAAAAAGAAAAAAAATATATATATCTATATACATAGACATACATTTTTTAAAATAAAAAAAAAATAGTAGCTCCAGGGTTAGTTATTGCCAGAGGTTCTACTCCCATTAGTCCTGGACCCGTAGGACTCGGGCCTCCTTCAACAAGGGAGTTACCGAGCTGTCCTAAAAGGGCGCCCGGCGCCTACGTGGAGCTTTCCATAGGGCAAGACCTAGAGACTAACAAGCCCCCCCATCTGGTCCTAGGACACAAGACGGGATGGAAGCGGATACGCCACTTACGCGCGCCAAATCCAAAATGGGAAGGCTACCGAATAACCTCGGTGAGGCCGCCTGGTGATCTATCACACCTTCTACTAGCTATGCTGGCTAGGACGCGGGAATATTAATGGCTTCCCTCAACCCCGTCCGGAGACGTATCCGATCGGGAACCACTGCCCCCTCGAGTCCAACCCAATCCGAACAACTCCCAATCAGGGAGGGGCTCGAATGTTCGGCCCGAGGTTCCTCTAGTAACGTCAGAGATACCACGAGTGCTAGGGGTCCGCAGTGCCCGCACCACGGCAGCTGAAGGGGACGGATCCCCTCCCCTACGGGGTAGCTTAAGGGTTAGAGCGGCTGGATGGCAACCAGAAGATACGTGGTTCAAATCCCGGCTATGGCATTGAATTTTTTAGTCTGGCTCTGTCTTTACATTTTATCATACGCATACGGCCAAGCATTCAAATAGTTCCCTTCTGGAGAAGCAGATTTATTGAAGTCCGGGGTATCAGAAATGGCACCAAAGGACTATTTCTTAAAATGCTCTTTTTGTTTTCAGGAAGTATGTGTTCAAAAATCGTTACTGAAGTTATGAGTGGAACGCAATACTACTGCTTTTTACTAAAGGTAAGTAATAAAGAATGAACAAATCAATTCTACAGTAAAATGTAACTAATATAAATGTTTCCATCTCAAATGAAGAAATACTAACCATACAGTTTCTTGATATATGTTACTTTCGATACATTTCTAGATAATTGCTGGACAGTTTTTAAAGACGCCCTGTATGACAATGAATATGCCGATGGTTGTGAAATTTGTCAGTTGTGACGACATAGACGACAAAGAACCGCAGCGCGTGTATTTCGCCACCGGGCAGTACCAGCTATTATTGTTCGTTCATTTAGGAGACTAGCAATATATGGCTTCAATCCAGCCAACCCTCGCCTCCCCCTGAACATGTGTGTTTAAAAGCTATTTGTGCGTCAAACGTGCATGAAAATAGTCAGGTGGAGCGTAAAGAAGCGATTCATCTGCAAACCTGAGGGAAGGGAACAAACCATAGCCTGGAATTTAGTAACAGAGGGTTTCATCACCTTTTTGGGCGAAAACAACGCTAACTGCGCGCGTTAATACCAAACCAACAGTGTTTTGTTTCATAAAACATGAAAGAAAGATCAGATTTGAAAATTGCTGGCTCTTATATCACTTCACTCTTACGTTTTCTGTTCCACAGAAATTATTTAATGCTCCTACATCACATGGATGCACAAAAATGTATAAGATGTATTTACGTCTTCAAAATTAATGATATTAAAGTATGCTCTATAATTTTAAAATAAGCAGTAAAATTATCTTGAAGTACCGAGAGACCCATAAACATCCTAACCGACTGTGAGGAGTTTTGCCTGTCCACGACCTTGGCAGTCGCACCGTCTGTCCCTATAATAGAAAGGCACGGATGAAACCATGCAAAATTTTAACTACTTTTAAAGACTTTATTTACTGTTGTTGATAAAAGTCTGCCACGTTTTTATGAAACTATCCATCACTTGCCGTAGCTCACATTAACAATTTCCTGTAGGATGTTTTGTTTTAATCTTCCAGGGATGTGCATTAGTATTGTACGCTTTATGCTTATAACGTGAGCTTTTTGTTTGAAATGAGTTTTGTTTTCTGATCTTGGTATTAGTGGGCCATGTAAGAACAATATAAAACAATGATGAATGTTTGCTACGGAAAACGAAAATCAATAATATTGCTTGATGTGAAAAGATGAAAAGTTTTTGGATAGAAGAAGGAAATCAATAATCTTCGTGTTTTGTAATCTTGTTAGTGATTAGTAGACGTGCAGGAATAAGGAGTTTTATGTAATTAATGGAATCTTGTTTATCAAAGAAGTAAGAATTTATCGATACACTGGAGGTAATCTGCAATGATTGACTAGGAAAGAAAGTTCAAGTAAAATGTAATCCTGATAATACAATTAAATTATTTGTTACAAAATTGGACTTCTCCAAAATTGTATTTATTTCACTCTGAACCGCCCGCCTTGGTAGCGTAAATGGTAGCGTGGTGGTAGCCTCACGTTCAAGAGGCCCGAGTTCGAATCTCGGTCAGGGTGAGTTATCTGGATAAGGATTTTCCGGGGTTTTCCCTTATCCTGAAAGACGAATGTCGGGTAACTCTAAGCTCTATGGACCCCGGACTCATTTGAGCATCATTTCACCCATTTCATTCACCGCCCGATATAACTTAACGTTGCAGGACGTAAACTACAAAAAAATTTCACTTTGAACCACACCTTAAAGATCTCTTGACCCTTATTTATAGTAAAATGATACAGTTGTGACCAGAGGAAACTGATACACGAGAAGAGAAAGAATTGTGCTTCCAACGTAGAAATCCTGCTTCATGCTTTAAGTTAATTCAGAGATAGAAATCGCAGAGGGTGAGGTCGCTGGGCTACAAATCTGTACGCATAATTCTGCCCTGAAACACATTTTCAATTGTACTCATCGAAAGATCGACTGTTTGAGCTGTTGAAAAAAGACAATATGATGCTCGCAGTCTGTTAATTTTCTAAAATATGGGGAGCCAGATCTTTATTCACGTATGTAAGGGCGTCAACTTTTGACTGGAAAACAATTGAACCTAAACTCTTTCTTCTCTAATGGAGAACAGGCCTTTCCCGCCTCGGTAGCGTAGATGGTAGCGTGTTTGCCTCAAGTTATAGAGGTCCCGAGTTCGAATCTCGGTTAGGGTGAGTTACCTGGATAAGTTTTTTTCGTCGTTTTCCCCTATCCTAAACGACGAATGTCGGGAAGCTCTAAGCTCCATGGACCCCGGACTCATTTGAGCAGCATTTCACCCATTTCATCTATCGTCCGATATGACTTAACGTTGGAGGACGTAAAATACAAAAAAAAAAAAAAAAAAGAAAGAAAAAAGAAAAAAGAGAGAAAGAAAGTTAGAAAGAAAGAAAGAAAGAAAGAAAGAAAGAAAGAAAGAAAGAATAGGCCTTGGCAATACCGATTTTGAGTCACGGGGTTGGCCGACAGACTTGTTTTTTTAAATTTACGTCCTCCAACGTTAAGTGATATCGGACGGTGAATGAATTGGGTGAAATGTTGCTCAAATGAGCCCGGGGTCCATGAAGCTTAGAGTTACCTGACATTCTTCTTTGAGGATATGGGAAGACCCCTTAAGCCAGAGAGACTGAATAGTGCTTACCATGTCCGCTGTATGTACAAATCGATGTATTCGATTCATAAATATTCTCGAAATGTTCTCCAGATGTTCTCGAAATCTGAATTTGTATGCGAATACACATGCAAAGTTCTCGTTTGCGTTTGTCCTGAACAATGTTCTCGAATACTTGAAATTGTTTTTTACATGAAGGTCGTTTTTAGTTTTGTTTTTCTGTATTTTTACGCATATACACAGTACACATGAACGTCATGCCCAAGGAGGGACTCGAACCCGCGACCCTTTACGTGGCGGAACGCCAGGGATATCCGCTCTAGCAACCTCGAGCACTTGCATCGAATACACGCAAATGTTCTCGGCGGTACGTGACGTCATCCCAGACCTTGCATTCGAATGCACTGTTCTCAGTTATAGTATCCGAGAACTTGTATTCGAATGAAAGATTCGATTCTTCAAAGCATGCAGTGTATTCGATTGTTAAAAGGATCGATTTTGCCTATGACTAGGAGGAAGCTCTGCTCTCCCGTACTATTTGTAAGATAACTTAACCCACACAAAGGAAAGTAGCCCATTACACTCAGCAGTTACCTCTGAGAAATGGCTGTAATCTCTTGGCCAATATTATCTTTAAATTTATAAAAAAATGTATGAAATGTTTTCTAAATTCTCTTTTAATACTACAGAAATAAAAATGTAGGGCATTAATTCAGGAAAAGAACGGACATTAAAATATTAAGTTTACAAATTCAATTCACATACTAAATACACTTATTTGTCAAGAAATTACTTATATTTTTAGATATAACTGCAAAGTCTAACGGAAAATTTCTAAAACAGGTGCCAAAAGAGTGACGTAGTTGTAACATTTCTTACGTGAGTAATTTACTTTTCTTTTTGAGTACAATGTACGTTACGTAATATGCATCTAACTGTATCACATTTATGTTGGATATCCTGTCAGCAACACCACCAGATTAATTACATAAATATATGAGGACTGGTTAAAAGTGATTGTGGTGCTTTGACTAAGGATTTATATTTCCCAACAGTTTCTGACAGACATAAATGTAAATTCGTTAATCCTATGTTCTCACTAAGTTCTTAACTGGACATGGCAAATTTTCAGCTTACTTATTTCGATTCAAAATCAAATCCACATGTGATTGTATTTGTGGAAATCATCTTCAAGATGACCCTCACATTTTATTTGATTGCCCGTTTTTCTGTTTTGAAAGATACGAACTTGAATTATTGCTTCAATCCTTAGGTTACACTTTCTCAAAACCACTTACACATATTCTGATGAATTACAAAACTTATCAATATTTCATGGCTCTCTTAAACAAAATATTTCATAAGCTAAATGATTCATCTTGATGTTTACTGTTTGTCAGCTTGATATTGAATTTTGCTATTTTTTTTGTAAATTTTATTATATTCATAAATATGTAAAGTATATTGGATAATAAATAAAGTATATGAGGAAAATGTAAGTTTATCACCAGGTGGCTGATTTTTATATAGTAAAAAAGTTAAAATATTTTATATCCCCAAAATGTAATAAATATTTCGAAAGTGTCAAAATATTTGTTGAAAATGATAAAATAGTTTACTTAAAGTCACATAAATGAGAACAAATTATTCATGTATTATTGTTAGAGGTACTCACCACACATAGAATGTTCCCTTAAAACTGCAATGGAAGAAGTGTTCATCAAATTTTTCATCTAAATAGAGCTTTATATTGTGAAAATAAGTCTTTCCACATCACAGGATGACAGACGTGCGTAATTAAATAAATGAAGTCACTAACACTCACACACAATATCACCTACTTGTTTGACTCAAGTCAATCAACAGTTTTTGAAGAGCCAGACATAAAAGTTGTAAATATGTATAACTTATTCTACGTGTTGCTGAGGAAGCGATTTAGCTTTTGATTTATCTTTCAGCATATTTTCAACACGCACAAGCTGACTGCTAAGAAATGAAGTAGGAGCAATGGGGTATCGACCTATAATCAGACTGTTTATCGCAAGCGCTCGATCTAGCAGTATAAACATCTATGAAATATAATATACAGATAGCAGATGACGAACAACGAGGGTGTCAGAAAGTTTATTTATGATGACGTCATCTATTCTATTTACCTTACGCAACATGATATGAATATTCTCTGATACTTGATGATGCAATACAAGTCATTCCTAAAAATTTAAAACGGTGCAAAATAAATAATATAACAAATCAAGGATAAATTCAAATTTATTTATTTATTAGTGATTATCTGAAAATGTTCATTTACACTTTTTATTTAAAATGTATTTTTATTTAACATAAAATTTCGTACATTATACGTGAACATTTTACTCATAATTTTCTCGTTTTTCTAGGCATGAAAAATATTTCTTTTCAAGAATACGCTCCCTCTTTACACGTTTATCAGTTAAGACAACTTCATATCCTGTAGAGGATATTTTTAGATTTACAAATGTTTCTGGAAAAAAATTGAAGGCAGCGAATAATTCTGGTGAGGTTTCTACAAGAAGCATTGCTATTTTGCCTTAAATATATTTAGCCAGTATTTTATTCTAAAGTACTGCAAAATTTACTGCTTAATTTTGATACATAATGTAAAGAAACACCCTAAAGTTTACTTTGAATCACACTGAAAGTTTATAAAAATTGGACAAACCGCAGTTTCAGAGTCTTTTTTGTGACGGAGTTTTGAAATGAGCCTTCTTACAGACAAGTCTCATTACATATACCGTCTCCATAACAAGAGCTTTATTATTTTATCGTTAAGTTTAATATAGTAATGTTAAAATATTGAAATATAATACTATAGGCTCAATTTGTGTAAAACTGACAATTGCAGCAACATCAGAAGTATACAACTTATTAGGTTTTCTTATAAGTAATGTCCTTTCCTGACATTACATAGCTACCATCTATTCTACTGAGGCGGGCATAATCATATCTTCTTATCGAATACTTCTATCTAAATTAAAAGCACTCCAAAATAATTAGTTTCTCTTTCTACCATATGTTTTGGGACATTGGCCTGTACTTTTATTTTGTCAGTGTATTAGGACTTCAAACCAATTAGAGTATTTAAAATAAAAAATAAAAGAAGACTTACATTTAAGTCTTGCTAAAGTTCAATATCAGTTTTCGACTTTAATTGACTTAGCTGAGCTGTCCACACCCACACACGCACGCGCACTGTTTACAAAAAAAAAAAAAAAAAAAAAAAAAAAAAAAAAAAAAGGGGTTTTGAGGGGGAGGCTCAGAGTACTCAAAACATATATAGACATCGAATATTTGTGTGGAACGTAATACTTCAACTGTTTATCTACCAAATGTAGTAGAGAAAGAAAAAGTTAGCATCTTTGCCTAATAAACATAACAATATTAAAAGATGGGATGTTTTAAATTATTACTAACTTCCACAGTGTAATAGTTATATTTATAAAATGCTATCCCTAAGCCACAGCTACGTTAACATTTGCAATCTCTAGATTAATTTTAATTTGTTTATCTTTATAACTTTTAGCAATGATTTATTGCTTATAAATTTCAGACTCTGTTTAAGAAGAAAATAAGATTTTAGATTCCTTAGAAGAACACTGAATACATTATATTGCGTAAGAAAATAATATCATTTAGCTTATCTCATCGCTTTGATGTTTAAGATATAGTAGAAATAATCCGCCAACATTGGAGATAGAAATTAGAGCCCTGTCGCCGAGCAACTATCTCTGCAGTGATATTGAGTCTGCGGGTAGAAATGATAGGGGAGCAATGGCGAAATGCCAAAGCATCGCTTCATTTCCTGCAAATTCCACTTGCGGCCTCTGGGATCGTATCCAGGTCTTCTTAAGGGAAAATGAACAGACTAAAAGCCATAGGGTGCAGTCAAGAGCTGATAATGCAGTGAAGGCTTAATTGAAACAGTGTGGAAGAGGGGATCTTATTTATTCTCCATTATCTCATTATATTTTTAAATATCTGTTAGATTTTTGTCACAAAACTCCTGTGTTTACAAATGATCCATATAGTAACTAATTAGAATACTTAGGTATTTAGAAAAATTTAAGTTCACTTTTGCATAATGCCAGCCACTCCATTGTTAATTTACTTACGTCATCCCAAAAAATAGGCGGAGTATTACACTGTAAATGGTTTATCTATTGAGTACTGTTAACTTAGCAGTAATCATTGAAATAGATGTCATTGTATATGGATAAATGGTGATTAATGACTCGCAGCTGTAGTACATTACGGACGTGCAAAATATTTTCGCGTGACATGTTGCAGTTAGCGTGGTTTTACGGTTACATACAATGGTTAACAATAACGATAGACCGGAACTGCTTCATACAAACTATGTTGATAGCTATTTAACGCAATCTTAAGTTAAGTTCCTCTGCAAACAACAAAGAAAAATACTTGTTTGTTGCCAACATAAATTTGACTATAGCTAAGCATAATATTTTCAATAGACGTTAGATAAAGCCTGTCAATGGTATATTAAAGGCGAAAGAGAAATATAATGACCAAACACACATTTGTGCAATATCAAAAAATGTTCAGAAAATCTCACTTGATTTACAAAGCGGATAATTACTCTACCTTTATGTACTCGTATCTCGGCAGATGATGCATTAGATCCATAATTTAATTTCTGATCTCTTGTTCATGACATTAACTGGATGTTCATGTATAAACTGGATGTGTTATGAAGTATTTTCAAAGTGTTTAAGGTGAGACATCTGTTTTATTAATTAAGAGTATCTGGCATTCTTTAATTTGTGTAACAATACTTACTCAGACTATACAAATTAAAGCATGCGTAATTAATAAAACTGAATTTGTCCACCATTTTTTATCAACACTTAACATGCCCATATATTTTAAGCCATTACTTTGAAAACTAAAAATACTATATATGTGGTTTTTAAGTGTATGATTAAGAATTTTTAAAGCTCCATCTGCAGCCTTACACCAAAGAAAAAGAAAACTTTTTAGCATGGATATACGTTTCTTTCATTTCCTGATTATTTTCAAGTGACGGACATGTTTAGTTTTGCAAAACAAGCTCCTCAATTAATCAAATCTTGCACAAATAGTAATTTTGAAGTAATTTTGTTGAAATAAAAACCGGTATATGGAAATATTTCAATCTTCTGTTTGTTTCAGACTTTTAAAATATTAAATATAATTTCTGTAAATTTAATAACAGTGAACGAATAAATTAAGTAATTTCTTGGGTAGTATGGAATTGTAACAGAAAAATAGGTCAGATTTTAGGTTAATTTACTCTTGAATTTATTAGATCAATATAGGTTATGAACCACCTATATAGCGTATAATATTTTCATGGTGCGCTAATGTAAGAAAAATTAAAATTGATTAAGATATACTGGTATTAAATACAGATAATTAGACCGTGTGCTATTAAATGTTCATATTTTAAAAGTTTAAAGAGCTGTAAGTGTAAAAGCTATATTATGTAATCAAAAATAAGGGTTTAAAGTACTTTTTGGGGTATAAAACTAATTTTGAAATGTATATTAGCAATTTTCAACAACAGCTCCACATATTTCTATGGATATAAACTCCACGGTTGGTAGGATCTTTCATGACTGAAGCCGTTTATGGGTTTGTTCCCCATTGTTGGGCAATCTGTTGAATGGGATATGGGCTGTCCGCAATCCCAGCCACAGCTTGTTAGGTGTTTCGGTCACGTTCCGCCACTGACGTGCCTGGAAAACTCTCAACTTTAACTCTCAACACGACACTAACTGAGTTACTGCCAAGGCTTTTAAACCCCGTACCGAGCCTTCCTCCTATTTATTTTGCAGAAACGGACAGCAGCGGCTAATAAATTTAACCGTAGCTTTAAGCGTTAATACTGACGTCACAAAGCCACGTTACTCTGAGTAATTCAGGCTTTCATGTTTTTATTAATTTAGGCAAGGGAGAGGCCGGCTTCAAGAGGGAACGTACGCATTAAGCCAGTTGGTGTTATCACTGAGAAATTCTTTATAAAGAAACTGACGTCACTAAGGTACTCTTTACCTTCGGCGGTAGTGGCTTCGACCAGGATCGTGTAACTTTCCCACTTGCTGGAGGTAATTATCTCTCTCAGGCTAAGAAACAGCAGTTAGAGCATACACAGTATTTTGTTTTCAGATTTTGAGGCAAAGAAGTGAACTTTGAAGTGTTTTCACATAACTAACTCTACCTGTTATCGTTTATTTTACATAACTTATGCATATTAAAAGTTAGTCAAAGTTAAAATTGTTACGTATAGCTGGGATTTAAATCGCAACTGGTTGTTTTCATCAGCTGAGCTACCATGGCAACTTGCCGGCACAACAAATAACTCCTCAACTGGTTCACATTTTTCTCCGTAACCTACATGAAAATCCTAAAATTTATCATGAGATACCTAAATGTCGGAAATATTTTTAAGTTCCAGGCTTCATTTTAAACCAGCTATTAAGTTTTAAAATGAAATGAATGAGAAACCTGTAAATCTCTTGACGACAAAGGTCTCCTGCTGCGCAGGGAATAACAATTGAAAAGCTCATTAGGGTTGCAACTCCTTAGAGCCTTGTGCAGTTGCTGCGCTCCAATAACGCCGCACGTTTGTGTCCTTAGCACTGCCATTGTTTACTTCACACACTTAAGACATACACAATTGTTGTACAGATTTATGTATGACAAACGGACACAAACTTTTAGTTTAGCGCCATTAGGTTAATCAATGATAATTGTTTCCTCCCATAAGAATTCAATTGAATTTTCAATTTGACTCCAACTTTCTAGCCTTTTCCTGCACATGGATTGAGTAAAGCACAATAAATGGCCCAAGTATATTATTTGAAACACATTCTCTCTTAAAAAGCTCTACATTTTTCTGTGTAGCAGGCTTTTGGTGTATCTTTTTGTACAATTATACACATTTTTTTCGAAAGAAGACACCTTAGATTATTACCAGAAAATTTAAGAATTTGAATTGCATAACATTCTAAAAATGAATAACGACAGAATATATTTTAGAGTAAGTAATTATAAGCCTGCCTCGGTATCGTAGATGGTAAAATGTCTGCCTCACGTTCAAGAGGTCCCGAGTTCGAATCTTGGTCAGGGTGGGTTGCCTAGATAAGGTTTTTCCGGGGTTTTCCCATATCCTTCAAGACGAATGTCGGGTAACTCTAAGCTCCATGGATCCTGGACTCATTTGAGCATTATTTCACCCAATTCATTCACCGTCCTATATAACTTAACGTTGGGGCGGACGTAAATTTTAATAAATAGTAATTATAATTCACATAATCATTTTAGTTATTTCCTCCTTTAGTTATTTCCTAGTAACCGACTTTTTCTGCACATTGGCTAGATTGAGATGAGCTAAGAAAGTTGCTACATCTTGTTTTTACATCAAATAATTAAAACAACCAATTATACAAGCTGTATTGTTTCAGAAAACAGTATTGTATACACCGCTTCGCTGATGGCCATTTAAACCCTTCAGGGGCCGGAAACGGATATTTAAATTGTTAATTTCTGAAAAAATGCATCATAAATACAATGCCGTATCTTCCGTATTTATTAAGTTATTTAAACGAAACAAAAACTGGTTTAAAACTCATTAAAGACAGTATAAATCTACAGTAACAATAAAGTAGAGACTACATTAATAAATTGTTGAAATTTCACTACTTTGTTTCACTGTAGCAAAAGCCATTCTTTGTGCCGAACGCGCCTAATATGTGAATCATTTTGTTTTGTGTGTATACGAGCCATAGTATGTATGTATAGCTACGCAAGCAACTTTTCCGGTTCAAGTTTATTTATGTTACACCATGCGATAATCATACGAGAATATGTTGCGTTAAACACTCACACACTGGAAAGAAAACTCTCTGTCAGCATCTGCTATTACAGTGTTTCTTAACCAAGGTAGCCTTATGCAGCTGTTTTCGCTCAGTATTTTAGTTATTTATACTCTGTGTTTAGAGTGATTTCTTATAGCTATCAAGAGCTAAATGGATGGCACATTTGAAATTGTTAAATTTTAATGTTAACCATGGCTTATCACCGTAATGTAGCAAATAAATTAGCTTGGGTATTATGTGTACAGGCTTCTGATTTTACTGTAGAAAATCTGGAAGATTTGTTGTACGATTATGAAGGAGATCTTTAGTACATACGTAGCAGTGACGTGTGCTGGTCTACAGATGGCATGTTAGCTACTCCATTGTTTGAGGATTTGGCGGGTCAAATATGGGTGATGTGGATCACCTATTACTAGCTATCCCTCTTTACGGAAAACAGTTAAATGGTAAAAAAAAGTATTTTTATACCACTGGATGTAACTTAGTTGTTTAGTAATTTTCAGAACTGTAAATTCATGCAAGACATTCATCCACCTGTACCGTATAAAGAGCTCGTAACCTAATTGAGTATTATAATACTCAGAGGCCTCTTTATACTAGGCGGCAAGAAATTCACCACGACATCACCCCTTAACCAATATTATTTGGTGTGAATCTGCAGATGTGCCCTTGGGTGTTTAACCAGGTTTGAAAGTGTCAATTCAAAAAGAAACCTTTAAGGGTACGTTTACATCCCTTATAGAACTAATTTAAGTTTATTGTAAAATAGCAACATTAAAATAATTGGCGTTAAATGAGCATTAAATGCATGTATGCGCAGGACGTCTATACACGTCCATATCGGTTTGGGGCATTTTAACTTGGACGTCATATGACATTTATATCGGTAAAAGGGCTAACTTTCTGTAATTTCTATTTATTCAGTACTCCCAAATTATATGTTCTATTTTCTTCAGAATTATTCCTTACCCTTTCTTTTGCAATACTTACTTAATATTAAACGATAACTAAAGAAAGATGTACGGAAATGACTTGAAAGAATAGTAACTGTAATAGTAATGGTAATGGTAGGGAATTGAATAATTACTGTGCGATACGATTGCAGCAATATTAATAGTTATATAATAATTTTAATTTAAAACTTCATGTGAAACTATTTATAAGAACTAGAACTGGAAAAGGTTGTAGTAATATCGTGCTGATTAACAGGAAGTAATTAGTGGCCCAAGGCGGGATTCGGTATTTGCATAGTTCCGGGTAAGGTTTCTTTAACACATTTGAGTAACTAAATTCCTTGCGAATATTCACAAAACACATGTTCCGCAGCTACAGTTCATTTGTATAATTATACATTTAAATTCTATATATTTTAAATACTTGGTCTTTATGTTGTACTGTAGAATACATTCTTTTTATTATTTTAACTGATCCAATAAAATAGAATACATTGCAAAAAACAATTACAACAATGCTTCTTGCTTTACAATATCATTAAATGCTCTTTGATGTATTGCAAAGTTTTATCTATGACCACTGCACTTTTAACATAACAGTAGTAATAATATTATGACGTAGCAGCTGTAGTGCAAGAATGAGAGGGCAAACAAGATAAGCTGCGCACGCGCGCGCACCCGACGTAAACGTCGTAAGCGCTATCGCCAGAGAACTACAAACCTCTGGATGGTTCGACATCTCAAACGTTCTGGAAAGTTCCTACGGCTATATAAGTGACTCCTTAGCAAGTCAGTGTGTCTGGCGAAGTATTTCATTAATTCTGTCATAGTAAATCTCACGAAACTGGCAAGTTAGCTTGTGCTGTCTGATGCAACAGCTGTGATAAGTGCAGTAAGTGCCTTTAGTGTAGGGATTGAAAAAGTCCTGTGTGCGGCTCTCCACCAAGTGAAATTGAGGGAAAAAGAGGCTACGTTGGGCATATTTCGTTTATAAAGTGAGCTAACAGTAAAAATTGAAATAGTTCACATTCGAGACAGATAGGAACTGTTGGAGAAAGTCAAACTAGATTTTTAAATGACGAGAAAACAATGAAGGAACGGTTTTGGACCAAGAGTTACGTTAACAAGAATGAGAATGGAAAAGAACCGTTAACAATGTAGAATATTCCCCTTAAGCTCTGCTCCCAAATAATAATTACAAAATCAAAAACTATATGGAAACAATTTAAGACAGATGAATAACAAAATGCGAAAGAAGGAGTGACCAAGAGTGCAGTTCTTTGCCCTGGAAATAGGTAGATTATTATAAAGAATTACCAAGCTTATATTGAGTACGAAAACAGAAGAAGTGCTGGTGAGGTGGTTAAACTCGTTAGCTAATCTCAGTACAGGATAGGAAGCCACCTACCAAACTAAACAAAAGATGAACGGGCAGCGCTCACATCTTGCATTCAGCCTTCACCTGATATTAACATGAAACTCAGAAAACACAAAAATTTGTTAAAATAGCACACAGTGAATTGTGCAAATTATGAATTATAAGGAAAAGTAGTTATTAGTATATTAAATATATATATTTTGTAAAGAAAAAGAAAAGAAAATACGCCAAACAGTTGGAGAAAATAGAAACGTTGACTAGATATGGAATACATGAAGAGCGATTAAAACAGCTGAAGACCAAAGGGCTTTATATTATTAAATGACATTTAAGTCTTGAATTATCAGTCCAGCTCTTCATTAACAATGATAGAATAGCGCCTAATTTCCTTGAACATGAGCAGTCGCACTGTTTTACCAAAAGGTGTTTGAAAGCAGCCAAGAACAAACATCCCTTATAGCCCCTAATTTAGATCCTACAGGAAGCGGCGTGAGATGTTCGTATTAAACGTGTTTTGTAACACAATTTAGTGAGAGAAAGAGCTGTCGGTCAGTCTGTAGGATGGTGTTCCAGATAATTGGACGAGGGTGAGAAAATGGAGTGGAAAAACGTTTGCGCAACATCAGAGTGCGCCAGAATGAGCACTTGGGAGAAAGGGAAGTGTTTATCCATCTTTATTTACGGCAAAGCTCAAGTGCTGAACTGAAGACGGTAAGGGATATTTCATTGGGTTACTCCGTATTACTTCGAGCCTTTGTTTGTGAGGGCATTGGTTGGCTGAGTGCGTCTAGTTGTGTAGGTGGGAGAGATATAAATGAAAATATGTCGATATTGTGTTATCTTCGCTCTATTGGTTGCCACGGCAACTTCTAGTTACTGTTGTCTCAAGTTCAGCCTAGAGGGCTACGTAGTATTCCTTCTCCTTACCTACAGCAAGTGAAAGACATCACTTCATATCCAAAATTTCATATCCTAACCATTACCGCACATTAACGTCCTGAGGTTCCTCATATAAAAAGTGTCTGATGCGATGTTCACGAGATTTCTCTAACCAACTATCGCTTATTTCATATAGTGCCCGCTTCGATAGTTTAGATGGTAGCCTGTCTGCCACACGTTCACGGGGGCCGGAGTTCAGTGTGAGTTATCAGGACAATGTTTTTTTCTGGAGTTTTTCCTTATCCTGAAATAACTCCAAGTTCTATGGTCCCTGTGCTCATTTGAACATCATTTCACCCATTTCATTCATCATCGAATATGACTTAACGTCGGAGGACTGGAAAGTAATATAGCCTGCTTTTTTCTAAATCGATATAAATCTTTAAAATTTGGAAATAGTTTCAGTTCACTTTTCATTGTAGAGAGCGATCCATATAAACCTGTACCATTTCAACAGGCCATATCTTTGAACTAATAAAAGGACACACGTGCAACTTTGGGACAATATAATGCACAAATGGGAGATTACATTGCACTATTTACATCTCAGATAAAATGTTGGAAGTGTCCTCCACCAGCATCTATACATGTTTGCACTCGTCTCACCATATTCTCTGAAGTTTTTCGGAGATGATATCGAATTGAGAGAAGGTTATTTCCAGCAAGATGGAGCAACGTGCCATACATCTAATGACACCATGGAACTCGATAGATTGAGTCAAAATGAAAAACTTCTATGCGATGGCTGGGATTTGAACCACGGATCTCCTGGTTTCCGCCCAGTCGCTCTAACCCATTGAGCTACCATAGCCAACGTGCCGTCCTGAAAATAAATTCTCCATTTGACTCGTATATTTTCCCGGTAAACCACTAGGGGCTCTCGCATCCAAGATACACAGTTTGTGGCGTATATAGGCTAAGGGTTTTGATAGATTGAGTCAACATGAGGACATTTTTAAATTCCACCAATTAACTAAATTAATAAGAGTTAAATGATGAAGCCTGGGACTCAAGTACTTACGATAATAAGTCGCCACAAACGATGTATCTCGAATGCGTGAGCCCCTAGTGGTCTACCGGGGAAACATACGGGTCAAATGGAGAATTTAATGTCAGGACGGCACGTTGGCCATGGTAGCTCAATGGGTTAGAGCGACTGGACGGAAACCAGGAGATCCGTGGTTCAAATCCCGGCCATGGCATTGAAGTTTTTCATGTTGACTCAATCTATCAAAAACCTTAACCTATGTACGGCTAGTGTGAGGAAATTATTAATTTCCATCAATTAACTAAAACCAAGGAACTTGTAAGCAGTTTCTTTGATAATCTCAAAAGGTCTGTGGCCCCCAGATCCCCTGACCTAACCTCACTGGATTTTTTTTTGTGGGGGTATCTGAAAATAGAATGCACAAGAATAGACCACGGACAATTGATGTTCTCCAGGAATACATTCGAACAGAAATAAGTAACATAGGCGAGGATACTCTCCGTAAAACTTCAGAGAATATGGTGAGACGAGTACAAACATATATAGATGCTAGTGGAGGATACTTCCAACATTTTCTCTGATATGTAAATAGTGTAATGTAGTCTCCCTATTCTGTATTATATTCTCCAAAAGTTGCACGTGTGTCCTATTATTGGTTCAAATGGTTCAGGTTTATATGGATCACAGTATAGAACGGAATGCAGGAAGTTTAAGAATATTCAGATGTTTAAAGCTCGTCAAAATATTAGGCTGACATTGGTGTTCCATGCTCTTTTCAAGACGCGAAAAAAAAGTGATTAACAACATATGCAAATTATGCCAAATAGTCTGACCAATAATAACAGGTATCTCGTAAATAGCTCAGGAAATTATTTAAAGTGAAATGTTTGTTTTAAAGAGCTGTACATTTTTGTATATAAAATATATTGTGGTTAATTTATTATATTTTGTCCTTCTTAGTTTACCAGTTGTATAGAAGTCATTTTGAAGGAAGAGCGCTTCATAGGTTATTTTTAGATCTTCAAAATATAGAATTTATTTGCATTTGAATATCTTAGATATGTAATGTTATAATTAAATCGTTAAGAACAATTTTAAGAAGTAACACATCAAAACTATTTCCATACAAAGGGGCATTTTAGTGTGCAGACTTACACGAACATTTTCGTGTTACGTTCTGGAAAATGTTGAACATACCAGGGTTGTTCAATACAGAATGATCATAATTTTTCTGACAACGTACCTTTACTCATCCTCATAATTTTGATGGTCCTTCTCCAAATAGTCTCCCCTGAATGCGATGTACTTGTCCCAGCGTTTCTGCCAGTCTTCAAAGACATGCTGGAAAGCATTTTTGAGAGTACCTTCAAAATCGCCTCCGCAGCCTTCACCACTGCTTCTGATGATGGATAATGCCTCCCACGAAGGCATTTCTTCAAGTTAGGGAATAGAAAAAGTCACATGGAGCTAAATTCGGACTATAGGGAGGATGAGGGATATTCTTCACGTTGATTTTTGCAAGATATTAAGCAACAACATTGGCAACATGCTGCCGCGTATTATTGTGGTGCAGCATCCAGCCTGCTTCACGAAAATGTGGTCTTTTGCGCCTGATATGGACTTGCAATATTTTCAGGACATCCCTGTAGTATTGTCCAGTTACTCATGTGTGTGCTGGTACAGCAAGCTGATAAACCATTCCATGAATATCAAAGAATGAGATGACCATAACTTTTCCAGCAGAAGCAACCACTTTTGCTTTTTTGGGGGGTTGCTGATGAAGAAGATTTCCACACTGAACTTTGCTGTTTGCTCTCAGGATCAAAATGATGTAGCCAAGTTTCATCAGCACTGATTACGTTTGAAAGAAACTCCGGATCTTCCTCTAACATCAACTTTAACTGCATGTTACCTCCATTGCCGCGGTGGGTGATACTGAATATGTCTGAACTTACCTGGTTCTCACAGGCGGGAACTAGAACTACCAACAATGAAACTACTACGGCGTGTTTGTTTCACATTAAGCTAACAGAATATAATAAGATTGAATTTTAGTGCGAAAAATTATGACCGTAAAAATTATGATCAATCATTCTTTATTGAACAGTCCTCGTAAATTCAAAATATAATGAAGTGCGAATTTTTCTGACATTTCACTTTAAGCTTATGCTGCTCTTTCTTTTTAACCCTTCCTCTCTCTCTATTACTCGTTCACACAGAGAAACAGCTATTTTGCTAAGAATTCTATTTTGTTAGGGACACATCATATATTTCCATTAAAAATTTTATATAGAAATTTTGATTCGTGAACTCGTTCAGCATCTTTAATGGATTCAAATATTTCCAAACAATTTGCAATCCTAAACGACTTAATTTTTATTATCTCAAAAAGTGATTAAAATAAATGTTCACTTGCATGTGATATAAAATGTATTTTCTTTCAGTTTTCTGCAAATAACCTGTAAAATTCCGTTAATTATCTTAACTATGTGAATAGTTTTATAAATTGTAGACAGAGATTAGAGATTATACAAAAGTTTATGTCAAAGTACATTTTGTTTCGTTTACCAATCTCTATATATATTCTCTGTTGATTTGAATTTTGAAATATTTCATTTTCTTTGTAGGTGAATTCGCTAATTCCTTGTTACATGTCTTGGTAACGCAGAGAGTGTAATATGATAAGGACGGAGTATTTAAAGACTTAATTAATGTTAAAAGTGAAATGGAGTTATTTGTGGACTCTCCTTAACTGCTGTGATTCTGAGCATCCTATTTCATAATATAGGTGAAACACCACCTTTTTTTCAGAGATCTCTTTATCAGGGTTGAGATTCTTTTACCTGCCGTAAGCATTCTACACTGGACCATCGTCTTCATTTCCCTTCGGAAGGATCTGTAATAGCAGACAGGTGAATAAGTTCTGTAAAAGCAGTTTATAGAAGAGTGGTTAGACAAATGCATGTGAACGGAGTATCTTATATTTATAACATTTGTGAATAAGTTTTTTTTCCGAAAGGGAGGATCTTATGTGATATTTACCAGGTAAATAGCTTCTTAAGGCTATTAAGGCCCGAAAAATATTGTACATCGTAACTTTCATAACTATTCTTTAAAAATATTTTGAACCTTCTACTTTAATCCAGTGAAGATTATTTTGTTCCAGCGCCAATATTACGGTTGTCACGCGACAATTTAAATGCCCCCTCTGCACGTGCGTTATCTGTCACTGCTTGAAAATGGATGCCTATGCACGTGCTGCACTTACAATTATGATTATATAATTGTGGTGTAGAATTTTGGACCTAAAAGTAATCCAGAGGGATGTTTTGGTGTGTTGGCTAACCTGAGATTATCGAGAAAAATCGAGTGTATGTATTCCGCTGTCTTCATGCAAGGCAGTCTGTTTTCACATTTTGTTCTTGTAGAAATTTACTTCGTTTCGCTGTTGTTACCCGTTTATGAGCACTTAACAGTGTTGCAGTGTATTATGGAAAGTAATTTATTAGTTGTGCATCCATGGATTAGTTTTTCTTAGGGCTTTTACGTGTAGTTCAGTGTACGTTGTGAAACTAGGTTAGGTTATGTTAGGTTAGTCACAACAGTATAAATAGGTTAGCTGGTAACGAAATAAGGCTAAAAGGATCCGGTCAAGAAGGTGTGTTAGCACATAATCTAACTTTTAGAAGATGGAAAACGACACATTCAGCGATAGAAAGTGTTTATGGACGTTCAACAATTTCACCAACTGGTCAGCTTCAGATTGCTTCGGAGCAGGGTTCTGCAGAAGCTCCTGAAGTCCTCAAATCAAGGTATGCATCTGACAGAAAATTAGCTCTGTTTTTAATGGAGAACAAAGAAAACATTCAAAGTGAAGGAGAACATGAAGATCTCTTCAGAAATGTTTTGTTTCATTTCAGTTTCACAAAGCATGCATGTAAAGGGACAGTTTGTGGTAACTGTGATAGAAATGGCTTCAAAACAAACTTATCACAATGCATGGGTGTTGATACCAAGCTAACAGTTACCTGTAGAACTTTTGATAGTATCTGCAATGACAATTGGACTAGTTCAAGGGTAGCTTGTAAAATTCCAAAACGACCTCCATAGAATGTTCGAGACTTTTTCTCTTGAAAGGACCATGCAGGTTAAAAACATTTTTGCATTTTAGTGGGAATACCAGTAATAGTGCTTCTTCTTATAACGCCTACTTGACAGAAATAGTATGCAAAATGAAGTTCTATGTGTCAGTGTTCAGAAAGAGGCTTTAATTCTGCAATCGATCCAGATATAGACGAGATGTAATTGATGCTACTTTCTCATATGCCAAAACTTGCCAGTAAAGACGATTCTCTTCATTATATGAAATTGGTAGCGTCTTAGAAGCGAAACCGGTCTTGTAACTGATTTTGAAACTACGAAAAGGTAGATAGAGTCAACATGAAAAAAATTCAATGCCACGGCTTTGATTTGAACCACGGATCTCCTGGTTTCCGTCCATACCCATTGAGCTACCATGGCCAACTTATCCTCATGAAATTAAATGATTAATTCCCATCAATTAACTAAACTTATGACAAGATATTGTGGTGGATGTTCGCAGCAGCTAAAGAAATTGAGTTCCAGAAGTGATGAGTACATTAGCTGGTATAAAATCCACGTGCAAAGTGGAAGCTGTGAAAAGAACTACTTAGGGTCCTGTAGTGCAATGGAAATGATTGCAGCAGAGATATTTTGAGAAAGATTATTGAAAAGAAGGATAAAACAATATTGTGTCAGATGGTAATACCAAAACATACAAGTACCTCAAAGATATGACTGTATACGGTTACTGATAAAATCATCAAATGACTAGGTACAGGACTTAGAAGTCTTCCCCAAATACACACACTGAAAAGAGAGAAATTCTAAATAAAACTACCCATTAAATCGATTCAGAAACCTTATTATACACTTAGAATTTAAAACGGTTGTTATTAAGTAGAATGAAACTTCCAACTGGGCAATTATAAAGCGATGATAAAATTGACATACGAACAATAGAGTGGGATAAGCCAAGCCAGTTAATTACCAGTATAAGTATCAAATATGTACAAGCACTCTTGCCAAGCAAGCACACTATAAGTTTCAGAGTTCCAGAACATAACTGACTTCTGACCAGACCCCAAACGGTGACGATGGCTTCTTCCTTAACCCACAAACAATCCGAGGGTGGCGATCCCTCAATTTAATAGACAAAATGCTTGCCCGACCGGCGGATTAGGAAACAACCATAAACGATTTAGATAGAAATAAATCTGGACAACACTAACTGCATAGAAAGTATTTTTGAAAGTAAATATCAAATCACAGCTCCACTTAACATGTCAAACAGACTTTTCATTTTCTTCAAAACAGGAAAGGAATGAAGTTAAGGAACTGTAGGATTTTTACACGCTAGGCAGAAGTCAAAAATGCCCGCAGAGGTCCTAACAATTCTGGTTAGAAAGACCTGTCTCATTCCTATAGCTGCTTAGAGAGGACATAGACCTTCGGTGTACACGGGGTGTACTCTTGTCCTTTAAACAAGCATCCGTGCCATTTGTCCGACATCGCTATATAGCGTGTAAAAGGCGTGTCAAAACGCTGGAAAGCATTTCTTGCATATATAAATCGTTATATGAATATAGGTGCGAAAGTTGTTATATTTCCACGGTAGAACTCATTTTCAACAACTCTTCTTACACGGTGAGATGTGCAATACATAGCTGTCCTGTGGCCATAACCCTACAAAAGAACAGTGGTTTAATTGTACAATAGTAACCATTCCTTAGCGGCAAGTGTGCGGTGTACAGAGGAGGCCTCCTTTCACGGGATAGGATTGTGGATTTTTGCAGTCAGTATGTATTGGCCGACGTGAATCCGTTTGCAGTGTTTCTAGCACACCATCTATATCGATTCTCCATTAATGTTTGGGCCGGGATTTATGGTGACTTTTAGTGGGACCACATGGACTACCACATCATCTTAATGGATGAAGATACAGAATGACTTACTTCTCATAACACTCTATTAACAATATAATGAGACATGTACTTTGCAGGATGGAGATGCTCCTCATTTCAGGCTTTCTGTCCGTCAATTTATGATTAGCAGGTTTCCTGGTAGATGGATAGGAGGAGGTGGACCAATTCCGTGGTCTCCACACTCAATTGATTTAAATCCACTAAACTTTTATTTGTGGGGGCATTTGAAAGGTTTTGTTTATGCAGCTCCAGTTCCAGATGTTATATTGTGGATGTCTGCCAGACAATATGAAATTCTCCAGGTCTAACTCAGCGCATTAGGAGTCCAAGCGACGGCGGGTTGACGGATGCATTGAAGGTAGAGGAGGTAATTTTGAACATGTGTTGTGATTTCCTGTTTTCGTACGGTTCAGCCGTTGAGTTTTGTTGTATGGGGTTCAGCTATAGAAAAAGTGGTCTAACAAGGAAATAATTTTTGACCTAAGTTCATATAACACTTGTTATGCTCTATCCATATCTATGCTTTCTTAAATTTTTGACATAACTTTTGCCTTTGTATGTTTCAAAACTCAGAAGCACACCTGAAAGATGAGAAAGAAATGGAATGAACAGGGAAATGTTGAAAAGAAACTCCTGGTAGATGAGAAAGCATTCCGGCATTCGCCTACGAACCAAAGAAACACCAAAACCGAAGGTCAAACTGGCTGGTCGACGGACTCGAACACGAAACCTTCTGAATACACAGCTTCTGTGAAGCCATCTCATAACAAATTAAGGACTCTGATAAAACCAATCAAATCATGTAATCTAACAGGCTCTGTCATTAGATGCGCTGCTGTTAATATTTCCTGCCATACTCTACAGGAAGATCCAAGTTTTTATATCAGCTCCTGACTCTTTCGGCGAGACGATGAGGGCTAGGAGTAAAAATTTAGTTTTAAGTTATTATGATTTGGATAAAATAAAATATTTTAATTAAAAATCATAAAATAAGCAAGCAAACTCCGTATTTCAGCAAAAAGCAGTTATAAGCGTTTATAAGCATTTTTCTTAGAAATCCAGGCTCTACTTATATGTTATTTTTACTCTAAACTCAACCTGCTCAGTACATTTTCTCACACTTTAGGAATTTTTTGAGTTGTATAGTGCTGAAGTTTAAAATGATAAATTAGTAACTGAAATCTGTCAGGGCTACATGAAAGATATTTCACAAAACAGCAAAATTACTCAACTGCTTTACTTGAAATGGTAAATGATTGGACTTGCTTCAAGTACAGCTGCAAGTATACGGCTTGTTCGCTGATTTATGGCCTTCCTTATTCCTTGCTGGCACACCAGAGGCTACATATCAACTGCGTCTGTCAGGTTTTCGCAGACTTGCTCTTCAGTTCTCAGTAGCTTAGCTCTCCAGGGCATTTAACACCAAACAGTGCTAAAATGTTATTTACCAAAATATTACACGAATCATCATGTTTGTAATGCATGTAGGGCTTAAAAATATATTTTACTTAATAACATTGCTTCTAGAATAAGTATCTCATTTTAATTATTTGAATCTAAAATAAGCTTCCACACTGAAAAGAATATTAATCTAAAATTAGTAAAGTTTTAGTTAAATGGCATAAGTGACAAAACTTTTGGAAAACAAAACAATATGGGAGAACAGAATAAGACTTCATAAAACAATATATGAGCCTGAGATATGCACTCGGACTAGAGCAGTTAAGAATAAAATACGAGGGCTTTTCAATAAAGAATGATCATAAATTTTTACGGTCATACTTTTTCGCATTAAAATTCAATGTTATTATATTTTGCTAGCTTAAGGTGAAACAAACACGCAGTAGTAGTACCATTGTTGGTACTCCTGGTTCCCGCCTGTGAGAACCAGGCAAGCTCAGACATGTTCGGCATCGCCTACCGCTGCAATGGAGGTAACCTGCAGTTAAAGTTGATGTTAGAGGAAGATCCGGAGTTTCTTTCAAACGCAATCACTGCTGATAAAACTTGGCTACATCATTTTGATCCTGAGAGCATACAGCAAAGTTTAGGGTGTAAATATCCTTCATCACTAGCCTCCCAAAAAACAAAAGTGGTTGCTTCTGCTGGGAAAGTTATGGTCTTCTCATTCTTTGACATTCATGGAATGGTTTATCAGCATGTTGTACCTGCACACACATCAGTAACTGGACAGTACTACATGAATGTTCTGAAAACACTGCAAGTCCATATCAGGAGCAAAATACCACTTTTCCGTGAAGCCGGCTGGATGCTGCACCACGATAATCTGCGGCCGCATATTGCCAATGTCATTGCTGAATATCTTGCAACAATCAACGTGAAGTGCATCCCTTACCTTCCCTATAGACCGGATTTAACCCCATGTGACTTTTTTCTATTCCCTAACTTGAAGAAACGCCTTCGTGGGAGGCATTATCCATCATCATAAGCAGTGGTGAGGGCTGCGGAGGCGATTTTGAAGGATCTCTCAAAAATGGTTTCCAGCATATCTTTGAAGACTGGCAGAAACGCTGGGACAAGTGCATTGCATTCAAGGGAAATATTTCGAGAAGGACCATAAAAATTATGAGGGTGAGTAAAGGTACGTTGTCAAAAAAGAATTGTGATAATTCTTTATTCAACCTTCCACGTAGATTAGATTGATTTGCGTTCAGTGAGTGTACTAATTGCCATACAAACCTGTGAATACTAAACATGCCAGAGAAGTCTACAGTTGAATAGTATACATGCTTGAATATTGAACATAAAATGTGCATTGTGTACAGGCAAAATGAAGAACGAGGCAGGGACACACATAGCTATAAAATCAATTACTTCCCTGCAGTTAGAAGTCTGGAAATGTAGAGTTAGCTTGAAAAATTCAATGCCATAGCCGGGATTTGAACCACCGATCTTCTGGTCTCCGTCCGCGCTCTAACCAGTTGAGCTACTATGGCCAACGTGCCGACATGACATTAAATTCTCCAACTGACTCTTGTTTTTCCCGGTGTAACACTAAGGAGTTCTCTTACATACATGAGACAACTACCTTAATGGCGATTTACAACATGTAAGTAATTTAAGGCCCGGGCTTTATAGTTAACCATTATTAGGTCAAAATAATGGAAATTATCTATTCTTTCACACTGGCCGTGTGTAGGCTGAAGTGTGGAAAAGTAAAGTCAGTTTGAAAAATTCAATGCCATAACCTGGATTTGATGAACCACGGATCTTCTGGTCTCCGTCCAGTTGCTCTAACCAATTGAGCTACTATGGACAACGTGCCGACATGACATTAAATTCTCCAACTGGCTCTAATTTCCATACTTTCCATAACAGACTTTTGCATACTTTAGCCTACACACGGCCAGTGTGAATGAACAATTAATTTCCAGTGAGAAGTCTAGCAAAAATTTATATAGAAGTACAATTTGGTAAATGCATTTTTTAAACTTTATTTTTTTTAAGGTATGCCTCAATATTTTGTAATGGATAACATTTATTGTTAGATCTTCAATACATGTACATTAAAATAGCTTTTGAACAACATCAAAATTAAATTAACAATGATTTGTCATTAGAACAGCTAGATTGTACTTAGAGAGCTTTATCAGGTTAATTTGTCATTCAGATAATCTTATACATAATAAAGAAATTTTGAGCTTAGGTACTCCCTAGTAACAATTTTAAGAGCACTTAAGTTATAAATGTTTCCTTTAAGATGATTAGGAAGTGCATTAGATACGAGGTGAGTTGAAGTTACAACACCTATGTTTCCAGGACTGGGACCAAATAAAGAACTTCTGTATTTTTTTAAATACACGTGGACTCTTTGTGAATGAGTGACAGAGATGGCAACACTATACAGTGCATAGAACTCTAGTGGCAACGACAAAATCAACAACGAAAAAACACTACCAATACTCGCATTCTTGTACAAAAGACTGTTTCGTAAATTAAATACCAGGTCAGGAGATGGTGTGAATGTAGAAAACTAATTAGATCATAGTAACGTAACTAGTTAATTTGATGATCAAGCTGTATAGATCTTGCTTCTTAAGCCGATTGATTTCCATTTTAAGGCCGGTTTCCAAGAGGGGCTGAACTGAAATCCAGCATCACGAATTAAGCGTGCTCCTGTCGGAGGAAATGGCCAAAGCTTTAACTCTCCGCTCCCAGTAACTGCTGCATTTTGCTATGATGGTCGTCTTGAATATATGTTGAATATGTTCGTTGCCAGGAAAGCGTCAGGTCTTATTTTACATGTATACATGTAAGGAATAGCTTATATCTACAATCTTCTAAAATATATTTGCAAGAGCGTCTGTTATGGTTGTTAAAATTGATATTACAACCTTACTAGGTGTAAGAAACATTCGCTTACTTTCTACTGAATTGCCCCAAAGTAATACTCCATATTTCATGACGGAGTTAAATTATGCATAATGTGCAAATTTGGTATATCTATAAGCTCAAATTAACCAATGGTCGCAGGAAATGTTTAAAAAATGGGTTCCACTTATTGGATCACATAAACAATTAATAATTAGTTATAAATAATTAGAGGAAGAAAATTAAATACACAAAGAATATAAATGAATATATTTGTGCCGCGCCATAGCTGAGTGATTAGATCGCTTGGCTCTCACCAAGGCGGCTCGATTTCAATCCTAGGCGACCGCAAAGTGAGATTTGTGGTGGACAATATGGGGCTTGGGCGTGTTTTTTCGGATCTTCCGGCTTCCCTCGTCAGCATTCCACCGAAAACTCCATCTTTCTATCACTTCATCTCTCGTACTTTTACTTCCTGTGATGGGCTGATCACTCATCCCGGAATCTCTCTGATCATGAAACCTCTGATTCTCAACCCGTTGCGCGGTTCAGAAGGCCCTATGTCCCACTTAAGCAATTATAGGAATTCATTAATTCATAACTATATTTAGTACAAATCAAATGTAATTCATTGCATTAATTATAAGACGGGCATATAAGGCTTCCAAATCTAATCTATAACTACATGAACTTCTGATAAAAGAGGAGGTTCGATATACATGATGGATGGGCTACTGTGAAGACGGAGCAGAAAGACATTCAAACCATGGAGCATGATGGTGAAACATACATTTCTTTTACACACAACAATAGTTAAATTATAGTAACTTTGAGAGTGGCACTTCGACCTTGTTTGATTTTATTTATAAACTTTTTCTTGGCATATATATTTGTTAATCCGAGAAGAAATCTAATTCACACCTCCACATCAGGAGACGCAAGAATGGAACACCTAGAATTTCTACCTGTGTATAAGGGACGTGACCCTTTTTAACAGATACCAGATTAATGGCACAAAAGCGTGAGTCTACGTAGAGGTTTGCAATAAGAGGTCACTCGTTTTTACATTCATTCTAGTGTGGCGATTTATTTAATCTCGTGTGAGTGGAAGTTCTGGATTTGTTTTGTTTATGACGCTCATATTTCGAGGTTAGCTGTGTCTACCTGCTTCCTCAGGAAAGGTGCACTTGTGCGTGACGTCTGTGAGAGAAAGCGGTGGGTCAAATTTATAGGTAATCATATACCTGACAACTTAGGAAAGCCCACCTCGGTAGCATAGATGGTAGCATGTCTGCCTCACGTTCAAGAGGTCCCGAATTCGAAACTCCATCAGGGCGAGTTACCCGGATAAGGGTTTTTCCGGGGTTTTCCCTTGTGCTAAAAGACAAATGTCGGGTAACTCTAAGCTCCACGGACCCTGGGCCCATTTGAGCATCATTTCACCCATTCCATTCATCGTCCCATATGACTTAAAAAGTTATAGGACGTAAACTAAAAAAAACAAAAAAAAAAAAAAAAAAAACTTTAGGAAATTTGGGATATCTGGGTCTGATCGCTTAATTAGTTTGTGTTTGGTTCATTTATGAACAAATCGTAGTTATCGTCTATAAATACGAGGGCGAAATGGCTGTCAGTTTCAAGTAGATTAGAATCCCGTTAACTCGGATCAACTGGCACCAAGGCCGATGCGAGCTAACGAAAATCCGGATTATCCAAAGAATAACGGAAAAACGACAAAAAACATGTACATCATAAAATACTTTAAATGAAATTTAGAAATTACTATCGCCACCCTTTCATCTAAATACAGGTACACTGTGTCCACTGTAACGGACTATGCATTTGCACTGTACACAGTATATCTACAAACTAGTGGGTAGTAGAAAACGCAAGAAGCTTCTGCTGTCTCAGTTTAGTGTATCGCTTAGGAGCAACACGATTTCACATCCCGTTTAACATTAGAAGTTCATTTGGCAATGTTTCGTCTTGACTGCCCAAATAAAGCATCAATTTCTCTACTGCTTGTGCGTGGGTCATAACCACAACTGGTTCATCAACTGTGTCTGAATCTAAACACTGGCTGGCCCCGTAGCTCAGTTAGTAGAGCGCCTGCCTGCCGTGCTAGGGGTCCTGGGTTCGATTCTCGGCTGCGTGTGGGGATAATTCCCCATCTTCCCTAGAGTCTGGGAATATGAATCAGAGTGCGAATGTGTGCGTAATCTAATGATTAAAAACAGATATTAAAAGTACTAGCATCCCAACGTCTACGAGATAACACCTTCGATATGTTCCAAAGGAGAATGGCTGCCGATAGGACCATTGCAGTCAAAGGCGGTGTATAAATGGAACAATAAAAAACTGTCTGAATCTAAACAGTCTTAATTTTCATTTTCAGTAACACTGTGTCATAAAATAATGTCTTTATAACCTCCGTCATTGTCAATGTCTTCTTATCAACATGGGAACCGATATCGATATATTTAAAAATGTCTCTGCCGGCCTCTGTAGCGTAAATGGTGGCGTGTCTGCCTCACGTTCAAGAGCTCCCAAGTTAGAATCTCGGCCAGGGCGAGTTACCCGGATAAGGTTCTCCCGGGGTTTTCCCTTATCCTGAAAGACGAATATCACGTAATTCTAAGCTTTATGAACCCTGGGCTACTTTGAGCATCATTTCAGCCATTCCATTCCTCGTTCGATTTGACTTTTTGGAGGACGAAAATTAAAAAAAAAAAAAAAAAAAAAAAAAAAAAAAAAAAAAAAAAGAGGAAGTCTTTGAAATCTTCTTCCACACTTATTTTTCATCTTCTTCAATCTTGTTCTCTCTCAAGTCACACACATAGGCAAAAATGTTTTCTATGACATTATCAAAGTTTCTCTTTCAATCTGGTTCCAAGTAGGTGAGTGTCCGCTGGCAAGAGAATATAAGTAATATTCCTAATGAAAATAGAAATTTATTTCTTTAAAACAAGCTGTGTTTACAACGCTAAACATATAACTTTTTTTTTAAAAAAAAAAAGCTGGACTGGGTTATCTGGACGTCCGAGTTAACGATGTTTTAAATTCTTAATTGAATTTTATAGTATCATTTTACTGAGAAGAAAATCGATGTTTGCTTATTTGGAAACCGAAGCAAGGACGAATTAACTTTAAAGCTTCTCAATATGTAAGCGACACCATTATAATTCTAAAATATCTGGCAATTAAACCATTAAAAATAGTATTTGTCAAACGAGAAGTGAATAGCGGTGCAACATCCTGTCGAGAAAGCTTTTAAATTTAATTTTAATTGAATGCATGTCTTCGCCATGAATATTTTGATTCAGATTTAGAATACTTCCTCTTTCTGAAGGAAGTAGCAGGCTAAGTAAAAATAAAAGAATACTGAAGGAATATTATCGAGGTTGTAAGCGAAGGGAAGGCTGGATGTTCTCTCTCGTTATTTGGAGCGCAAATCCCCGCAGAAAACTAAACTTGTGTATACATGCGAGGAGGCGCCAGGCATTCCCCAAGGACCAATCCATTACTCTACTCCGGATCGTAAAAAACATATCATTCCATTATAAAAACACTGCGAGCTGGGGACATTACGGAGCGGTTATTCTAATTTTATGGCAGCCGCGTTTCGAAATCCCATCAATTAGGACACACTCGTTCCACTGCCACTAAATACACTTTGTAATTAGCTATCGCTGATCGAGTTTTAATAGAAGAGTAAAATCCTAATGTACTTGATTTCGCATTTCTCCATAAGATTTAATTTTCGTATTATAAGAGTTTAATTCTGTTGCTTATTTCATTTAATTTCTAAACGAAATTTTATAGCATTTATTTTGGTTTGTGTGATGTAAATTAAAAAAAACAAAGGTAAATGTTTGGATGGCTTAAGTAATTAGCCTCTGGCCTACTGATCCCAAGGTCGAGGGTTCAAAACCTTTCTAGACGATGGTTTCTGTTGTTAAAAGAAGAGCCGCATGTAATTAGGTTTACTGGCATGTAAAATTGCTGCAAACCGGCGTTACTGCTATGATATAACTTCCCTGTTGTACCACTATCGTGGTGTTAGGGGATTGTTACTCTATCCATTTAGAGTCGGGCCTAGGAAACGAAGTTTTGAATCCAATAGAGAACCAGGATAGGTGAGTATCCCAATGTCTAGTGTGGAGGTGAAGGCAGTAGATGACATATATGTGGCTGAGATGAATGATAGAAAGATGCTGATGAAGCAATTGGTGGAATGCTGACGGGGGAAACTGGAGGCCCCGGAGAAAAGCGTCCCAGCGCCATGTTGTTCACAAATATCACTTTGCGGTCGCGTGGAATCGAACCCGGGTCGCCTTGTCGTGAGCCAATATGATATGATGTACCAGCTGTTTTCTTTTCTTAACAGCCCAGCCGGTTTGAATTTGTATTATACCTTTATATATACTGTGAAGGATGATAGCAAAGCATTTATGTGTAAGTTCAAGCTAAAAGACCTCATTGATTCCATTCGAGAAAATTTAACACAATAGACTCCGGTGTATCGGGATGGTTGCGCTGGAAACGGAGGAACGTTTTCTGTACTTAGATGCTCAGTTGTCTATTTTGCTTCTGGAGTCCGCAGGATGAGGAAGTTGAGCAAAGCACAGAAAGGGTGGTCAGGCGGGATCTCTAATATTTTCATATGTATTCTGGCCAGGTTAGAACTTCATGGACTACCTCTTCCCATGAAGAGGTTTCTCTGACAATCCGTTACATACCAAACATCACTGCAAGCATATACACAAAGCGTAGTTCAGCAACACACGTCGTCCATTCGCCTGCTCCTTCGATCCTAAAACATGATAAATAAAATTTACAAGATGATATAGGAAAATTCAGCAATAACTAAACCACTTCAATATTTCCCCAACAATCTGAGAAAATCAAGAGAAACCTCCACGTCAGAGTGGCCTCCCCAATGGGAAAAGAACCTGGGACCTCTGGAATAGATGTAAAAGCACTACAACAGGTGCCGCTCAACTACTGTAGAGAACCATGTGTTGGTCCTTAGGGCTTGTGCTTATAGCTTGACTCCTGTGAGGGAGGTATGAGTGAAAATATCCGAAGGGCTATCAAATCTAAATGACGAAGGACGTAATCACTATCGTTTCCAGTTTCATTATTTCTTCCGGCATATTTCTTATCTCCAGGCTCTTTGTGTACAATATCGCGATCGGGTTCGCGTCAGTAAGGAATATTAGTTACATAGTGCAAAAATATATGACTTTGAAAGATGTACAAATACCCAATTTTACGAATGAAAACCCGCTATTGCAATGGAAAGGGGGCTCAATTTTCTTTGCACGTAGCTGTACAGTGTCAAGATGCTGTGGCACCGAAACCCCGAAATGCTTATGAACAGCACTGCGCCATTAGACATCCCCTTCCCGTTTCCATTGTGAGCAGAATGATAGAGAGACGATGGCTGAAGATGAAAAAGAGCCATGAGATGACCACGCCCGTGGAGTCACATTGTCGTCGTCTTGTTAACTTGTGTACGTTTTCCCTTACTGACTCTCAAGATGAAAAGACGCTGGAGCTTAACTAAAAGGAGAGAGATAAAGTAGAGAGAAATGCTAAGTTTCCTTGGAGACATAAACTGTCGAGGTCAAAGTGACTTGGTGCGTAATCAAGAGGCGAGAACTTTTATATGCCATCATCTCTTGCACCGAAGTTGATGCATGTAAAAATTGGATTTCTCCCTCGTTCGTATTTTTTACGATGAACTTAAGTAAAGTATTAGGATTCCCAGGGAGGGATATAATGAAAAGAAACTCCACCTTCGGAATATACATCTCGGCTTTCATACAGCCCAAAAGTTTGGCATTTTGATCAGAAAATAGCAACATAACGATCAGCGTTCCTTCTTTGTGTTGCTTCTGTAACTTTTTAGGCGTTTCTTCCCATAAAGCCATTCAATTTTGCTATAGAATTCACAGTGCCACGATATTTCCAAGCTGTTTCTACACGGATTTCCTCCTCTTGAATGTTTCTTCAGCAAACAAAACTTTATCGTCACGTTTAATACCCTTCTGAGGGATACCAACTTTTTAATATGAGATCAGAGTACACTGTAGTGATAAACGAGTCAGAATGCATGTATTTCATTTATTGATACCCATTAACAAGTACATATGTACATTTACGTGCTATGCCCGGCATTCGGGACAATTTACTCTGACGTCACGAGCAGAACGAACATAAATAAGCCCGTTGTTTTATTCTTGTTTGTGAACAGTTGTCTGCATCCGTGTAGCATAACATTGTGTAAGTTGCAGTAACATATTAACAAATACTAAAAAGAGTATACATTAAAAGAAAATATAACCGATTAAATAAGAAGTGCAACTGCAATAATGTCAGCCATATTAAGATTTATTTAGTAAAACCAAAATGATATTTAAGCTTTACAAAGCAATTTCTGTACCACGTATCTAGTAAGTACTGCATTCCAACCAAACTTCTATATAGAGATTTGACAGCAATACATTTTAAAGGCTTATGAATCCTCTCTAGAAGGTATTTATGGAAAACGTCCGTATCTGCAGGTGTTTGCGTATGTACATGTGCGTGTACATTTATCTGGAACATCGTAACTAAAATAAAGTATAGGATAAATAGCAAACTTATTCAATCTCTTCCAGAGTTCCTAAAAGTGGCTCTGATATTTTGGGTTAAAATTTAATATATTTAAGATCTTTTCATGACAAAAAATCCTGAAATTTCTGGGAGTAGCCTGTGAAGAGCTCATCTTTGGAAGTAGTTTTGTGTAATTTTGTAAAATTACTACTCGTATATCATGAGATATAGACAAAAATATAGTGTTTGGGAAAGATTGATGTTTTAAAACAAACGATTTAATTTAAATAAGTTTTTTGGCCATTAAAAATTTCCAAAGTAACTGCAATGATTGGTTTATATGTTTTAATATATATTTTTGAGGTGGTCGTCATTCAGTTGTTTTTCGGAAAAAGTAGAATTTCAGGGTGGAGTACAACAACCCTCTTAAATATTTGAAGGATTATGATTTCACTACGGAGGGGATTCAGTACGTAGGTCACATTGCTGAGCCCATGTGCCTACCCCCATTTGGGGTACCCCCGGGAGGAAGGGTGAGGCGAGAGGAGACAGAGATGGCCGTCCCAAGGAGCCACGACAGTAGAGAGGCAGGGTCCCTACATAGAGACTTCCCCGACAGGCCAGGACTATGGACACGCTCCCCTACTGCGAGACGGCAACGAGTCCAGCAGCCGAGCCCCAAAGGTCCTTGGCTGGCGGTCCCGAAATGGTCCCACCAGTTGCGCGGAGACCGAGAACCTTTCTACCGGAGGAGGAAGTATACTCCTCCACAGGAGAGTAAGTATCCGAGGGACGAGACGCAGGGTGGGGGAGGTTGGCGAAGTTCCCAAACCATCCCTGGACAGGTTTATGACACCCCATGTCAGTACAGTTACAGACCATTCAAAAACATTCTGACGGCTTCTACTTTTGTGAATGAATCTTTTCGGTTTTACTGAAAAGAGTGAATAGGGCGCATGTTTTTTTAACGGTCTGCTCCTTGTATAGCAGGCGTTCTCTGCCACACACATTCGCTGTCCTTGTCCCACAGCACATTCCTTACAGGGATTTTCTTTGCTTTGCTATACTATAATTTACATACCATCTCGCCATGCACCGCCGAGACACCTGCCGACACTTCTACCCTGAAAGAGACCAGCAGATGAGAGATGATATGAAATGATAATGGAGATGAAATAGAGGGACAGGGAATTCCGGGAATGTAATTAACTTACCGAGCATTCACCTAGTGACCCGGGAACACTCCCGAAAAATCCCATGGGGCAGGTAGATGGGGCTACCCGAATGCGGGCCACAGACACAGACACCGTCTGAGCTATCCCACTCGGTCCTTAAATATTTGAACTCTCTCTTCTGTTTCCTATGTCCACGTTGAATCTATAAGAAATGCTTTATAAAATGTTTATATGAAGTACACATAATCTATTTTATTGTATTTCAATTATTCATTCTGTTAAACAACAATTTACATTTGGTTAACTAACATTTTAGCACAAGAATCACGTCAAAAGATTTTATAACTCTCGAGAATGCAAAACAATCGATGGTGGACCAGAAGTTGAACTGCTTCAATGTTCATAAAGTCTGGCTTCATGCTTCTGTTGTGCATTTTGATTTCTTATACAGAAATTGAGTTTTCTAGGTATTGCTTGATGTCTACGATGCTAATACACCAAGAGGACCTCCAAAATTCTCAGGAGTATTTAGTTTCGAGAACATTCAATTTTGTTTACATTGTTTTTGCTTGCACAGCCACAAAGCAAATGCCATATAACCATATTGGCCTAGTCACTTGTTAGTACAATAGCACCTTCACACAAATTGTCAAGTGTCTTTTTTGCGAGACAATTGTTTTCCGTTTCTCAGAGTTCACTTGTTCAAAATTTTCTGTGTTCTTTCAATCATGTTTTGGTAGTGAAGGCTGTTGGCTGTATTTGTATATATTACTGTACTATTATCTGCTCTTAGTGATTCAGAATTTTCTTACTTGTCAGAAAGATTCAGTTAGATACTATTGTTCTGATCCTCCATTATTTAGTCCAAGTACTTAATTAATTAACATCAGTTTAAAACTTCCCTTTCGCTGCTTGGGCGCTTTTGCTCAATTCTAAGACAACTGCGGTACTGGAAATCTAGCAAGTAACACGTATAAAGAAAGTAATCGATGGGTCCAAGGACACACCTTTGAGGTGCATCTGCGCTGATATTTTAGCAAAGAATGTTTATTACTAAATTCCACTCTGAAGAATCTAATTAATTGATATATCTTAATAAGATCACAAACCTCTTTTAGCAGAAATTCGTCTAAGGTGTTATTAATCCATTATGCCATACTTTATCGAAGGCTTCGGCAATATCCAGGAAGAGTATATAATACGTTCTTCTTCTTCTTCTCCTTCCTTTGATATTACTAGAATCTTAATAGCAACATTTACCATTCTGTGTTCCTTCAAATAGTTCAAATTTGTTCTATAAACTCAAATTTGTGATATAAGATGAGCTGGTTTCTTACAATATTATGCATTATTATTTTAAACCTACGTTTACAAAAAGCGTTGAAATGACCTGCAATAGTAAAGTAGGCTTGCACAATTAAGGTTTATTAGGAAGTTTATCTGGTATACATAAAGTTATTACTTCTCATACCTTCCATTTGGCAGTAAGCTTCCTCAGGCATAGGGAACACTTATAATTTTTGTCAGTTTCGTAGGTATTTTAGGAGCCTTCTTTGCATATGTGTTCTTGTTAAATGTAGAAATGAGCTCTTGTGAGAAATTATAGAACATATAAAATAAACTACAGAGAATATAGAAGGTTATGTAAATGCAAACCACCTGATGTATTTATTAATGAGACGATAATTTACGTTTTGAATTTAATGGGTGATCCAGAATATAAAAGTTTTCAAGATAAATGAAAAGTTGCTTGATGTTGTAATAGGATATGGATACTTTGATTCTTCAGAAATATATGGAAGCGAATTAGAGTTTAAAGATACAAACTAAGATTTATGTAGTGATAATAGAACATGGAGAGGACAGAGCTTATGTAGCTGAATCTCTCAAAATTATTTTAATCAGTATTTTCGAGTTTTGTACTGTTATTTTCACATTGTTTACAATGCAACTGCAGTTTATTTAAACGTTAAATGCGGTGAGTATTATTTATAGTTATAAGGTACAACTGTAATATCTGTATGTATTCTTTAAAAACCGATGCTTCCAAATTTCTGTTTCATCGTTCCAAGTAATACTCACTGAAGTTAACTGAAGCTACTGTTCAACACGAATAAGTGGTAGGTTATGGAGCAAGCTTTATAAAAATGCCCTTGCTTGATATATGTAATGTTTCAACGTGCACAGAATAGAGGACCACGGTCCATCATTGTGTGGGTCGCTCTTTCCCTACCAGGTTGCTTCACGATGCCTCGGGTCTTCCTTACGTGGAGGATGAAATTAGGCGTCGGGTATAAAAATTTTAAGAAACTTTATCTACTCATAGAAGCGGCCTTGTTAGATCATTGGGAGATTATAACCCCACTAGACGCCGATTCAGGCTGTTTCGAGTACCCCGCATGGCTTCGGGCACCCGAGATAGCCCAGGAGATAATCCTTATAGCAACTAAAGCTGAGCTCCACATAATTCTTCAAAGCTGTTTGGCATCAAATTATCACCAAATTTAAATTTAAATTTATGAAGCAGAAGCCAGGGTGGATAAGGTTTTGCATTATTTCCTACGCCTTGAGGAACATATAATTTGTTTCCTCGCATCAAAGTTCTTCCCGAAAACCCACAACGTAACCTATAATATCCCAAAATAAAAATACCTTACCTGCGGTAAAACCCTTAACGTGTGGGCACGCAGCAAAAATCTTCTAGCTATATACAGCAAGCCAGCACCACGGACGGGCGGACAGACGGAGGGACTGATGGACGGATATATGTAATGTAAACAAGAATAATTCAGAATTAGAAACATATACATATTCTAATAACTCCATTTGTAGCATGACACAACTCGAACAACTGAAATGTTTGTAAAACTCACGGCGTATACTTTCCTCTAATTCATCTAGTACATGAGGATTTCTTACAGAAACTTCATCTTTGAGCACTACACACAGATAAACAGATAATTTCTGAATACAATAACAGTTAAGATAAACATTGAGCATATTATGAATTTAGATGGGCTACAAAGATTAAACAATTGAAGAGAGCTTAACAAAAAATCCTAAAATGCAATAACACATCTAACGTATAAGGGAAACGAAATGACGAGGCCAGCTACAGGTTGTTAGGGGTATAGGTGCAGATATTTATGGTACCTTGATGGGCCTCCATTTCGATGTGGTTCTTTTTCTTTGTTTTCTCACAAATCACTTCGTGAATTGACTGAAAAACATGAACATCTACGCTTAGCAGTGCTTTAATGAAACAACAAAGATTTTGGAGATTATAAGAAACTATTGTGAAATATAACAGTAACATTACCACACAAATTCTTTCAGAACTGCCTCGCTGATCTGATGGTTAGCGTGCTGCCTTTTAAATAAAAAGGTGCCGGGTTTGATTCCTAGCTGGAGGATTGTAACTTCTGTTTATTTGAAACATTCTTCCTTCTGTTTTGAGTGTATAAATATGAGAGAGTATTTGTGAATTTAGTGTTTATAAAGAAAACGCAAAGTAAATATACTAAAAATATACAATGGTTAACGAATGAATATGTTTTTCAAAGTGCAATTATTTCAAAAGTAAAGTAGTTAATATAACCTTAAGTTGGCGTACAAATGTAAGAAACAGTTCTTTTCCGTTTAGTTTTGTTTTGTATCAGCTGATCATTTTGATGTTTCTGTTACTGAATATTTGGTGTTTATACAGGAGGTAACATAATGTATGTCAAAATTTTGTGAAACAATTTCTTGCATATAGAGCATGAAAAGGTTATATGGACATAGGTACGGAAATTTTTTATTTCCACGGTAGAGCTCATTTTCTATAACTCTGATTACATGGTGAGATGTGTAATACGTAGCTGTCCTGTGGCCATAACCTCACAACAGTACAGTAGTTTAATTGTACAGTAGTAAGTATTCGCTTTTACATATGGTTGAATTGGGTAGAGATGCATTCCAAAGTTGTCGCGATTGTGCTAGAGTATGCTTGCTAGGCACTGGTACTCAATTCATGCACGATAGACCTACTCCTCATTTCAAACTTTCTGTCCCGTGATTTCTGAATATAAGGATTCCTGGCATATTGGATAGGAAGAGAAGAACCACTTCCTTGGTCTCCCTCTCGCCTGACTTAAACCACTAGATTTTTATCTGTGTAAAAATTTGAAATCTGTTATTTATGCAACTCCAGCTCCAGATGTGTAGATCCTTCGTGCTTGTATTGTGGAAGGCTACCAGACAATACGAAATTCTCAAGGCCCAACTCAGTGCATTAGGGAGTCCATGCGAAGGCGGTTGACGGAGGCATTGGAGGCCATTTTAGCACGTGCTGTGATTTCCCATTTTCCAACGCTTTTATCAATGAGGTTGTAGTATGGGTTTCAGTTGAACAAAAGTTGCACTAAATAGGAAATGAACAATTTCTGGAGTTCTGTTCATGTAACATTTTTTATCCTTTATCCGCAAGAAATGTTTTCTAAAACTTTTGTTATACCCTGTATATTAAAGGTACTGTCTAGACTATTTATGGACACAAGTGCAACTTTGGAAATCCATTCTCAGTCTGTATATAGAAATTAACGAACTCCAATCTCCATAAATAGATTCCAAGTACAACATTTCTGTGCCTTCTTGGAATTTTCTTTGGCGAAGTTGTACTTTCTGTAGATAGAAGATGGATTTCGCCATGAAGATGGATGCGTCCAACCCGGACACAGCCGTTAAAAGCTGTCGTGCCTTCCTTGCATCATCCATCAAGGTTTACTAGACAGGCCTGCCCACAAGGTTTTGTATCCGGAAGAGAAAAGCTTACAATTGGAAGGGGTTACAAGACTTCAAAGATCCGTAACTCAGCGATGATCTGAGGTTCTTTATAATCTAACACTATAAACTTCATTGGTAGATAAACAAATAGCTGCTTTGAAGGGAATTTCCAAGCACAGAACTATCGATTTTAAATACATATGAAGAATATTTAAAAGTATCTATTGCACTTTTAATATCAGAATCAAAAACTATAAAGACGTAATTTTCTGAAGCTGTTTTTATTTGGGAAATCTTAAAACCTATGTTTTAGATAAAGTCTTGATAAATAATCTACTGTACTTACGTAGTAGACAAAGTCAAAATATTACTTCACATCTTTCATGCTCTGAAGTTTCCTAATAAACCAACCAGATTAAGTGTGTATTAATATTACAGAGGAATTTCCATATTTCATTTTACCAATATCTTGCAAAACTTTATTAACTTCAAACTAGCTAAATAGAACATACATAATTTTAGAACATACGAGTAGGAATTTTACTCGTTGCGAAAAGCAAAGAAATTGCATTTTCGTAAGAAAATAGTACTTTCGGCCTTAGCACTGATTCCCACATAAAAATTGCTTATTTTTTACGTATTATGTGGTTCTACTGTATTAGTTTCGCATTTTTTTGTGACAAGGCCGCACAATGGCTGAGTGGTTAGACCGCTTGGCTCTCACCTAGGCGGCCCGGGTTCCATCCCAGGCGATCGCAAATTGGGATATGTCGTGGACAACATAGCGCTGGGGTAGGTTTCCTCCAGGTCCTCCGGTTTCCCCACCATCATTCCACCAATTGCTCCATCAATCATTCATCTCAGGCGTTGGGCCAACCCCTTAATCCTGATTTCATCACAGGTCAGATACTTCGGCTCCCTCGCTCTGAGGGAACCCAAGCGCCTCCTAACGTCAGCATTGACGAGAAAGGGAGGAAAAAATTGTGACGTGTTTGTTTGTAGTTGGTGTTCTAGCTAAAATATGAATCAGAAATCTATGAATAGCTTTCCCTTAATAGGTGTTTATTGTGACATCAGGAAGAATTTCAAAAGTAATGTATTGGCAGGTTTAAGGGATTTTTTTTGCAACGAAATCCCTATTTATTTTAAATGAAGTTTCTTACATTTAATAAACTAAGCATTTGATACCTCTAAACTTCATACAATTGCAAAATCACTTGCTGCACATAGGAAAATTTTACGAGTTTACATTTCAGGAAATAGGCAAGTAGGAATCAGAGGTTAGAAACATCTGATCTCACAATAATGAACTTTATACATTAGGTACTGACACGTTAATATAAACAAAAAACCTTTCTTACTTCACTTAGCCTGTGAATATCTTCAATACTATATTCAGAAAAACCTCTCTACCGGACACCTGAGTAAATACTGACCTGCTTGGTGGTGTCTCTGAAAGATATCTTATTGGTTTCTCAAGTTATGTAAGTCAAAATTGAACTTTAATGTCGTATTAGGATTTATGACTAAATCATCCATATAATGTTGGAATGAAATTTACTGCAGATATATATTAAACAAATTTATAGATGGTATTTTAGCTCTTCGTTAAAAAAAAACTTGTAATAGGTATGTACATTATAATACACAAAACACTTGGGATACATGCAATCAAAAATGAAAATTTTAATAGTGTAGCTTCTAAGTAGCATTTAAAGATTAAAATATAGAAAATGGGCATTAAAAGTTTATGATGCAGCTGCAAATTTTTAATAGATAGTAAAATAACATCGGGTACAAAAGTATGCGTGTCTTGGTTTTCATTCGCTGAAATAAATAAATAAATAAATAAATAAATAAATAAATAAATAAATAAATAAATAAATAAATAAATAAATAAATAAATAAATAAATAAATAAATAAATAAATAAATAAATAAATAAATAAATAAATAAATAAATAAATAAATAAATAAATAAATAAATAAATAAATAAATAAATAAATAAATAAATAAATAAATAAATAAATAAATAAATAAATAAATAAATAAATAAATAAATAAATAAATAAATAAATAAATACATACATACATACATACATACATACATACATACATACATACATACATACATACATACATACATACATACATACATACATACATACATACATACATACATACATACATACATACATACATACATACATACATACATACATACATACATACATACATACATACATACATACATACATACATACATACATACATACATAAATATATAGTGCGGTCCATTTATACCTGAACTACTTCAATAGGGCATAACTTTTGAACCAATAATAGGACACACGTGCAACTTTGGGAGAATATAATACACAATTGGGAGATTACTTACACTATTTACATCTCAGAAAAATGTTGGAAGTGTCCTCCACCAGCATCTATACATATTTGCACTCGTCTCACCATACTGTCGCGAACCCATTATTTACGAAAGCGCGGCGTGGGAGTGATAAGGGTCGGATGGTGCCGGGTGGAGATAAACAGCTTGTCTAAGCAGATAAACATAGCGTGGAGATAAAAGGCATGCCAAAACAGATAAGGCTAGAACATTCTAGTGAAATCTTGATTGTCTTACAGAACATTCGATTTCTTGTTCGTTACAGAATATTCCAGAAATATCTAGTAACATGAGTCGTGGTATATAAGGAAGCTGTGACTCGCCAAGGGACAGTTGTAAACAGGAACTGTAACAAGAGTTGCTGTAAACAGAGACGTAACGAGAGCTGTAATTGAAACTGGTGTTTTGGATGTGAACTCTTTGTTGTGGTCAACGACCTTGGAAGATTATAATTGTGTGTGTGACGTAATACTGCTAGTGTGAGTGTATTTTTACGAATGTTTTGAATTTCTGCAACTCGGACTTTTAATTCTACGAACCCACAAAGTCACAATATTCACTGAAGCTTTACGGAGAGTATCCTCGCCAGTGTTACTTATTTTGGTTCTAATGGATTCCCTGAGAACATCAACTATCCGTGGCCTATTCTTGTACACCCTATTTTAAGATAACCCCATAAGAAAAAATCAAATAAATTGTTTTCCTTATTGAAGTCCATCAAGCACAAAGCGCCGGGCATTCCACAAAATTCCTCTCGACTGTAAATTACAGTCAGTTCTCTACGAACTTTTGTTCCAATGATAAAAGGATAGAACCTTATTGTTTCTCTAATGGAATCCTCTGGAAATGTCTTAGAAATTTTCTTGATGAAACAAGGTTGAGGCTACCAGATGCCCCGTGAAGCTAAATCTGTCCTTTGCTTCTCTAAGAATGTCACGTACTTCAAGAGCTTCTCTTCTTTTCACATCATGATGTTCTATAGTTCTCCTCTTAATTGCAGTTTCTTCGTGTTCCTCGATATCCACGATATTTCTTACCTTTTGCACTTCCCTTTTAAATGCGTTTAGCTGGGCGATGGCAAATGTTGCATTGCAGTCTCGTTTCTGCAGCTGATCGTACAAAATATCCACATGTGCCATGATCTTGTAGAAGAAAGACAGCCAGAATACAAAATTATAATCTTTCAAAGTGGCCATAAACCCAGAAGCCTGAACAAGTGTGGCGTTGTTGTTTAGCAGAGCTCTTTTCTGAATAACCTCTATGCATTTAATTAAATTTTCCTTGTGTTCGGAAAGCAGAGCACACAGAAGCTAAGCCTGATGGTCACGCTATAGCCGTTGCTAAGAGTAGGAGGAGCTAGGTTTATAAACCTCCATTTAAGCAATGTATAAGAAGCCACTCCCATCTCTTCACCTGCCCTCAACCCCCTCAGAGAGCCTACATTTGGGCGAAATCTTAGGTTAACTCTTCGCTGCAAACCTGGCGGCTCCTACAGCTAATCACTGTTTATTTCGACTTCTGCGGTCATGGGCAGCTACAGACGATAAGCGCAATTGAAACATGTTTGTATATAAAACAATGCAAACAATTACAGCTTTAATGTGCAAAGTGCACCTGTTGTATATTCAGAATCAGTGGGTGTAGCGCAAACATAACATAAGTTATGTTAGGGGATCTGGGGGACCACAGACCTTTTGAGATTATTCGATTATCAAAGCAACTGATTACAAGTTCCATGGTATCATTAGATGTATGGGACGTTGCTACATCTTGCTGGAAATAACCTTCTCTCAATTAGATATCATCTCCGTAAATCTTGAGAGAATACGGTAAGACGATTGCAAACATGTATAGATGCTAGTGGAGGACACTTCCAACATTTTCTCTGAGAAGTAAATAGTGTAATGTAATCTCATAATTGTGTATTATGTTCTCCCAAAGTTGCACGTATTTCGGTTCAAAAGTTATGGCCTACTGAAATGGTTCAGGTTTATATGGATCGCACAGTATAAACAATCAGATACCTACCTGGAATGGGATAATAAACTTTCTGGCGCGTCAAGTCTGCAAGTATCCGTTTGTATTACCGCATTAATAAGTTACAACCAGGACTGCATGTACTGAGGATAAAATCAGCCAATTTAACTTTTATTTCCCACCAATGGGCACCGCCAAGAAAGGAAGGACCATAAAACTTCTTAAGGCATAAACATTGCACATTTTTGTAAGTTCTCTTGTGTCTTTTTAAATATCTATAAACCTGTAAATGTAAGAAATTGTGTATTATTAGTTAACTATTCTAATTTGAAAATATTTTTCTTCGTGTAAATTTTAACATTCTTGACAGAAATCGAGACACGGTATTTTTAATTTTGATATACTTTCGTTTAAAAAAAAAATCCCAGTTAAGCTTGTAACATCAACGAAACAAGAGGGACTTAAAGGCCACCCTTTGTAACTGAAAACATATTTTATTCCTTGAGCATAAAAAGGCACAAAATATATCCAGTTTATGCCAATAACATCTTATTTGCTGCCCGTGTTTTAATGTTAAAGTAACGTAAAACTTGTACTCATTGGATGGATTGAATTTTGATATACAAAGCCGAGAGAGGAAATTAATGTCAATTTTGCTCCAGGAGTAAACTCCGGGAAGGTTGTGGTATCCCTAGCAATGCAGTACAGCGGTCCCCTTACTCGTTTTATGATCACGTGGAGGATACCGTGACAGGTCTGGTGTAAGAGAATTATCCACGAGGGAGGGAAAATATTAATAATTTAAACGAAAATTGATGGGAGATTCATCATGCAAAGGGGAACAACGACGTGTATAGCTTTTGTGTTCAATATCTTCCCTCCTTTTTCTTAACTATCGCAGTAACGCGCACTAGAGGTGTAAAAAGTCCAGTATTTTATCACGTGTATTAATCACTCCTGTTTGTTTACATCACAAAATGACACAGAACTTGTATACACAAACCACAAAGAATGCTATTAGTAATTGAATGGTCTTTACTCTGAATCAGGGTAAAACAATTCACAAACAAGCTAATTCCGGAGGTTTTAGAGTCGTTGTGGTAGGGATGAGATACCAGGAGGAGATTTATTGATAGGATTGTCCCTTTTATTAAGATAACACCAACCTTAGTAGACTCATTAGATTATCAGTCTACGCAATGTTTTATTCAAAGTCACATACGAAAAGAAGTTCTACTTAGAGTGAGAAGGCACTACCTATCTCCACAATGCTATTTCCAAGAATTTTGGGTGCACGTTACTAGGAAATTATTATAGATATGTATATGGAAATTTTCAGGAATGTTCTTAAAATATTTATATTTAATAATACATATTATTGTCACCCGAGCGTCGGAACACCCTATAGACTGGGCGAGCAGCAGACGGGTCGGTGTTCGCCCCGCCCCCTCGTTTGTCTTATAGCGTTAAGAAGGGATGGCTGGGATAAAAAACATCACGGCGCCTCTCTTTCTGTTCCACCTGTGTTCTCGAACTTACAGGATCTTTCCTCTAATCTGGAACCTTCCGATCGACCCGCTGGCCCTATATAAGCAGCACGTCGAGTTAGTCAGTCACAGTTCTTGGTGTAAGAATGCAGTGCTAGTGTACGACGAGAAAACTGTGTGAGAGCATCGGAAGATTGTACGTAATTACGAGTGCAAGTGAAATTGTAACGGACGAACTGGTGAATCGTAATTGTGTACATTACGTAATTCTGTGTAATTGGCAAGAGTTTAACTGTAAGTCGGTGGAAATAAAGAACATTTTTGAGTGGTGTAATTGGACTTTTCATTTCACGAACCCACAAAGTCACATTATTATTTGAAAATCTTGTACTGATAATTTATTATAATTTTTTTGTTTTTGTAAAAAAAAAAAGGCACTGATATTTCAGAAAATTTACAAGTAATATGAATCTTTGAAAAATCCCTTCTTATTATTATTCTTATGAGTCTGCTTAATACACACAAAAAGTTAGTATGTTTTGGTTGATTAGTTTTTTTTAAAAAAGTGTACCGGAACCTGAAAAAAGTGAAAATGAGAAAAATAGCTTTAAAGTTTATATATTGTTACTGACTTCTCATATGAATCACAGCATTCCTGCTGCATAGTCTTGACCCTCTGTATTCTCACTTGTTCTTTTCAAGTTCCTCTTCATTTTTCTTGCCTTCTTGGTCATTCTTCAAACATTTTATCTGCTTTAATGACTCGCAGCTCATCAAATTCTGTATATGACCACTATCATGATTAGCACATGTATTGTGTGAAGTGGGCCTACTAACCTCAATATTACATGTGGTTTCATTGTCTGTTGTATTTATATTTTCTACATTTACTTTTCTATGTTTAGTAAAACGATTTCCTATAAGCTTCCTCTTTCGAAATGTTTTTGGCCTTCCCATATCACATAACTAGTAAAAATATTATTCAGAACAAATAACTGTTCACATACACAGCCAAAGACAAAAGAAAAGCTAGCATCATTGGAGTTACAGTGATACCAGCAGAAAGCATGAAAGATCCCTTACAAATCAAGGCTTAGGTGAGAAATATCTGTTCAGTGTTACGGAAGTTATGGTCGATTTTCTGAAAGCTTACGAAAAGGGGCGTTGCAGAAACTTAAACCCATTAATATAATTAGCAAATTAGGTATAAAATATTGCTCCAATTAACTTTTTAACTATATATTTGTAATCTAGAGGGATGACATAATAAAATGTAGAAGTAAGAAAAAGTGAATTTTAACCCCAGGTGCAGTACCTTCTCACCTTAGCAATGCTTAAATGTATAACTCAACAATAACTAATAAATGGAATTGCAGACTAAAATTTAACTTTAAAGGCAACATGTTAGCTTTTTAAAATTATTTTCTCTACCATATACTTTTAACTATAAAAAAGTATGCCATTCCTCATAAATACAGGTTATGATGGTCCTCTGAAACCAAAAAAGAGCTGCTTAAAAAGGTGCCTTTGTTTGTTTATTTGTTTGTGTGTGTACCTTTTTACTATGGCCTCTCAAGTTCTGCTCATTCTAAATACCTAATAGGTAAAATATAATAGAAAAACTAACCACATGAAGAAATAAACATATCGTCAGAAACATGTTCCAATACATATTCAGGTGGTGTTAACTATTTCCTTGTTGCACTATATGCCCTTTTTTAAATTTTAAATTAACTTAACCTCTATGAAAGCCCTTAAAATATTGCTTAAGCCTACTGTATTCTTCTGTTCCCATTGTGTCGTACGTAATGAAGCCGTTTCTACAAATGGTTGTATCAATTTAGATTTATAAGTGTGTGTAATTTTTCTCGGCCACCTTGGTAGTAATTTCCGACTCATTCATTTGCCTTATTATTGAAATATATTTTTGCTCTACCTTTTAACTTATGTGGCTGCTGATTATGAGTAAGTTGTTACTCGCTTCGCGCCGGGGCTAACTTCTGTTTTGTTGCCCGCGTAACTTTCACCACTTTTGAACACAAAACACTTTATTTAAATTGAATGGCGGTGTCATCTCATTAGCTGATGTCAATTTGATCGCTATTTAAATACCTTTCCTTATTACCACACTTTCAAATTAGCGACTTACGAAATTTTCTGCCTGAATTACAATCCAAGGCGCACTTTATAATCTGCCTCAAACTAAAACGACCGGTTGTAAACATAGGAGAGTTGACAAAGAAAGAGACAAAAATACTCTAAAAACATTTTAATCTACTGATTTTTGGAGAAAAATTCGCGGCTGTGTTTGGGTTCTTAGGAAAGTGAAATTCTACGAGGATTTTCTTTTCAGGCAAATCCTGATTACTTTGGAAATTTGGAGTTATATGTCTCATTCCAAATACTGCCTCTCTCTCTTTCTCCAGTCACTTTCTGCTCACCGTACTGTGTTCAAATTCCTGTAGGTTCTGTTACTAATTACATTTCCTTGTTAATAAGTTTCGTACATACACTTTATCCGCAATAACATTATGAACTAACAATTGGAATACTTTATATTGCATTAATTTATACGCATATTTACTGTTCCTACACAGTTTCTTTTCTCTATTCTTTATTAATTGGTGTCCTTTATCCTATAACTTTTCCTATCTTCATGTGTTTAGTCCTTTTTCTCTGTATATAACATAAGAATGTTGTTACCTTTGAGAGTCCACTTACAGCTAATTGAAACGGTAAGGGAAGAATTAAACGTAGAATTTCGTCTACCTACATATATCATAAGTTGACGCAAAAAAGGCAAATTACGATTTAATATTATGCTGGTGATAATAAAATAAAATGTGAAAGCTAACTGGAATAAAACCTGAAGGAATTAAGTGAAAATGATATATAATTTAAAATGAAATTTTGAATTTATCATCACATTCCGTTCTTTAGGAATTTTCTCATGTAAGTATTTTTGTAATGAAAAATATGAGAGAACTGTGAACATTTAAATAACTTTTAGCACAGAGCATGGGTGTTTATTTTATTGACAATATTCTTTTAGGAAGCTCTCTAAAAGTACTTTTAGAAAAGTAGCTGAAGATATATTGATCATATTACCAAATTGCGTATTTTAAGTAAAAATGTCTACTTTTTGATAAATTAGTAAGTATAATTTCAGTTCAGTTTAAAGAGTGAATTTTCCATTGTAATATTTTAAATATTTTTCAGCATTTTTGGGGATTTTTAATTTATTAGGAAGTACTCGAATTTCAGAAATACTTTGTCCAAATAAGCAAACTAAATGTTGCTATGAGTTATTAATATAAAGAAATGTGTTACGTCACAAAAATTAATCAAGTTTTCTAGGCGTGTATTTTGTTTCCATTTTCTTCCAAAAACAAACCCTCAATTGAAAGGAAATTATTTTTAAACCAGTGAACTTAAAATAATGTTTCTCAGAGCAATTAATTTCCAGTGCTAAAGCGAACGTAAATGTGAAATACGTTTAAAATGTATGAAAATTGTATCACAAGAAGTATTTTATTAAAGTAGGTTAAATTTCTGTTTTAAAGCGTATAATCCAAGAATTACTATTTACTTATACAGACATGATGTAAAACAAGAGATCACTTGGTGGAATATTTTGGGCTTTGGAAACTTTATAGATGGATCTCTTTAAGCTGTGCAAACTAATGACGTAACAAGAGGCATTCAATATTGAACTGCTTCTGTAAGGAGCTCACAGAAATATTGTTAATGAAAACAAGGAAAAAGTGATATTCAAGCTAGAAAGACTTCCTTCAGTCAACATCCTTACCCTCCATTCCGTTTGCATCGAACACTTAATGAAGAATTCATGGTTGACTTTTCGTGTTAATTATGGCTCAAAATTAAGGAAATCCCGCGAACAAGGGTGAGTAATAACATCGACTTTAGCCCCGAGGAGACGAAAAAATCAATTACAGTTTATGAAAAGTTTGCTCTAACTAAGGGAGCAAGTTCTCATTAGTGAAGCCACTACCCTTGTGTTAGAAAAGAAAATCATCACAGCATTATCTGGGATTTTGCTATGGCTTCTTCAGTATGGTGCCTTTCTTATCTCGGAACATTTGTTCCAATTATACAGCGCGTAAGTAATGTGGAAACTTAACTAGCTATTTACGAAATTGAAATGTTTTTTTTTTTTTTGGGCGCTAGAGATTCGTATTGTCAGGGGGTTAAATACTGTAGACCAACATTTCTACTTTCTGTATCATCTGCCTCAGCAGGATACAATTTTCAACTACAGGATTCCACATCGTGATGTTATCATCCAGGCACTCATAAACACACACAAGAAATCTTTGTAATATATTTTTACTCAGGTGCTTCGAAAGACATACTTCCAGTAAAATATTAACATCGTGGTTTTGTGTGGAACCAATACTTTTGTTGCCTTCGGTTAGGAAATAAAGTATAAAGATAGGGTACAGGAATTAAAGCAGAATAAATAAGGCTGCTATTTTTGTTACAAGATTCACTTCTAGTAGGCAGCAAAATGAAAATATTACTTAGTCAACATGAAAAATTCAATGCTATGGCCGGAGTGTGAGCCACGGATCTCCTGGTTTCCGTCCAGTCGCTCTAACCTATTGAGCTACCATGACCAACTTTTCGTCATGACATTCAATTCTCCATTTGACTCGTATATTTCCCCGGTAGACCACTAGGGGCTCTCGCATCCGACATACATCGTTTGTGGCGACTTACTATTGTTAGCACTTGAGTCCCAGGCTTCATCATTTAACTCTTATTATTTTAGTTAATTGATGGAAATTAATCATTTCTTCACACTAGCCGTATATAAGCTAAGGTTTTTGATACAGAGAGTCGACATGAAAAATTCAAATCCATGACCGGGATTTCAGCCACGGATCTCTTGGTCTTCGTCCAGTCGCTCTAACCCATTGAGCTACCATGGCCAACTTGCCGTCATGACATTAAATTCTCCATTTGACTCGTATATTTCCCCGGTAAACCACTAGGGGCTCTCGTATTCGCCGGTTGTGGCGACTTACTATCGTAAGTACTTGAGTCCCAGGCTTCATCATTTAACTCTTATTATTTTAGTTAATTCATCAGAAACCTTAGCCTATATACGGCTAGTATGAAGAAATGATTAATTTACATCAATTAATGGTATTTTGAGTCTCTGTGCTGATTCACTTTGTGTATGCCGTCCTTCTGCTATTAGTGCCCTCGTAATACCAACTTTCCTAGGTGATAAGTCACATTTCCTTCCCATAACCTCAAATTTCCTTTAACTTTAAATCTCACAGGTCCTCTAGTCTTTTACTGCATGCATAGAACTTTGAAAGCATTAGTATAACACAGAAGAAGTGTACTGACAAAATAAAGCCAAGAGTTCTAAAGATAAACCTTTGAAATGTCCAAGAAATTTGCATGGACACATATTAAATACACAGTAAATGTACTCTTACGGCATCTGACAGTCAACATAGCAGTTATACCAGCATATGGTCTGTAAGACCATCCCACAAATCATCATAAAATATCCCTTAATGATTCTTATGTATCATTCAATCTTGTTACATCCAATGTTGTCATTCATTCAGAGTAGGCTGAAATAAGTTCATTTTTATGAGTGAAATTTGGCTTAGTCCAAAATATTTAACCAACTCTGTAATTTGATTCAGGAAATCAAAACGGGTATTTCAAATGAGGTCTCGATATTGAATGATTGGTTGGAATGAAATGTCTTTTTTACCTCTTATATACGTATAGAGAAAGGTCACATTGGATTCAGTTGAGTCAATTAATGCCTTATGTTCTATGGAACATCAATTGTTTAGAATGATCCGTAGTTCAAATTGGCTACATTTTAATGCATAATTCGCCTTTCCAAATATGGGAAGACGCTTAAAGGATCCGAAGCAAAAATACAGTGCAACAGGCAGAAATGACTAAAGCATGGAGGAAAGAGAGGATTAAAGTTATTCAGAATATCACAATATGTACACACGTTGCACAGAGGGGAGAAAAGTTATGCATTCTGCAGTTTCTAATTAAGAATTAATTGCAATTTTTATGTTCGGTGTAGTAAAGACATTTCCATATGCTACTATAGATCCACCCACAAAACCATCAAGTGTCGTTTATTTTTATAAGCAGCATAGGACATTGTTAGGGTCTTGTTATTAAAAAACTCCTTTCCCATTCTTGCGACTACTTCTAAGGATATCGTAGACGGACAAAGCCAGAGAGAAGGAACAAAGCTGCATGGGTGTGGAAGTGTTCGCAGTGCACACCCAGCGCTAACACCGAGGGGTAAGTTATGAAACCCTAGGGGGTGACACCCTCCTCTATAATTAGCAGCGTCATGCCGTGTCAGCATGCAAATTTCATCATCATCCTGGATTCCATCAGAAACATTAATGCGCCATGCCAGTAATAGTGGGAAAAATATGCGACCCGGGATTTAAATGGATGTGCTCATAAAAACGAACTCCCTAATTAAAGTAACATTACCTAATTATATAATGGATATTACTCAACGGAGTTTGCAGTTTAGGTTTTCATTTGTGCAAGCTATGTCGTGAAACGTGGTAACTTACGGATTTTTTGATTAGTAAATTAAATAAAGTGGTTCATGGAAGCTCAGCACTGGACAATAAAGTTCTTATACAAAACATTCTTAGAGACAATTATTCTATACACAAGACGGAGCAAAATGTGTACTAAAAAAAGAACAAAGAATTAAAGAAAAATGGCTGCATGATTATAGATGTAGTTTATTTGAAAACAATATCTATATCTTGCCATTTGATAAAAACAGACTATATTCTGAAAATTACATGCCTTATATATCTTCCTACAATTACCTCACAAGTATGCAGTAGGCTGAGAAACTTTTCCATCACACGTGTCAGCATGTCGTGTGAAATGTCTGCAATTTCTTGACGAATGGAGGCCTTTAATTTTTCAATTGTCTTCTTGCAAGTGTTCTCCTTGAGATACGTCCAAAGAAAGAAGGGCCAGAGGATCTGAATGGCTACTGGATATCAACAAAATGAGCATTTAGTAGACTTGGAATAGGCTGCCACAATATGGCCATGTTGATTTTGTAACGTTAAGAAATGTGACTTGGGCGACTAAGCCATTATGTTATAATCTACTTTGTAACTAGAGATGTAGCTGATAGGATGGGGCAGCCAGATGGCAGAGCGAGAATATGGAGCAAAGTAGAGACAACACTTAGTCCTATTACATGAAAATGTACTAGACTCCAATTATTCTTGAAGTACAGGACACTCTCAAAGTCTTGAAGACACTTACGGGTGAAATGGTAACACCAATTGCATACTTATACAAAGTCCCATGCAGACTTAGCTTTAGGAGTTGCGTGTCGTGTTGGGCGAGGATGCATGTTGATGAGCCTCCACTAGTGGACTGCATCCTGTTTTCTGAGACCAAGCGTGACCCCCGGAAAACCTAACCTAGAAGACACCCGTCTGAAGAAATAATCAGCCGTTAAATACAGATTCTCTCAACATGACGTCCCTAGTGCTAAATTGGCAATCCCACGCCAAAAAAGCTACGTTAACGTGTTCCAAGCAAACGTAAGCATTCCCATGGTTCTTAAAACATTTTGGCGGACACAGAATGCAAGTCAGCATCCGCACACCTGCATATGATTGGCATGAACAGACAGGAAGTTAAAGTCATTATACTAAGCTGTTCTCACGGGTCAGAAAAATTAAGAACTTTATAATATGCAAGAAAGTCAAGAAATAGGAAATAAGCGTCAAATAATAAAGCTCTAAAGTGTGATATATTTCCAAGCATACCTCAACAATCCAAGTGACAATATTGCCTATTGGGCAGTGGCCCCATGTTATTGTAATCATCTATGCCCCTCTTCTTTTGATCAGTAGAACTCAAAACATAATTCCGTTAAACCCCTAATGTATTATTTCTCAGCATTTTCCTAGGAAACGACACATATACTTTGAAGAAAATCCTCCACACCGGACTAAGTTTAACTTGAAACATTCTTCACGCCTAATTTGGAATGGAGTCCTGAGGAGTACAACAGTAAAACAGAGTCCATAAGAGAAGAAAACTTTACATGGAACATTTTACAAATGATTTGAGTTTCTGAAAATTGGTTATACCACCTTTGATTTAAATACTATTAGATTAGATTTTCACTGTGCATATTTCAAAATTTTACAATTTATAACTTTAGGCTGCATTTATTTGTGTTTACCTTGTTGCTACCTTGTTTACCTTGTTTACCTTGGCTTACATGACACCCTGGTCTTCTGCTCTGCCAAGTAGCTCTTAACCTCCATGCCTCCTTATTATTTAATTACTCCCATCTCTCCCCCTCATCTTCCTTTCTTATATTCTTTATATTTATGGCCCATTTTTCTTTTACTTTCCGCAAGAACTTACCAATACTTCATAGCTTCTTTTCCTCCCTGCCTGTTAACATTTTTATAGCTACTATCCTCTTCTCTACGTTCTCCCATTTTCCCTCCCAAACCTTTTTTTTCCACATTGCAACCTCCTCGCATTCTGTTACATGATCTTCTATGCTTTCTTTTGTCCCACACAATTCACAAATTCCCTTTTCACTACCTCTTATCCCTCTTAGAAATATTGTTCCTGTTCTCATCCAAGCTAACCCTTCTCTCTCTTGCCTATTGCAGTAATCTACATATGCTTCTCGTCCACAATTTATTTTTATTTGCTTGTAAAATTGTAATGATTTCATATTTTCTAGACTTCCCCATATTTCCTTTCTTTCTGTATCTTTTATTCTGCATTTTACCATTGACCCACATCGTTTGTATTCCTTTCCCCTAATCTCCATATATCTCCCATTCCTATTTTCCCCATAATTCCTCCTTTCTCTGCCCACCAACTATTTCTGTTCACTACATTACCAATCAAGATGTATAATTTCCTTCTTCCAAGTACTAGAAAGATGTTGATTCAAAAATATCGTTTTAGGTTAATTGTAATAATTCTGCCCTGAAAAGAGTATGAGCCAATGATTTCACTGCATCACAGTATTTTCTGAAGCTAGGCACAATATAGTATACCTACTCATCTGTCGGTTAATGGGACATAACTTCTTACAACTTATAAGGATGGAATTTAGTTCTGCTTTCAATATTCAGCGAAGCGGTTTCGGGCTGATTTGCATTGTTAGCGAATGCCAACGGTCTCAGCGTCGTGACGTTGCTATATTCCTGCTTTCTGCTTTTTTGTTTTCACAAGTTGTCATTTTTTGTGGAGTTAACCATTCTCAAGTTATTTCTTGTTATATATTTGAATTTTCAAATACTTATACTATCTCCAATGAAAAGTCATTCGTTTTTTTTTCTCCTGGTCATGCAATGAGAACAGAATTATGAAGCTATTACATAGTGAATAGCTCTTAAACGATTTGAGTATCATTTAAGTCTATTGTATTCTTCTATTTCCATTGTGTATTAAAACCATTCACACGAATATCTGTTCCGATTAACGTGAAGTAAACGGAATAACCAGTATCTTTGATTTGGATTGGATTACGGTATGAATGTGATTTGGCGCTGCGACCAGTCTTGGACTACTCTACTTATGCGCCAAGTGGGGCCTCACCGGCAGGAAGGATGAGGTGCGGAGACAGAGAGCGGCCGTCCCAAAGAGCCTCACAGTGCTGAGGGCAAGGTCCCTACACTTTACTAGTTCAAAATTTCCCTGTAGGTCAGGCCACCCGGTGCTCACCCGACTGGCTCAGAGCTGATGTGAAATGATTTTTTGTTGTAATTTTACGTCCTCCAACGTTGTCATATCTGACGATGAATGGAATGGGTGAAATGATTCTTAAAGGAGCCCGGGGTCAATAGAGCCTAGAGTTATCCGACATTCATCTTTCAGGATAAGGGAAATCCCGGAAGAAACTTTATCCAGGTAACTCGCCCTGATCAAAATTCGAACTCGGGAACTCTTGAACGTGAGGCAAATACGCTACCATCTACGCTACTGAGGCGGGTACGTGAAATGATGATAGAGATGAAATGGAGGGACAGGAAATTCGGTAGATGTAATTAACATACCCAGCATTCGCCTGGCAACCCGGAAAAACCCAGGGGTCAGGTAGGTCGGCCACGGGAATCGAACGCAGGCCTCCCGAATGCGAACCACAGGCAGAACCACCTGATCCGCACCACTCGGTAACAAGTACTTTTAAGACTACTTTGTTAAAAAATGAATAAGGAAGGTCATGTAAATTCAACATAGCTTTTTATTTTTCATCCCTATGTTTTGTAGAATTCCTTTTGAAACACCCTGTGGGTTACTTTAAGGGCTGTATTGTAAGTAGCAGTAGACTTAGATGTCCGATTTTACTATACACCCTTCGCATAGTTTACGCACGTATTGATGTGCATAGAAAGTGGTGACTGTATCCCGGTGACATTTGCTAGTTTTGTGATTGTCTTTAGACCAGGTCGCAGGCATTAGAATGAAAACTTTGTAGGTGAGAAGTTGCCGGTCATAATTACGTTTGTGCACAGTCAGTATTGATCCCAAACTGGGTGAGCTTGGGCGGGTTCTCCCATCACTTTTGAATAAGTGAGCGTTAAAACAGTTGATGATTCCTAGCGCAATAATCTCTCTTCTGTGATGTATGAACCAGTAAATCCCTCTTTCTTCAGACTTATTGGCAGTAATTAAATAAATTCCGTTTTATACTTCGTATCAGGCAAACTGGTAATTAAATATGGTCACCTAGTAATCACCATTCCGAATTCAAACCTCGTGGGTCAAACAATGTGATTTTTTTTTCGTGATTACTTCAGTCACCAAGTTAAACACCAGATTGAATATTTAATACCACAGCTCAGAAGTAAAATACCAAGTACTAAGGTCTCTGTGGACACTGTGAAATCTGTCACCTGTCCTTCACATACGCAGATGCGCAGTTGTCTAGCACTAAGGTCTCTGTGGTCTTGTGACGTAGCAAGGGATGTGATCTACACTTTGTCACGAGGTCTACCCGAAAGTCCGAAGACTCCGGCCTCTGTCAGCCCGGAAGAGATGGTAAACTCCGGGGTCTTTCCTTGGGGCAATACCTTGAGTCCAGACAACGAAGTCAAGATGGGTGGTAGTGGATACGCCACTTACGCGCGTCAACCCCGCAGGAAAGACTACCGAATAACCTCGGTGGGGCCACCTGGTGATCTAGCACACCTTCTACTATGCCTGCAGGCTAGCTCCCAGGACCTTTTAGGCAACCCTCTGCCCCTTCTGGGCGGCTGAAGCCTTGCCGGTGGTACCCGATCTCCCGTGGTTGTCGGGAACACACTGCCCCTTCTAGTCCAACCCAATCCGAATAACTCCCATTCAGGGAGGGGCTCGAATGTTCGGCCTCAGATTCCTGTGGTAACGTCAGAGGTACCACGCGTGCTAAGGGTCCGCAGCGCCCGCACCACGGCAACTGAAGGGGACGGATTCCCTCTCCTACGGATGGATGTGATCTACATGACCACATAATTAAAATGGCGTAAAATAAATACAGCAATAGAAAGGGGAAAATTTTAAAACAATATAAAGGGGACCAAACAATGGCCACTTCAAATGCTGTGTTTAAGCAATAATTTACTTTTTATTACTCAAGTACATGCAATCATTATATGTTATTAATTACCAAGTGTTTACAGAATTGTATACAAAGGTATTTTGAAAAAAAAATGGTATTTGTAACAGAGCTTCAGATTTACATCCCAAGAATACCACATTAAGGAAGTTATCCTATAATGTTAAGAAGAACAAGTGTTACTGTAGAAAAATTGATTAAATCATTTATTTATACTTATTTATTTTGGAGATGAAACACTATTAGTATATGTGTAGATATATTTATTTAGTTAAAGATTCCACCTGTAGCTTTTAATTTATTCTATTAAGTTACAAAAAATAACTAGAATTGAAATCTGTAGCAAGGAATATTTTGAGCATTCATTTGCATTAACAAAACTCATATGAGGAAAAATATTTTTAATATTTGTGGTGTGGATTTTAAAACCGTCATTCAAATGAGCATGTGACAAGTAAACTAACTGTAGCTATCTGAATGGTTAGTATATTGATCCACAATTATTTTAATATATGGAACTTAATGTTCAAATATTTCCGACAACATTCAAAATTCGTTCATTTAAGAGATTTTGCATGATCGTGGGTTACATAGCTTTCTCAATTATACTAATAATGTAACTCGAAATTACAGTACCTACGTTCTTCAGCACAAGTATACTATCAATTTAAATTTTGACACTAGCCTGGCAAATAATTTCAGGTAATTGAAATGAAGTCAAAGAAAAGTCATAATCATGTATTGTGTAATATAAAGAGTAAATATTATTTCATCTTCCAAAATGTAATATTCATACAATAGCTATTAATAAAGCTACATCCCTTGGTTGATTTATTAATCCTACAGGATTTACCTAGAATGAAGTTGCCACCACCATGTGTATCTAGTAACAGATAACAGGTGAAATGAAATCACTCTTTGATAGCCTAGCTCCTGCGTCTTTGTGGGTAACGCTATTTGAAGTTCTCTAACGCCCTTTTATATAGCTAATAGTGTGAGAAACATCGTAGGTGGCAGTTAGTTGATAATATACAATTGATTCCCATTACTGCTGCATACGCCAGTACAAGTGATGTACACTAATAATACGTAATTGGGAAATGAAATTTAAGAAAGGAAATCTACCAGGATAAATTTAAGGTACCTCCTCCATTTTGCTAGTACTTAGGTCATTCAATAAATTAGTGGCAACATTTGAATTAACAACAAATAAAATATTTTTGGAGAAGTCACATTATTGCAGTCCTTAGAAGTAATCTCCTCCAAGTCGAACTTGCCTCCACACATCAGGGAGCCGATGGATGACATCCACAGTGCCTTGTTGTCATTTTCCCTTGGTAGTTCAATATAAGTCCAATAATAATGTTCTTCCACCAGTGCTCTAACAGCATTCACACGCACATCATCACTTGCTGATTGCGGTCTACCAGCTACACGTTTTTGATGAACGTCTTCCCTTCCTCTACGAAACGCATTCGCCCACCCAGCCACGATACAATATGGTAAAGTCTGTGTACCGTAAGCTTCCAATAATTCTTTGGGGCATTTTCGAGCATTGATACCTCTTGTAACCTGAATTTTAATGACTCATCTTTGTTCGTATTTACTAAACATATTTAGAACACTAAAGTTAACAACCTAAAATTAAACTTAGTAAAAATGTCTTATTAAATAAAATGATTGTCTTCAAACTCACAGCTAACAAACAGATGCTCGACACACATGACTGGACATTGAAGATCTGAATGTCAGACCTTCGGTCTCAAGTCAGATCAGGGCTAGGCCCTCTACTGGCAGTGGAGTGTTTTGTAAAAAGGATAATATACGGCAGAAGATGAGGGAGTTATATATAAGTCATCTGATGTGTTATTTTATGTGCCTAGAAGCAGCGTCGGGCGTTTGTAGCGCTCTCCATGATCATGTCGTACTCACCTAAACCGCGGATGAGAGAGTTGAAGTTGTGGGAGAGGTTTTGATAGAAGGAACGTGAAAGGGTATGGATGTAGTCTGTTATTGTAGGGATACGTAGGTCACGTCGGATAACTAGACTGGGGATGTACCAAGGGAAGTCAGTGGCAATGCGGAGGAATCGGGATTGTAGAATTTCAAGGCGGTGTAGGTGAGACTTGGCTGCTACTCCCCATATTTCACTGGCGTATGTGATGTCTGGTCGGAGTACTTGCTTATACAGGAGCAGTTTTGTAGTTAGAGACATCACTGATCGTCGGTTATAGAGAGGGTAGAGCATACCCATCATTAGATACTCTTATTTTCCGTTGTTTTCGGTTTACATGATTTACCGCTGACAACGCCAAATGCAGGCAGAGTTGCCACTTAATTTTGAATGACCCATGTAATAAAAGTTGAGGAAAACCCTCAGCCAGAGAGGAGCATCTTGGTGGAATTTAAATCATAGATTTCCGTTCAGGAGTGCCTGCCTTAATGACCTCAATCCAGGCTGTGTGGTTGTAGGAGACTGGTAAATGCTACAGCACAGTGTGTTTATACTGTGCTATGCCTTGTTAGAAACGAGTCTCATAAGAAATGCCATCTTGAATTTAGACTATTGCCAACTTTCCTAACAAATATTAAATTTATAATACATTATGAAAGATTCAAACCTCTGTATCATTATTAGATGAAAAATTAAACGTATATTTAATCAGAACAATTAATACAAAATAATGAACTATTCACTCTGCTTACCAATCTAACTGCATGCCATTATTCGTGGGAAACTTTAAAGGTAAAGTTTATACAACGAAATTCTCATACATGCAACGAACTAGAATAATGTATGGCCTAACGTTCCCAATATTTCCACTGCAACAGATGCAAAGCTAGTATACGTAACTTATAATCAAAGTAAGTGCATATATTTATTGTTTAAAATAGTAATCATTATATATAGAGTAGAAACAGTAACCAGTTGGTTCTTACAGCACGAATAGATTCGAGAAACAGTCGCGTCATTCAAGAGAAACTTGCATTTTGTAATCGTTGGCATCATGAAATTTTCATTACTATATCCTTTCAGTAATTATTTATTCAGTTTTGAATGAAAACACTCCGTGGCTAACCTGTGGCATTTTAAATTACACAATTCTGCGCTTCTTTTGAATGTAATTTTCTCGATTAACTACTTGAATTAAATTATACATATTTCAGATATGCAACTAACATTTATAATTTAAAGTGAATGAATTAATGATTCATTCAAAGCCTCTTGTTTTTATTAAGTTTTATTCGATACTTTATTAAATACTGATCACCCTCAAGTTACAATTTATGTATAAATCTTTCACTGAGAGATTGATGGCTTACAGTTTTATTATAACATTAGAATTTGGTTTTATTGCAAAAAAGGAATGCCCCATACGTTTGTAAAGCAGTGATGGGTCAACTGTCAATATTATTTTCATGTGATAACGCTCCTGTCGTTTTTTCTGCTTGGAAAGTATTTCTATGCAGACATTTACGATAATATGGAACTTACTTTGGTATTAGAATAGTTTGTCTATTATTTGTGTGATACTTAATTCAAATCCCCACAAAATTTGTCTTCTGGATTGACCATGTGGTTGATTATTTCAGAACATTAGAATTGATATTTAGTTCGTGAAAGGAACTGAAGGTACTGCCATAACACTTGCTAGGCTTCAGTGACCTTCAAAAGTTTTTTAATGAGAGTATATATTTTTTCAAGCAAAGTAAAGTAATAGAATTAAGTCTACCCATGTCCATGATAGTTTACACTAATTATATTATTCATAACATTCATTTAATGTTAAGAGGACGGGTGATGCTCCCCAACTTTCACTTTCACAAAACTGATTCTCCGTTGTTTTTCTTACTTTCATTGTAAGTGATCGCTTTAGTTTGAGATAAATCCATAATAGAAGCCATCTGTGGTCCAAGGCTGCTTACGGAGAAGATGGTGTAGACGAAATCTCTTACATCAACGTAGCACGTAGAGATTTTACCAAGAACAGCTGTGGTGACGTCTTATCCCATCCCGTCGTCGGGAGGCAGCCCGAGGAGAGAGAGCTTGTGACAGCAGAATATCGCTCCCTTGGGCTATTAAACTTTCATAAATCCGAAGAGCAGCAAAACGACTCCTTTCTCCTTTTTTGTTTCGCTAAGTCTTCATATAAAACTTGAACTGTGTTTTCTGCGGCTAAGAAGTGAGGCGCATCTCTAAAGCTGGCTCGTTTTGCGTAGATTATCTACCGTGTGTCTACAAAACATCCGCTCTGGCCGTTAGGAAGAGATTTACTGTCACGTAACATTACTTCCTGCAGTCTGGATGCGAGGAAGCTATCTCTCTTTGTAGACATTCATCTGTCTAGAGATACTTCTCTATTCGCTTTCGCATTTCAGCTGTCTGCGTTAAAAACGAAAACGATGGTCGTTTGCTCAGTAATAATGCTGTAAGCCAAACGTCGCCACATTGGGTTATATAGAGGAAGTGTTGAGAACATGGAAAGCTAAACTCGAAACTTTTGTGGTGTTAGATTTTACAACTCTACCGTTTGTAAAAGCTCAATTCATTTTTGCAAAGAACGTGGATATGCTGCAGCACGACTAATGTAACAAATCACACCCCTTCCAACATTTTTAAAGAAACAATAAATACTCAGTATAAAAATTATCGGAACGATGTGTAAAATATAGTTATCCAGGCTACCAATTAATAACTTATAAAGAAAACGTGAAAGCAACACAATTTAATAAAATGTGTAAAACGAAAATATAAAATACAGGACCAGGAAAGGAACTATGCTATACCATGAAACTATATCATTATAATGACTATAGATAAACATGGAATATACAACTTTACCCGCAAAAAGCAGTAGCAGAAATTGTATTTTTAAAATATGTACGAATTATTCTCCAGATTAACACATTAATATGAAAAGAAAATCTAAGTATTAAGGCGTAAAATAATATTATAAACAAGAAAAGATAATTGATAGAGAGTCAACATGAAAAATTCAATGCCATGGCCGGGATTTGAACTACGGATCTCCTGGTTTCCGTCCAGTCACTCTTAACCTTTCAGCAACCATGGTCAACGTGCCTTCCTGACATTAAATTCTCCAGTTGACTCATATATTTCCCCGGTAGACCACTAGGGGCTGTGGCATCCGAGATACACCGTTTGTGGCGACTTACTATCGTAAGTACTTAAGTCCCAGGCTTCATCATTTAACTCTTATTATTTTAGTTAACTGATGGAAATTAATCATTTCTCCACACTAGCCGTATATAGGCTAAGGGTTTTGATAGATAGAGTCAACATGAAAAATTCAATGCCATGGCCGGGATTTGAACCACGGATCTCCTGGTTTCCGTCCAGTCGCTCCTAACCTTTGAGCTACCATGGTCAACGTGCTTGGGACTTAAGTACTTACGATAGTAAGTCGCCACAAACAGTGTATCTCGGATACGAGAGCCCCTAGTGGTCTACCGGGGAAATATGAGTCAACTGGAGAATTTAATGTCAGGAAGGCTCGTTGAACATGGTAGCTCAAAGGTTAAGAGCGACTGGACGAAAACCAGGAGACCTGTGGTTCAAATCCCGGCCATGGCATTGAATTTTTCATGTTGACTCTATCTATCAAAACCTTAGCCTATATACGGCTAGTGTGGAGAAATGATATTTCCATCAATTAACTAAAAGAAAAGATAATTGTTTTGATTATCTGAAATACATGTAATATTCTAAATTGTTCATATATGTAATGAGATAAAATCTAAGAGGACTGCTTGTCCCTGTATCAAGTTGAATATGTGCTAGAGGCTATTATGTGTTTCAAATGGGAAGATGTTTGTCCTAAGCGCTACTAAACGAGCAACCAATTGGAGTCCTGCGGTGTTGTCGTATTGCATTTCTCCTAAGTGGTGTGTGGTCAGCGCCAAACTAATCAATCTCTAATTAATACTATTCGTGCTTAGATAAAAATTCGATTTTGCAAAAACTGATCCAAAAGGAAAAAATACCCATTTTTTAGCTCAAATAGTTTTCCTAATACAAATAAATAAATCACTATGATATAACAATGCATCGCGACGTAAGTATTGTAATGGATATCATTATTGGTTGGCATATATGCGTGTACATATATTTTTAATTACTCAGAACTGAAACGTAAACGTTTGTCATGACGTGATAAAAGAATTACTTTGAATAAGCCGTGTTTGTTAAATTCGAGCGAGAATAATAGTACATTTCCTGCTGGCTGGTAGAACAGAATCGGCAGAACGTGACTTGTCACACTATGTGTTTGTTTATGAATCGTACGTAAGCTATATTTACTCTAGAGAGTTCAAAGCAGTATTATTCAGTTGTTCTTCTGTTTAAAAATCAGGGAAGGTGTATCAGCTGGATCAGCTTGCAATTGAACTGAGACACGAGGTATTATAAACCATCTTCCCCCTTACCACTGCCAGAACAATCCAATTGAGTTAATGTGGGTTCAAATTATGTTGCAAACAGAAATAATACTTTTAAACTGACTGACGCTGAACGACTTATTCACATAGAAATTGACAAGGTTGCACAAGACCGGGAAAACTGCATGAGACATGCAGATAAATTACAAGAACACTGCTTTTGGAAAGAAACAGCACGTGACAAGATTTTGGAGCCTGTCAGCATAAACTTACAATATTCAGACGATGAAGACAGAGACAATGACGAATTGTCTCTTAACGGAAGTGACATTCATAGCTATATGGATGTGCTGCTGGCTGTTTCGCTGAATTATAAAAATAGGTAATTCATAAATTATAATTATTTTAAACTATACATTTAAAACATATGCGTAATATATGAATATCCATATTGCAATTGTGATTTGAACAACTGCATTATTATAAAGCTTTGGAAGATTCAGTTTGCGTTCCCTTACCTCTACTGCCAAGAAGACTTGCAATTGTGCGAGAGAGAGGGAAATATGAGCAGAGTGTGGGTAACGGGATGGCAACGCTGAAGGCTCTAACGCATCCGATTCGCTACCAGCCACAACTCTTCCCATTTGAAATACATAATAGAGGAGTATTCACGAGTACTCACAGGAGTCTGCCTGCAACATGTAGTACATTTCGGCATTGGGGCAAGTTGTCACAGCTGAATGAAGTTGAAGGAGGCATCAGCACTTGTGCTATGACCTTTGTAGAGTGATGTATGAGCTATCGCACTCCCCTTCCAGCTGGGCTCCGACTACTGTTGCTAAGTTAAGTACCTACATTAATTCGACAGAACACACGGCAAACCTGATGTATACGCTGGACATTACAACTGAAAATTAGAGCTGAAACAAGTGAGAATATTTATACCATAAAATATCCAATAATAATTCTTCTAACACGTACAGTACTTTGTTTAAATAACCATACTAAATTAACATCGGGTTTAGAACTCTGCCATTGGAAATACAAATAGTTTAGGTAATGCAGTGGCTGTGAGGTATTTAATTAAAGCCTATTACATTTGCCTGAAGATTTGTATGACTTCCAATTATTTGGTAAAGCTCGAAGCACTGTATATTTCCTTGCAATTCTCCCAATGAGAAGCAAGCGCATTACTTTAGAGGAAATACAGCTCTATGCTAGGACATCAATTTCTCTTAACAGTGCCTTCCTTTCCTTCTATTTTGCAATATTATTCGTATTATACTTCCTATTAAAGACATTTTTCGTATGCACATTTTATTGTACACACAAAGAAGTATAGACAGCGCTAGTATGGCGGTAAAACTAATATGGATTTGTTTAGTTGGGACTCCAGCAGAACGCTAACAAAAAACTGGTATACTTTCTACAACAAAGGCTAAATGTTCTCATATGAGACAGTCTCTCTCTCTCTCTCTCTCTCTCTCTCTCTCTCTCTCTCTCTCTCTCTCTCTCTCTCTCTCTCTCTCTCTCTCTCTCTCACACACACACATATACACATTTCTGTTGTTAAAGAAGTTTCTAGAACGAGGAGCATACTGAAAACGTTTGCTGCTTCTACCATAACGCGGGCCTTTTGATTTAAAGGGTCGACCTAGGGACAAAGGGGCCTGGACAGTAGGCCACTATACCTTTACAACGGCGCAGACCATTAACATCTCATGCGTTAATATCTCACTCTATATTTAAATAAAAAAACTATTGGACTCCGTCTCGGAGAGAAAAGAAGTAACCTCTACGTAAATTGTAGCTGGGGGGCGGGGGTGAAATTTTATGAAACTCTTCGCAGGAAGTGCTAGTCACCACTTAGAAAATATAGCACGTGAACAAAAAAGTAGACGGTATTTATAGATAGAGCCAACATGAAAAATTCAATGCAATGGCCGGGATTTGAACCACGGATCTCCTGGTTTCCGTCCAGTCGCTCTTAACCTTTGAGCTACCATGGTCAACGTGCCTTCCTGACATTAAATTCTCCAGTTGACTCATATATTTCCCCGGTAGACCACTAGGGGCTCTCGCATCCGAGATACACCGTTTGTGGCGACTTACTATCGTAAGTACTTGAGTCCCAGGCTTCATCATTTAACTCTTATTATTTTATTAAATTGATGAAAATTAATAATTTCTTTACACTAGCCGTATATACGCTCAGATGAAGAATTTAATGTCGTGACGGCAAGTAAAAACCTTAGCCTATATACGGGTAGCGTGAAGAAATGATTAATTTCCATTAATTAACTAAAAGACTGTATTTAGTTTACATGTTTTGGCATTTTTCAGTATTTTTTTATTTTATTAATTTGCCGTCAATATGTCTTACGTTCATGTACAAAGAAATTTTTCAAGGCTGAAAAAGTTAGGAGGAATGAATAGTAAAAGAACTGATATGCTAGCTGGGATCAGGTTTTCTCCAGTCACATTACTGCGATCTCGAGAATAAAAGAGATTTGCTCTGTTAAATTCATGTAAACAGCTTTATAAATATCCCTCATAGAAGAGTTGCAAAATTGTTGTAGTTTTCTTAAAATTAATTTAAAAGATTCTGGAATTAATCTTTATTAATCTTTGTATGCATTACAAATGAGAATTCTTTTCAGATTTAACTTGGTTACTAGAAATTATATAGTAGAGTTTATCACTTTATGAAGCCGCTATATCCATTATTTTTTCTTAAATGTGTTTTTGTGGTTCAGGAGAATTCAAAACATGATTTTCCTGGGAAATATGAATATCAAACTTTACAGTTCTGCCAACAAAACGCAGTTATTGCCAAAGTAATATGGGGATGTTCTATAAACAGTTTTGAAATGTTCATAGCCATTGCAATATCACATTTTCGCAATAAAATTAATTGTAGCAAGTTTTCAATGAAGTTTCCAAAACACATTTCCCAGAAGCCTCTTGACATAATAAAATTGCAATCCGAGAGATAAAACGCTACGCAGAAAGTAATAAAATCAGTCCTTGATCGTCATATAAAGCAAAAGCTGTTAATGTTATTGCAGAAGTTTGGAAGTTAAATATTATTCTTCTGAAGTTCAAACATCACCAGTGATTATACCTTTAGGGATTCACATTTCCGTTCTGGAGAATATGATAGGTTTTCCGATTCTCCTTACATTTTACACAGAAAGGCTGAATGGGTTACAGAAAGAATATGGAGGGAAAACAATGGAGTCAAAAGTTTCTACAATCAGAGAAGTTGGCTCTTAAGGCGTATTGTATTTGAAACTAATTCATTACTTGCCGTTTCGCATTTTAATTACTTCTTGATTGTATAGAAGTTGAATATAGGGTTAACCGAAGAAAGGTTTGCATTAGTATCTTACTTTTTCCTCTTCTATCTTTGTAAGCAAAGTGCAACTCTAGTATATCTCTTACATCTACTTATTTGTAACATTGGTGTGCTCTTATCCCCCTCACTTCTCCCTCCTTAGGTACCTTTTCAGGGGCATAGACATTAAAGTAAAGCATTCGAATCTAAAATTTATATATACGACATGGGGGAAGTAACAAACAAAAAAATATCTAATGTTGCATTCACGCAAATTTCTCTTCCCACTATGCTTTACATATTTATATATAATCTACAAAATAACCATACAGAATATATTTTTCTGTGTACTTAACGTTCATCGAGATAATAACACAGGTTTGTTGTCCAAATTTTCCACCCATGCTGTCGTAAGCATAGTATTATGTATATTTTATCTTTACGAGTAATTAGAAATTACCTCTCAATCGACATAACTCAACTTACCTCCCTACTTACCCACTTACCTCCCTTCTATGAAGGACTGAAATCATTTAAAATATTTCTCTGCAGTTCAGAAAATACTCATATATATTTATTTCTATCCAAATTAAAATATACAATAATAAACAAAATTAAATAGGAATGAAAAGTGTTACCGATATTCCATTCATGCCGTCATCACCGTCAACTTTTCCTGATAATTTGCCACGCGCACTGCCGTGTGATCAACCGTCAAGCATTCGTGGCACCCACCTGGAAGACACAGACAGTTTTTGCATTTTCAGATCTTCATGCAGGATTGTGTGCATAGGTCTGACGGAAATGCCAATTTTGGAGGCGATATCTGTAACGCTCAGTCGGTGATCCTCCAAAACAACGTTCTCCACTCGCTGGATCATGTCTTCAGACCGGCTGGTGCGAGGCCGTGACAGTCGTGGTTTGTTGTCACACGATGTTCTACCTTCATTGAACGGTCGCACAGGAACGCACATTAGACACATCCATGGTACCATCACCACATTCCCCACTCAACTGACGAATTTCAATAGGTGTCACACAAGGAAAGTGGAGAAAACGAATGATTACACACTGTTCTTGTAATGAAAACGTCGCCATTTTAAGTATCAAAAACAGTCCTAACTCTCGTAGCTACCGCTAGAGTTCTATGCACTTACAGTGCTGCCATCTCTGCCACGCATTGACAGAGAGTTCACCTGTATTTAAGAAAATCCAAAAGGTTCCTATGTCGTCCCAGTCCTGAAAAAATAGGAGTTTTTTTCTGATCTATTCCTCAGAAACATTTCAGTGGAGATTTAGAGTATTTGTTTTTATTAGTCATGCTAATTAGTCATGCACTTAATGATACAGTGTAATTAAAATCATGGAAAATATTATTTTGAGGAAATAAACATACAAGGGATGTTCAATATAGAATGATCATAATTTTCTTACGGTCATAATTTTTCGTACTACAATTCAGGCTTATTATATTCTGTTAGCTTAATGTGAAACAAACACGCCGTAGTAGTTTCATTGTTGATACTCCTGGTTCCCGCCTGTGAGAACCAAACAAGTTCAGATATGTACAGTATCGCCTACCGCTGCAATGGAGGTAACATGTAGTTAAAGTTGATGCTAGAGGAAGATCCGGAGCTTCATTCAAACGTAAATCACTGCTGATGAAACTTGGCTACATCATTTTGATCCTGAGATCAAACAGCTAATCTCAGTGTGGTACTCTCATCATCACCAACCCCACAAAAAGCAAAAGTGGTTGCTTCTGCTGGGAAAGTTATGGTCATCTCATTCTTGGTTATTCATTGAATGGTTTGTCAGCATGTTGTAGCTGCACACACATCAGTAACTGGACAATACCACAGGGATGTCCTGAAAAAAATTGTAAGTCCTAATCAGGCGTAAAAGATCACATTTCCCTAAAGCAGGCTGGATGCTGCACCACGATAATGCGCGGCAGCATGCTGCCGATGTTGTTGCTGAATATGTTGCAAAAATCAACGTGAAGTGCATCCCTCACCCTTCATATAGTCCAGATTTAGCCACATGTGACTTTTTTCTATTCCCTAACTTGAAGAAACGCCTTCGTGGGAGGCATTATCCATCATCAGAAGCAGTGGTGAAAGCTGCGGAGGCGATTTTGAAGGATCTGTCAGCATGTCTTTGAAGACTGGCCACAACGCTGGCACAAGTGCATTGCATTAAGGGGAGACTATTTTTAGGACTATCGAAATTATGAGGTTGAGTAAAGTTACGTTTTTATTTATTTATTTACTTATTTATTTATTTATTTATTTATTTATTTATTTATTTATTTATTTATTTATTTATTTATTTATTTATTTATTTATTTATTTATTTATTTATTTATTTATTTATTTATTTATTTATTTATTTATTTATTTATTTATTTATTTGTTTATTTATTTGTTTATTTAATTATTTATTTATTTAATTACTTACTTACTTACTTACTTACTTACTTACTTACTTACTTACTTACTTACTTACTTACTTACTTACTTACTTACTTACTTACTTACTTACTTACTTACTTACTTACTGACTTACTGACTTACTGACTTACTGACTTACTGAATTACTTATTTATTTATTTATTTATTTATTTATTTATTTATTTATTTATTTATTTATTTATTTATTTATTTATTTATTTATTTATTTATTTATTTATTTATTTATTTATTTATTTATTTATTTATTTATTTATTTATTTATTTATTTATTTATTTATTTATTTATTTATTTATTTATTTATTTATTTATTTATTTATTTATTTATTTATTTATTTATTTATTTATTTATTTATTTATTTATTTATTTATTTATTTATTTATTTATTTATTTATTTATTTATTTATTTATTTATTTATTTATTTATTTATTTATTTATTTATTTATTTATTTATTTATTTATTTATTTATTTATTTATTTATTTATTTATTTAGTTTTTTAGTTATTTAGTTATTTAGTTATTTAGTTATTTAGTTATTTAGTTATTTAGTTATTTATTTATTTATTTATTCATTCATTCATTGATTTATTTATTTATTTATTTATTTATTTATTTATTTATTTATTTATTTATTTATTTATTTATTTATTTATTTATTTATTTATTTATTTATTTATTTATTTATTTATTTATTTATTTATTTATTTATTTATTTATTTGTTTATTTAATTACTTATTTATTTAATTACTTATTTATTTAATTACTTACTTACTTACTTACTTACTTACTTACTTACTTACTTACTTACTGACTTACTGACTTACTGACTTACTGACTTACTGACTTACTTACTGACTTACTTACTTACTTATTTATTTATTTATTTGTTTATTTATTTATTTATTTACTTATTTATTTTCTTCATTTGTGCTACAACAGAGCAAAGTTCCAATTACAGTAGCTACATGCAATTTAGTTACACAAGTTTGACTAAATGCAAAACAGAAATACAAAAAGGAATACAGAGAAACTAAAAATACACTATATATTAAGCTATTATTGAAGACAAGACATTGCAAATTGTTAACAAGACGTTGTTAAAATAGTTGTGATCATTCTTTACTCAACAGCCCTCGTAAATGCTTGGACGAAGAGGATTGATTGGCGTGGGGCAATTCCTCGAAAATAATTCTTGGATTCGCTCACATTCAATAAAGACGCCCACGTAATACCGAATTTTGCGTTATCCAATATTACGTCAGAGTTACACATGCACGCAAACACCTAATTCTAAATTTGTTTCTCTTTGCAGGTAAATATAATTCTTTAAGTAGGTGAAAAGCAAAGAAGTGTTAAAATGTGAAGACCCATCAAGGATGTTGAACCATAGCAACGAATGTGATTTCAATAAGTGTTAGAATTTTACGTTGGTAACAGTGTAGTTTCCATTAGAGGACGTTATCACATTCAAGTATGCTGAATATTCTTTGGAAGTCGCCTCACTTAACTAAAGTTAAAAAGTTAAAACCTAAACTAATCTAAGCTAACTCTTTTTATTGGTCTTAAAAGTTTTAGCTTTGCAAATTTTAGATTAGCTAAAGTGATAATTGAATTGGAGATTAAGATTCTAAAGAAGCGCTGCTGAGTATGCATACGAGATTAAGCTAAAATAATTCTGTTGTTAAATATTCATTTGCAAAAAGAAACTTTTAAAGATTTCAGAGGCTCCAATATAGAACAGAATAACTAAAGGTTTATAAAAACTGAAGGTGAAGATAAGCTGTTTGCACCATAGTTAAGGGATATTAAATTACTTTTTACAAAACTGCAGTTTTGTCTTTATCATTATAGACAATGTACTTGTCTACTTTGGGTTGAGTATATTATTAATTCGACCAATATTGGTGTGCATAAAATGTGACCCAAGTTTTTGTTATAAATTTAACCCCAGCCTTTGCCAGCGTGATTAGAGTATTTATAATTCGAAAATTTAAGCCCATTATTTCCAAACAAAAGAATTTATAGAATATTACGTGCTTAAATGAGAACACGATTTTATTTATCTATTTATCCATTTTATTTACCAATTATACACAAGTCATTTAGGGTGAAGAGGAACTCAGAGGCTATTTGCAGAAAATTGGAGACATATATTTCGTTTTTCATGAGAATATCCTAGACACATTTTTGAAAAATTCTGCAGGTAAATGATAGCCTGGGAGAATTTTCATGCAAATCTTTCTGTTAAATCTAAGGAGGGAGATTGGGATTCCGGAGGGGATTCGGTACGTAGGCCACCATACTGGATCCATTGTTCCTAAGTTCCCAAGTGGGGCACCCCTTGCGGCAGGTCGGGGTGTCGAGTGCGTAGTATTGCCGCGCAGTTCGGCTCAATTATTTGGCAGGGGCTTGACTCCTAGGGTTGTCAGCATCGCTAATAAAATTTGATGAATATCGATGTCCTCGGCTGCTCTCGAAGTTGTCCTAATATTTATGAATATAAGATCAGTGGCAAGGATCTCTTGATACAGGCGTTCTGGGTGGATCAATTAGGGTACTTGGAAAGAAACACAGGTTAATTCTGTTATGACGATCGGTTGTATTTCAATTACTCTCGAAATACATGTTAATTAGGCGAACTCTGAATGGTAGGCTTCGCGCTGGCGTGGTTGTACTCCCGTGTCTATAACACGACTTATCGGATTAATACCCAGCTACTAACTACCTTTAATTGAACGCGATTTCTTTAGCTTACTCGTCCGTTCAGTTTAACCCACAGTAGCCAAAATAACTTTAAAGAACCCGATTTCTGCCTTCGTGCTGTCGCACGACGATCTAGCTCGACCCCCAGTTAGCGACTGATTTAATGAACGCGATTTCTATCGGGGTGCGTTAGCACGACGATCTAGCTCGACCCCCAGCTAGCGACTGATTTAATGAACGCGATTTCTGTCGGGGTGCGTTAGCACGACGATCTAGCTCGACCCCCAGCTAGCGACTGATTTAATGAACGCGATTTCTGTCGGCGTGCGTTAGCACGACGATCTAGCTGGACCCCCAGCTAGCGACTGATTTAATGAACGCGATTTCTGTCGGCGTGCGTTAGCACGATGATCTAGCTCGACCCCCAGCTAGCGACTGATTTAATGAACGCGATTTCTGTCGGGGTGCGTTAGCACGACGATCTAGCTCGACCCCCAGCTAGCGACTGATTTAATGAACGCGATTTCTGTCGGCGTGCGTTAGCACGACGATCTAGCTGGACCCCCAGCTAGCGACTGAACTTTAGATATGTATTTTTTTACCAGATGGTTATATGACACTTCGCTTCCCCCTTCAGTTCATTATTTTTAATTAGTTGGTCGATAGAACACAGTTACGAGAATCTCACCCTAGACCACCCAAAATGTCCCCTTCCTGTCAAACTATGTTTGAAACTAAACGCGGGGTGCGGGCCATTATTTATGGTTGCGGTTAGCTCTCCTAGGAGAGAAAAAATCCCACCGTTCAGAGTCCGTAACAAACTTGACACTGCAAACAAAATATTTGTTTCAGCACATGTATATATTCCTTTAACATTCAATTAATCTACTATATATTCCTTAACAGTTAATTAATCAACTCGAGGAAGAGAGTACTGTTTCACCCTGGAAGGAAGGATGAGGCGAAGGAGACAGAGGGTGATCGACCCAAACAGCTACGACAGATGCTCCGTATTGCGGGACGGCAACGAGGCCCAGCAGCCGAGCCCCAAAGGTCCCAGGCAGGCGATCCGAGTCCCAAAAGCTCCTGGCTGGCGGTCCCGAGATGGTCTCAGCAGAGAAGCTGAGGCCGGCAACCGACCTCCCGGAGGAGGAAGTAAGTTTTCCTCAGGATATCATACTGCCATGCACCACCGAGTCTCCTGCTGATACTTCTACCCTGTAAGAGACCACCAGATGAGTGATGATATGAAATTATAATGGAGATGAAATGGAGGGACAGGACATTCGGGGAATATAATAAACCTACCCGGGAAACCCCTCCAAAAAACAATGTGTCAGGTAGGTCGGTCACGGGAATCGAACCCGGGCCTCCCGAATGCGGGCCACAGAAGAAACCGCCTGAGCCATCCCACTCGGTCCATCTGAGGACAGCAAACTTAAACACGAAATTTGGTATTTATCGATAGATTCCCGTGGGGAGGGGATCCGTCCCCTTCAGCTGCCGAAGTGCCGGCGCTGCGGACCCTTAGCACTCGTGGTACCTCTGACGTTACTAGAGGAACCTCGGGCCGAACATGCCGAGCTCCTCCCGTAGGAGAGTTGTTCGGATTGGGTTGGACTCGAGAGGGCAGTTTGTTCCCGACACCCAGGGGTAAATGGGTACTTCCGGCAAGGCTACGGCCGCCCGGAGGGGGTAGAGGGTTGCCTAAATAGTCCCAGGTACTAGCCTGCAGACCTAGTAGAAGGTGTGCTAGATCACCCTTCGGCCCCACCGAGGTTATCGGTAGTCTTCCCTGCGGGGTTGACGCGCGTAAGTGGCGTATCCACTTCCATCCCATCTTGACGTTGTGCTCAGCGGGGGGGGGGGGCTTTTAGACTCCAGATATTGCCCTATGGAAAGAGCCCCAGAGTTTCCATCGTTCCCGGGTAGAAGGAGTCCCGGGTCCTTGGTCCTACGGGTCCAGGACTAATGGAGAGCTTAAGTATTTATCGATTGATAGCTGTGGTTGCATATGCACCTGGATATCCCTCTGAAGGTGCCCCTTTGAATGTCAAAATTGTATTTCCTTGAAATGTCAGTGTCAGTGTCTTGTGTTACAGGAGTTTCTATTTATTATAGGTAAGCAGTATGTGTGTGCAGTGTTTAACGCCCGCTTTTACTACATAAGGCACCGCAGACGGTGACACTGATGATACATGAGATGAAGATGGAGCACCGGTGGAATGAGATGGCGGGGGAAACCGGAGGTCCCGGAGAAAACCCGCCCCAGCGCCGTGTTGTCCACCACAAATCTCAATTTGCGGTCGCCTGGGATCGAACCCGGGCCGCCTTGGTGAGAGCCAAGCAGTCTAACCACTTAGCCACGGCGCGGCCTAGGTAAGCAGTAGGGAGGATAAATTAAATTATTTAAATTCTCGATAGATATCTCATGTTCTTGAGACGTCTATATTTCTCTATTATTCACATTTTGGGGGCAGATGAAGACGCCTCTCTGTACTTCACTTCGGATGTTCGTGTACTATATCGGTTTTCGATGAATCTGCTGTCAGATAATCCAGTGGTGAACTACGGATCTTTTTCTCAGGGTATGCATTGGGGTGTGAGGGTAAACAATACCAGTTCGAATTTCGGTCAGAGTGAGTTACATGGATAAGGCTTTCTCGGGGTTTTTCAGTTATCCTGAAAGACGAATGTTGGGTAACTAAGCTCTATGGCCCCTGAAGATTTAGTGCAGTGATTTAGCTCTTCGTTTCTCAATTTAACTGGTATTGTTAAATTGATTCATCAAAAACCGAGATATTACAGGAACATCAGAAGTGAAGTACAGACAGGCATCTTCATCTGTCCCAAAAATGTGAATAATAGAAACAATAACCCTGGGCTCATATAAGTATCATTTTACCCATTTCATTCATTGTCGAATATGACAATGTTGGACAGCGTAATTTAAAAAAATAGTATCTGCAAATAACTAAATGCTGTATTCTACGTTAAATCTGTAGTTAGGTGTAACTACCACAGAATTACGCAGTTTTTAATTTGTGTCCCGTCCATTAATTCAATACGTCACATGGTTAAGGCTCTGTTCTGATCAGTAATGCAAACATTGACACAAGCCACAAAACGTATTGTGATATTACTTCCCTGATTAAAATGTTGTTCAAATACAAGCCGGTGAGCAGACAAGCAAATAATTATCTTCGGAAACAAATATGCGTGGTTTATTTATATACTGGCATTTGCATGCAAACAATTTAGAGTAATGTATTGAATAGGAAGGTACACAGAGAGGGATGGCAGTCAATTTTGTTTATTTGTGTGTACGTGATCTTAGCGTCGGATTACATCGCTCTGTGTCGCATGGATATGAACCTGTCTCTAATATACAGTGTATCATTGTTGCCATGGAAATATGTACAATGGCTGCAAAAATGACCAAGTAAACTCAAATCTGTAAACTAATAGTTCTGGATGTATGGTCACGGATTACTAGTGATTTTTATACAAATGGATATATTCACTTACTCCGTTCCTACAGGATTATTGCAGCAAACCGCGCTAGTAACCCGGTCAAGTTTTATTTGGGATCTGTCGGGTTCGAATCCCCACTCTGATTCTTGCAGCAAGACGGTCCTGTCAATTTCATCTGTTTAGGGGTTGAAGGATAAGGTGACGTTGTTCTGTATGTTGCGGCTGGGCGGTGGGGTAAGCTCACTGAGGGGTTCTTTCTGGCATTGGTCGGATTAGTCATTCAACAACCTCCCCTTAAGGGGATCCAGGGTTTCTGGTGTTCTGGGCGACTTTGAGTGATGTCGGATGTATTCAATCTGGAAACGTTAGGGCCCCTTGAAACGGTACTCTCTTCCTCGAGTTGGTTAATTAAATGTTAAAGGAATATATGTATATATATTTGTAATGGACTCTGAAAAGGGTCGTTTTCCTCCCCTTAGTAGGACGGGCGCAGCCATAAATTTTAAGGTTGGCAACCGGTGTTTATTTTCAAGCCTAGTTTTGACAGAAAAAATCGTGGAAGCTCTAGAAAGATGGGAGCGATGCTGTTTCCGTAAAAGAGACGCCATATGCGTTCTGTTAACCAACTAATTAAAATAATAAGTTGTAGGGGAGAAAATAAATAGTCGTATGACCTACCCGGGGGGAAAATGTCTATCCAAAGTTAGTTGGTCGCTGTGTGCCAAACTGAAAAGTCGTATGATAGTACACGGGAGAAACCGCGTCCATCAAAGAGTTGGTGTATGAGTGCCAAGCTAAAAAGCTGTGTGATGATACGCGGGAAACAATCACGCAAGCGCGAAGCCAACCATTCAGAGTTCGGCTAGCCAAAATGTATTTCAATAGTAATTGAAATATAACCGATCGTCATACGAGAATGAAACTGTGTTTCTTTCCAAGTACCCAAATTGATCCACCCAAAACACCCTGAATCAAGAGATCCTTGCTATAGATCCTATATTTATGAGCTGTAGGATAACTCCAAGATCAGCCGCGGACTTCGACATTCCCAATCTTCATTGACGAGGCTGACGACGGAAGAGTCACCTTGCACCTTCATCTACAGAATCTGTCGCCTTTCGGGAACTTTTCCTCCTAAAGTCGCGTTCGGATCACAAAGTAGCAGTTTATCCATGTGCACTGCCCTCCCTCGGTTTCGGCGATAGGTGGCTTTCTAAGACAAGGAAATACTTCTTATCGCTGTGCATACTGTTTACTGTATGTATGAATGAATGATTTATTTATTGTGCTTATTCCAAAATTTTGCAATTTACAACTTTTGGCTACATTTATTTGTCTTTACGTTGTTGCTATCTTGGCTTACATGGCACCCTGGTCTTCTGCTCTGCCAAGTAGCTGTTATCCTCCATGCCTCCTTGTTATTTAATTAGCCCCTTTCTTTCCCCCCACCCTCTTCCTTTCTTATATTCCTTACATATCTTACTCATTTTTCTTTTACTTTCTGTAAGAACTCACTAATACTTCTTACCTTGTTTTCCTCCTTTCCTGTTAACATTTTTATAGCTTCTCTATTTTCTCCCATTTTTCCTCCCAGACTTTTTTTATCCTATTACAGCCTCCTCGCATTCTGTTACATACTATTCCATGCTTTTTTCACCACAAAATCCACAAATTCACTTTTCCCTACCTCTTACCCCTCTTAGGAACATTGTTTCTGTTCTCATCCAAGCTAACCCTTCTCTCTCTTGTCTATTGCAGTAATCTACGTATGCTTCTCGTCCCCAGCGCCATCTCTAGGCAGTGCTTGTTTATGTGTTTATATTACGCTCTGCGGTAACTTCTGATTTGGATTTATTCGAGAGATGCGGGTTCAATTCCCGTCCACCACCAACTGTCTTGGATATTTTATGCCTTTTTTGGTATATTCGGTAAACCAATCCTCCAATCTACCTCAGTTTCTATCTCCTTAATCTCCTTTCCTTTTTTAAATCTTCTAATACGTTTTGTGGTGTTAGCCAGTGCTGGGCAGGTGGTGCGAGTGCTTGCTATGTGGAAAGTGTATTACTGCGAATAAAGACGGAATTTATGTGAAATAAACCTTTTCCGAGGTATTATTTGCAATTCCCTTAAGATTTTAGTTCTTTTACTTTGCTCAAAGGGGAAGTTATTCGTTTCTCTTTGCCCTGACCATGCAAATAGAACGAAATTTTAAAACCATCACCCATTTGAATAAATTGGTGGAAATTAATCATTTCTCCACGCTAGCCGTATATAGGCATATAGTATATAGCATATTGTCAATATATATGGTATATATGAGTCAATATATAGTATATTGACTCATATATTTCCCGGTATCTTGGATACGGGAGCCCCTAGTGGTTTGCCGGTATCTCGGATACGAGAGCCCCTAGTGATTTACCGGGAAAATATATGACAATTGGAAAATTTAATGTCAGGACGGCACGTTGGCCATGGTAGCTCAATGGGTAAGAGCGCCCGGGCGGAAACCAGGAGATTCGTGGTTCAAATTCTGACCATGACATTGAATTCTTCATGTTGACTCTGCAAATTAAATCAGTGGAACTATGTCCTGGTATAGATGCCAGATGCCAGGACAATAGTAATGCAGATTTTATTTTTTTTATTTTTTTATTTATTTTTTATTTTTTATTTATTTTTTTTTTATTTTTTTATTTTTTTTGTTGACTCTACCTATTTGGATGTTGGTAAAATTTAGTGTATGTAATTGTACCTAATAGTGGTAAGAGCTATAAAGCTCGGGCCTTAAAGTACTTACAGCATAGTAAGTCGGCATTAAGGTTGTTGTCTCATTTGTTTATGAGAACTCCTAGTGGTTTACCGGGAAAAACACGAGTCAGTTGGAGAATTTAATGTCATGTTGCCATGTTGGCCATAGTAGCTCAATAGTTTAGAGCGGCTGGACGGAGACCAGAAGATCCGTGGTTCAAATCCCAGCTATGGTATTGAATTTTTCAGTCTGGCGCTACCCTTTCATAGCGTGTCCTACACACGGCTAATGTGAACAAACAATAACTTTCCAAAACTTAGTGTGTTGTTCTATTGTCATTGTACCTGCCAGGAAATACGTAACAATCGCGATAACATCAAGAAGATAGACGAATAAATGTTTGTAGAAACAGTTTGCACAAGAGTAGAGAAAGTCATTTGAGTGAAAAATTTGAGATTTTTGCAAAGTCGTATTGAGAAAATTCTATGAGAAAGCTATTCGTCAAGGAGTAGAGATTAGGCAGTCCAGGAAGATTCTGTTCACTCGGATAATAAAATATCAGGGGAGAGATTTTCAGGTTTGTGTGTTGAAACAGTAACAACGGGTTTTTAAAAGTGGAAAGAGCGGAAAGAGACAAAGATTTGGAGAGAACGAGATACTTTACTGCTGGAAGAAATTCTGAGAAAGTTAAGAGAGACAGAGAAAGGGCCAGAGACGGAAAACGAAAATAAGCTACTCCTTTCCTCATTAAACACAAATGGAAGCAAAACGCAAAAGGGGAAGAGAGGCGATATAAAGCGGAGAACCGATAGTAAGTCGTGGTGTTTATCTGGGTCTGCCATTAGGTCTTGGGATGTATGTTTCCTTCTTGGCGCTGCACACATCAAAAAGGACTGACTTGGGAAGGAAGTTCAGCAATTGGGGCCTACTTTCTGTGAAAAACGCTACATCTAATGCCACAATTCAATACAAACCTTCTTCTATGATAAAGCTTTTTTAACGCAAGTGTTTGAACATAAATTACTAACTCAGGAAGAAACTATAAACATAATTTAACAATTATTTTGAAAGTATTAAAGTGTAACAAATTGCTACAGTTTGAAGAGTTTTAAATTTCTATTTATAATGGAGTGACGTGTTTGTCAGGACATTAAAGTATGCAGGAATTTGATACACAAGTACCAATATGCTCTGACTGCATGTTAAAGTTACGGAAATTGCAATCCTTTCTCCTTTTTCTGTTTTCTTCACTAACATAAACTACGAGGGTGGGTCAAAAAGTAATGCCTCTTATTCCCCCCCCCCCTTACCTTAAATAAGTAAGTTATGTGAAAACTTTGAATTTGGTGCAGTTTCTCAAACCTTTTTCTCCAATACCCTGCAGTAGTAACTTCCTAAGTCAAAAGGTGGCAACACTGCATCCTCTTGCAAAATGGCTGACACCGACATTCGTATTAGTGTTCTGTGATTGAATCTTTGACTGCCGAAGGTAAAACGCCAATTCACATCCATGAAAAGCTAAAAAAATGTGTATGGTGATACACCGGTGGATGTCAGCACTGTTAGGTGAAGGGTTCGTCGCTGTAACGAAGCTGAAGGGCAAACACCATTGGCAGATGAAAAGCGAAGCGGTAGTGAGTCCATGCAACATTCAGCGATTCGATGACATCATTCATGGTGATCGCCGGGTAACAACAGGTGAATTGTGTCGCATTACCTCTCTCAGTAAAGGCAGTGTGATGACTAGTATTCAACAACTGGATTAATCAAAAGTTTGTTCGCGTTGGGTACCAAGAATGTTAACCGCCCAAAACAAAGAAACAAGGAAAACAATAGCTGACGAACACTTGCAGCGCTTCAATTTGGAGGGAGAGGAGTTTCTGGAAAAAAAATTTATACTGGAGATGAAACGTGGGCTCATTTTTTGAACCTGAATCAAAGAGGTAGTCAATGGAATGGCATCACACAACGTCACCGAAAAAAAAAAATTCAAAACTCAGCGGTCGGCAGGGAAAGTTATGGCGACAGTGTTTCGGGATGCAGAGGGTGTACTTATGATTGATCTTTTTTGGAGCAGGGACGCACAATAAATTCTGTCCAATAGGTCAGAACTCTCAAAAACCTGAAAGCACGTCTTCGCCGAGTTCGCCCAAAAAAGCTATGGCAGATTTTCTTCTTTTGCATGACAATGCAAGACCACACACCAGCCATTACACCACTGAAGAAATTAAGAAATTGGGATGGCAAGTCTTACCTCACCCCCATACAGCCCTGACCTGGCACATCAGACTTTCATCTGTTCGGGCCACTAAAGGAAGATCAGCGTGGTATTTTGAAGATGAGGAGGCTGTGGAAACGTCCGTGCGTCAATGGCTTAGGAAGCAAGACCGTGTGTTTTACCACACTGGAATACATGCCCTAGTTAAAAGGTGGACCAAAACTGTGGAAAAGGACGGAGATGATATTGAATAGTGACAAATTAATCGTCAATGTTGTAGTCTTGAAGCTATGTAAATTGGATTCAATTTTGTTGGCAATTAAAAGAGAAACAAATAGGAGGTATTACGTTTTGACCCACCCTCGTATGTTTGATTCGCTGCCATTTTTTCCTTCAGTGCTTTACTGATTCTCTCCTCCTAAAAGAAAATGCATTATTGTCTTTCAGATGTCTACTTTAACCAGCTTGGAATACATAAACTTACAATTTCTAATCCAAATTCATGTAAATATCCATAATTTCCAAATATTCATTAAGGAATGAAATCCAAATACGAGGGCAGTTTGGAAACTTTCCGACCTCAACAGGAGGACAGAGGTTTGTGCCATGTTATACTTTAATAGACAAACACAAGAGTGTAGATATTCCAGAACAGTTGGGGGTATTTAAACTAACAGACAAAATAGCAAAGAACAGGGAAAGATGGTACAGCCTTATCTACAGAATGTAACAAAATAGGATTCCCCAAAGAGCATTGTTACCGGCTAAGAGGACAACGAAGTCAAGGAAGATCTTCTAGAAGATGGATAGAACAATTTTAGTTCTTAGTCTAAACCTTGTTCGTTTGTCGATGATATGGTCTTAAAAAGTAAATTTTTCTTTAATTATATATATTTTGTACATTGTAGGTAAAATATTTTAATTTTAAGTAGTGTCGTGGCGCTGGGCATAAAAGTTTCGGCACAAATAGATAATAGACGGCCGATAATGTTTCACGAGCTTGCATGAACTGTTAACGATAACGCGGCGAGTGATCACAAAGGCGACAAACAATGTTATCTCAGATAAAGGACTCGCCGCCACAGGTAGGGTTTCATGTCTGGAAATTTCTAGAGATATCTCGATTGACCTGGAATGGTTGTTTTTCTTGTTTGTGTGAGAATGTTCTCGACTTATGAATAGACATATAAAAAGGATTATGACACGTCAGCAGGACAGTTGTGAAACAGTTGTTGTAAACAAGAGTGAGTAAGCAGTAGTTGTGTTGTTGTAACGAGAGCTAATGTAAATCAGCTGTCATGGTTTGTTATTGTGATCGACCTTGGTAGACTGATGGTGTATGTAGCGTAATGCTGCTGTAATCTATAAGAGCATTTCTACGAAAATAAAGGAGATTTTTAATTTCTGCAGCTTGGCCTTTTAATTCTACGAACCCACAAAGTTACAGTATATATTTTTGAATGTTACTGTGTCTACTGTTTTGTGGCACCACTTCGCAAGAAAAGATATACTGCTATATTTTTGGAGCAGAAACCTACATTTTAATTCATGTTTAAGCCAATACATTTCTCTAGAAATTTATATCTAGCTATGAGATCCTTTGTGTGTTCTCCACTTTTGCTTTAAACAGATTTCTGATATAAATTTCCTGTTTTCTCAGAAACTAATTAAGACATTTTAAAAGAACTTTAGGGAGATAAACAAATATTAATGTTTACGTGAATATACTTCGTTGTTATTCGTAATCCGAAAACATACTGAGCAAATGTAGATGAATGAACGTATAAGATACTGTATTGATTTCTCAGATAATGAGTCATTAAGGTAGCACACTGAATGCCATTGCTGCTATCAAATATGTTCTCGGAATCAAAACAAGCTTTTGCTTCTGGTAATTTAAGAGAAAATATGAGCTACTATGTATGAGGTTCTAACTTGTAAAATAAATAAACACAAACGTGAGATACACTCGTTTCTTTGCATACTACGAGGCGAGTCCGTAAAATAAGGTCTCCAAGGCGCTGGAGCCGTGAGGAACGCTATCACACGAGATCCGGCAACACTGGCGTATAGCTTGGTTTCACCCCTCCAAATCCCCTCCCCAACGAACTCGTTGCAACCATTAGTCTTGGCTGGACAGCCGTTTGCGATGGAGCTTCCTATCACTTCCGCCGTCAAGTGCGAGTTGCGTGCAGTAAACCATTTTTTGAGTGCCAAGGACACCACCCCAACTGAAATTCATCGTCAGTTATGCGAAGTCTATGGGCTAAAGTGTATGGACGTTAAAACGTGCGAAAGTGGGTCAGAGAGTTCAAAGAGGGACGTACAGACGTCCATGAAGAACAGCGTTCTGGTCGGCGTTCGGTTTCAGCCGAAAAAATTGCAAAAGTGGAGTAAGAAATGCTTAAAGATCGGCGTGTGACAGTTCGCGAGCTGTGCGAACTTATCCCTGAAGACAGTAAGACTACATTGACAAGATTTTGACCAAACATTTGTATTATCGCAAGGTGTGTGCGAGGTGAGACCCCAAATTGCTCACCGAGGATCATAAACTGTAATAAAAGGTGTATTGTTGTGCCAGTTTATGCCTACCGGCACCACAATAAACTCCGCTAGCTACTGTGAGACTTTATGAAATTGTGACGTGCTATTCAAAATCGAAGGAGGGGAATCTGACGAAGTAGGTGATTTTTCATCGCGACAACGCTCGTCCCCATACTGCACATGCAACGGCTGATCTCCTGGCCCAGTTCGGATCGCACATCCTCACCCATCCCCCCTGCAGTCCAGACTTAGCACCTAGTGATTATTCTCTGTTTCCTGAGTTGAAGTCACACCTGGGTGAAACACATTTCCAGACCGACGATGATTTGAAAAACGAGGTTGTGCGCAACTTGACGGGAGAGTGCTATGACAAGGGTAAACAAAAACTGCCACAGCGCATGCAAAAGTGCATCGATCGCAATGATAATTACGTTGAAAAATATCTGTAAGTTTCGCCTTTCCATCAATGTAACGTTCATTGACAATAAACGTGTTTTCTATACTAAGTAAAACTTCAGACCTTACTTTACGGAAATGCCTCACAAATAGATTGTTTATTTTTAATGTGTTTTTAAGCATTAAAGTATTTAAAAACATCTATGGAGCTATTTAACTTTACCCATTTATCACTCACCTCTCCTTCTGTGTGATATCGTGCAACAAAATGTAAATGGGTTGGAAGTATACTGGAAAAATCTGATGTGCTCTACTCACAAAATACTCTGCACCCATTATTGAAATAAAATTTTCTTAAAAGATATTGTTGTTAATTCTACTCATGTTCATGCAGATAAACATTTTCATTAATATTTAAGCATTGTAGATCTCCATGAAGGATTATATGGTAAATTCTAACAAGCCAAAGGTTTAAAATACGAGGGCTGTTCAATAAAGAATGATCACAATTTTTTTTGACAACGTACCTTTACTCATCCTCATAACTTTGATGGTCCTTCTCAAAATAGTCTCCCCTGAATGCGTTGCACTTGTCCCAGTGTTTCTGCCAGTCTTCAAAGACATGTTGGAAACCATTTTTTGAGAGATCCTTTAAAATCGCCTTCGCAGCCTTCACCACTGCTTCTCATAATGAATAATGCCTCCCACAAAGGCGTTTATTCAAGTTTGGGAATAGAAAATGTCACATGGGGCTAAACCCGGACTAAAGGGAGGGTGAGGGATGCGCTTCACGTTGATTCTTGCAAGATATTCAGCAACAAAATTGGCAATATGTGGCCGCGAATTATCGTGGTGCAGCATTCAGCCTGCTTCATGGAAATCTGGTCTTTTGCGCCTAATATGGACTTGCAATGTTTTGAGGACATCCCTGTAGTACTGTCCAGTTACTGATATGTGTGCAGGTACAACATTCTGATAAACCATTCCAGGAATATCAAAGAATGAGATGACCATAACTTTCCCATTAGAAGCAACCACTTTTGCTTTTTTAGGAGTTGGTGATGAAGGAGATGTCCACACTGAGCTTTGCTGTTTGCTCTCAGGATCAAAATGATGTAGCCAAGTTTCATCAGCAGTGATTACGTTTGAAAGAAATTCCGGATCTTCCTCCAACATCAATTTTAAGAATGTCCTTTTGTTCGGGAATCGACAGTCTTGGAACCTATCGCGCACAAACACGTCTCATTTGTAATGTTTGTCACCAACGTGTGGGTGGCATCCAATCAATTGTTCAGTATTTCAGAAAGTGATCTTAAGGTAATTCGTCGATCCTCACTCACAATGGCTGCAGGAGTGTTGATGTTTTCTTCCCTAAGAGCAGCAACTGGAGCACCGGGTCTACCTTCCTTTGAAATTGATTGTCTCCCCTCTTTAGACATTTTAAACCATCTTCGAGATGTGCTGTAGGGAAGAACAGACTTTCCATAGGCCTCCTGTAACATTGTGTAGGCCTCAACTGAAGATTTGTTGAGACGAAAGCAGAATTTCAAAGCCGCATATTGTTCCTCGCGTATTACCTCCATTGCAGCGTTAGGCGATACTGAACATGTCTGAACTTATCTGGTTCTCACAGGCGGGAACCAGGAGTACCAACAATGAAACTACTACGGCGTGTTTGTTTCACATTAAGCTAACAGAACATAATAAGCCTGAATTTTAGTGCGAAAATTATGACCGTAAAAATTATGATTATTCTTTGTTCAACAGCCCTAGTATGTATTTCATAAAAGATTTACAAAATGACATTTTTATCTGAGAGAGGAGTATGTAGGCATTTAAACTAGAGGCATAACAGTGCAGGATTAAACTTCAGACAGTGTATCTGTGATACAAAATACACTTTTACGAAACAAAATATAAATGAGGTTCACATATATCAGCATTTTGAAATGGCTCTCTCTCCGTCCAATAAAGAAATTACTTGTTTCTTAAATTAGAGGAATGAAAATTGGAAACCTCTGATATACTAAACTCAGTTTCAGTCAAAAAAAGCTGTACAGCATAAAATCTTGGGAGATTGGCTTGGTGTATACGCTGGGATAACAAGTAAACACAGATAAGTATACGCCAAGGAGAACGCTTGATCAGCACAAGAAATTTATTGCAAGAAAGCCAATCTGCTGCAGGACATCCTGGGAAAGAAAGTACAAACTTTTATCGACGCCATCTTCCAGCTTCCCCAAGGAAAAATCATCCATGGTAGCTTTCATTTTTAGCCTTCTTTCTGCGCCAATGGTGGTACTGGTTCTCGTGTAGGCTTTTGGAAACGAGACATCAGGGTTTTATGCACTAGAAGAGCTTTGCAAGAGGTATAATATGCTGCTTAAAATCATACGCTTAGATCTAATAGTTATCTCTAATATTAAGAAAGTATGGTAAACTCGTTAACATAATAAAAGCTTTGTATTTGGCTATGAAATTTAAGGGAAACTAAATCTGCCAAAATTCTTGTTGGATTATAAAGAATTGTCGAAGAATTTAAAGTGAGACATCTTTTAGATTAATTACGAGCAGCTGGCATGCTTTAATTTGTATAAGAGTACTCAGTCAGACTATAGATGTTCAAGTTGTGCCTCTGAAAACATTTTCAACCACCGTCGTGGTAATCCTCAGCGGGCCATGCTGCAGTAACTCTAGATATGTAGATGATATTTTCGCCGTTTTATCTAATGACAAAATTGATGAAGCCTTAAAAATTCTCAACAATCAAAATGAGTATATAAAATTTACTATGGAAATAGAAGAAAATGGAATGTTATTCTTTTGGATTTCAAAAATTTTAAATAACGTAATAAGCTGAAAAAAAAAAAAAACAGTTGCTGTAGCATGGCCCGCGGAAGATGACCACGACGGTGGTTGAAAAACATGTTTTCGGAGGAAAAATTTGAACATCTACAGTATGAGTGTACTCTTATACAAATTAAAACATGCCAGCTACTGGTAATTAATATATTGTTGGATGCTCAAGGAGTACTCCCGGTGGACATCAGAGGGCTGCTTGTCGAAGGTTCGTTCAATTTATATCAAATAAGGCAGAAAGAGAGGTACACGAAAAGCTTGTACCTTTTAGTGATTATTCCTTCTTCATGCTTGTATAATAAACCTGTAATATGTTCATTAAATCACATGGTAACCCATTCGTACGATCCTTCCATTACCTCCAGTTTGCGTCCACTAGTGTTTGACCTCAATTGTATGGTATAGATCTCAGAACATCTGTTTCCAGCAAGATGGTGCCACATGTCATACTGCTCTCGAAACAATCGATCTTTTGAAGAAGTTCAGAGGTTTCATCATTTCCTGTGGTGGTGAGCTTTACTGGCCCCCGAGATCATGCGATTTAATGTCGTTGGATTACTTCTTGTGGGCTTATTTTAAATCTCGAGTTTATGTCAACAAGTCAGAAACAGTATATAACCGTATAAATAACATAATGTGTGTTATTCGTGAAGTTGGACATAATTTACGTCCTTCTGTCATTCAAAATGAGGTCGCGTATCCCAACGAAATCGCGGCGGTCACTTAAGGCAAGGCTTTACTGAAAATTCCAAATTCTTTAATAGTAAACCTAACATTATGAAAATTTAGCCACATAATTAGAGTATCACTTTAAACTAACATGAAAAATTTGTTTTTGGCTAGTACAGAGCAATTTTAAAAGACCCAGATTCTTATTTTTTGGAATAATGTTACAGCATTTGTTCTAAAATATTTTCCACGTCTTAGCTCTCTAAATTTTGAAAATATTAACTTATTTTATTACTTACCACTATGTAATGTTCAAAACATGAGCATTAACAAAAAAGGGGAATGTGAACTTTCTTATTTACATATTATGGAGCTATCCCTTTAGTTTCACCAAGTTAAATGGAAAACTTTGACGCGTGAGGCATTTTGTATACTGAAAAGTGTTAGAAAAAAAGTTTCTCAGAAAATCAATTGTAAAGTTATGATTTTCACTTTTAATGATTGTTAAATGTCTCTTTAAATTGTTACGTGATGGCCTAAAGTGGTGCAAATGATAAAAATAGCACGCCATCTATTACTCCATACTCTAAGCTACCAAAGATGCCCAAAAAGAAAATTACATGATTATCAACATTTTCGGCGAATTTTCATTGTAGCCTTGCTTTAACTGATGTTCTCTTCCACACATAATGGCATTATGTTCCAAAATAAAAAAGAAATAAACCTCTATCGATTATAGAAAGTCTTTTTTATTTAAGTTCAAAGATAGGACAATCTTGTTGAAAGACTCTATATATGCATCAATTCACACATGTACATAAGAATAGTTTTTAGAAGAGTGAACAAAAATGTCATACGAGTGCAACACATAATATTGTTAAAATTCTGTATCTGAGTGCTGGCCTAGGACGATTGTAAAGAAATTGACGAGGAGTCGCAAACCTGCAAAGAGTCTTATTCAATTTACATAATTACGTCACCTATGATCTAACGTAATAAAACATTTTTGGATAGAGAGATCAAGGAGAAAATTATAAATGAGATTCCTCAAACTGAAATATTTTATTAAAAGCTAAGGATGCATATGCAGAGAAAAAGTAAAAAGACTTGGAAAGACTTGCAAAAATAAATGGTAAAACCCTTCGACACCATGACGATAAAGACAGATGGCATTTCTCAACGTACTAATTAATGTCAATTCCAATAAAATATTCCTCTTGTAGCTTTATGTGAAAAGTATTGCCACTGTCGATACTTGTAAACAAGTTATAAAGTGAGCTTTGTCATTTCTACCTTATATAAATACTGTAGGATTCATTTGGATTGGTTATATGCTTAAGCTGGAATTCGTTTAGGTCCAAAGTGAATTTAATCTCATTGCTGTTCTCTTACATGCCTCTCTAACAGTGAAGTATCCTTCTGTTTGCAGTTGAGCCTCTGGGAAATATATCATCTGGAAAGCGGAGGTATTAGAACGTCTTTCCGTCTATACCTATTGATTTCACCTGGGGCATGCGTTTTTCGAAATACTTCATCAGGTAGCCAGCAAGAAGAGGTGAGAATATAAAACACAGAAACTTAGAACCTTAGCATTTCTTTTGGCATTATGATACCAATTTGCTGAGTAGGATTAATAATTTCATACAGAAATTATAGCACGATGGATATGACTTCACGGCAGGAGTTGAGGTGATACGCCTTAATATGTAGAAAATATTTTGTTCCTGAGAGCCGCCCCCGGAAGGGAAGCTGAGGTTAGAGGATACTAAGGGTGGATAGGAGAGATGACAACAGAGGGAAGTGTCCCTTGTAGCTACAGATTTAAATTTGTCGATGCGAGGCCATAATTTACAAAAAATAATGCATCTGCTATGTGTGCCGAAATACTTAAAATCATTAAATACCCAACCAAGCTGAAAGATGTGCTCAAATGAGATGTGAGGTAAAATTGAGGGATAGTAAATTTAAGGGAATGTAATTATCCTGTCCAGCAGTCACCTAGCAACCCGAAGGAATCCCGAGAAATCTCATTGGTCACGAAGGTCGGCCATAGAAATACGAGGCATGTTTTTTAAGTCAGTACCGTTTTGCAATTCCACCATCGCAGCGCTACGGTCGCCGTTCCGCGCATGCGCGCTGGTTACCTACATCTCTTGTCTACGCACTGACGCCATTACAGTCTGATTCTTCATTGTATACATCGGTTACTGAGTGTTTAAGATGCCTCCGACTATCGTGAGTCCCGCCGATTGTGAAGCACGGGCTGTTATACGATTTCTTAGTGCTAAAGGCGTAAAACCGATCGATATTCATCGTGAGATCTGTGAAGTTTACGAACAAAACATTATGAGTGATGGAATGGTAAGGAAATGGGTGAGGGCATTTAAAGATGGCCGCAAAAATGTGCATGATGAGGAACGGAGTGGGCGTCCTTTGGTTGTTACTGAAGATTTGGTGCAGAAAGTGGACGAAAAGGTGAGAGAAAACAGGCGCTTTACAATTTCATCATTGTGCGATTATTTTCCTCAATATTCTCGTAGTGTTTTGTATCGGATTGTGACCGAGAACTTGAAGTACCGGAAATTGTGTTCACGTTGGGTTCCGAAAATGTTGACGGATTTTCAGAAAACCCAACGTTTAGGCAGTGCATTGACTTTCTTTGAGCGGTACCACAATGAAGGTGAAGATTTTTTAGACCAAATTGTTACTGGTTACGAAACATGGGTGGCCTACGTCACACCAGAATCGAAACAACAATCCATGGAATGGTGACATTCATCATCACCCACAAAAGAGAAGTTTAAGCAAACAATTTCTGCCCGGAAAATCATTTGTACAGTTTTTTTGGTACAGAAAAGGAGTATTGCCAGTGGAGTTTCTGCCTCTTAATGAGACAATCAATGCAGCGTCTTATTGTGAGACATTGAACAATCTGCGCCATGCAATCCAGAACAAAAGACGTGGCAAGTTGAGTAAGGGTATCGTTTTGCTGCATGACAATGCCCGTCCACATGTTGCTAATCGGACCAAAGATCTCATCAAATCTTTTCAATGGGAAACTAGATCATCCTCCATACAGCCCTGATCTGGCGCCCAGCGACTACCATTTGTTCCTGCACTTGAAGAAACATCTGGGCGGTCAGCGTCTTCAAGACGATAACGAAGTCAAAACAGTTGTGATATAGTGGTTAACACGTCAGGCGGCAGAATTTTATAAGGAGGGTATTCAAAAATTGGTGCCACGTTATGACAAGTGCCTCAATATTCACGGAAATTATGTAGAAACGTATAATAAGGTACAGGCTTTCATGTAAAATTAAAATTATTGCGATATGTATGCACGTCTTTTTTTAATTCCAAAACGGTACCGACTTAAAAAAAACATGCCTCGTAGCACCCACGACATCCTGATTGCGAGACAGACGATACCGTCTGAGCCATTCTGAATGATAGGGAGATGGATAAATAAATCCAATATATAAGTTCTATGCGTTAGTCAATTTATAATGTCATAAGCGACAGCTAAGAGTTTGTCATGGATAAAGGGTCATTAGCGATGAAAAAACAATTAATATAAGCCATGGTAACTAAGGTAAATAGGAGTTTGGCAAATTCAATTGATAAATTCACAAGTTGATGACATAGTGTATGCAGAAACTTGGTAAACGCATCGAATTCAGTTAATGTGGTATTGAATAAAATATAGATGGTTTGTTACTCTGTAAAATTTGAAGGTGCGTTCTGCAGTAAAGTGGGACAGCCAGGACTGCTTTGACGAAATAAAACATCCCACACTACTTCTTTAGTACATCTGATACAGGGTTAAATGCTTATAAATTTGTGGTTAGATCTTAACGCTATCATTCTGTTTATTTGAGAATACCACTGTTTCTTACATAGATCTGGATGCTGTTTGTTTATCCTTCGATTTCGGTTGATGTCCCTCCATGATGCAGTGTTGAAGACGACGCTCTGTATGGTGCCTGCCGAAGCATCTGTGGGTCACAGTATAGCAAGCAGTGAATGTGTGTCAGCAGAGAAGTGCAATGTTGCGACAGACCTATGCTTTTATAAATGTCGCAAAAAAGAGATCTACGGTACGAGATCAGGCAAACAAGGGGGACAGCTTATAGCCCGCTACTGTGGCTAGGCAAGATACAGAAAAATCTGAACCATTAAGTAACAATGTACCGATGCAACATCCAGCTGTAATCAATGATGCGTTGGCAAGGGCACTGGGGCACCTTCTGAAAGCTCCCCGTTTATTCACTGACAAGGAAAGCACTTGGGCTCGAACACACTTACTCCAAATTCCTGTGAGAGAAAATTCAAAGCTCCCTTGTTGCACTTCTGATACTCGTTCATCTACAAAACTCTGTAGTCATCTGGTAGAGGCCTCTGCGTGTGCCATGCCTCATTGCTAGTGGGAAGTTTGGACCCCGTGTGTCAAGGGAAATAGAAATTCGGTGCCCTACAAATGTCTTCGTAGATGCAAGTGTGAGCAGGAAGATGACAATACAACACCTGAGGACATTTTTCTGTCAGTTTTGAATCCAAATTGGTCGAGAAAGTCATTAGTAGTCTGTGACTCCTGGTCTGGACATGAGGATGAACAAGTACTACTAGAAGATCTGGAGGAAAAGATGCCTGAAACGACAAAATATGCACAACCTCTGGATATGTATTTCTTCAGACAATATAAAATATATTATGCCAAGAGAATAATAGACTTTATTAAACTACGTTCCAATAACACGTGGCGAAACACTTGACCGATTCTTTAACATGAATTTGCATTCTGTCATTTACAATCAATTATCTGCAGGAGTGCATAAATCAATGCTTCATTAAGCGTGGTAGAATGCTGCCTACAACACTGGTGAACCAGTGGACGACTTCAAAGTCGTCAAGACTTCAAGACCCATTGAGCTACTATGGCCAACTTGCCGTCATAATGAAGCCTGAGACTCAAGTACTTTCGACAGTAAGTCACCACTGACGGTGTATCTCGAATACGAGAGCCTCTAGTGATCTATCGGGGAAATATACGGAGTCAAATGGAGAATTTGATGTCATGACGGCAAATTGGCTATGGTAGCTCAATGGGTTAGAGCGACTGGACGGAAACCAGGAGATCCGTGGTTCAAATCCCGGCCATGACATTGAATTTTTCATGTTGACTTTATCAAAAACTTTAGCCTATGTACGGCTAGTGTGAAGAAATGATGAATTTCCGTCAATTAACTAAAATATGTTAGTATACTAACACTGACATCGTTCACGGTGTCAGTGTTAGCAATTCGGGAAAGATTGTACATAAAATAACTGAAACGGAAGCAAGCAGCTGTACTGAATGTATTAGTACTACATATTTTAATGTGTCTGCCTTTTCTAACAAAGTTTATGGTGTTTCGGGAGCACCCTGTATATTATTCATTAATTTGAAATGGGAAACTGGTACAACAGGCGTATTAGGAGTAAGAAAAAGACATTTTTGAAAAACTCATAAAACAAAGTATTATTACACATTATCTTATTTCAGAAGCGTCGACTATGTTGTACAGCGCACTGTCTCTACCCATGAATCTTAGACTTCACTGCCTGTACTATTTTTTGCAGGAGACAGCCAAGTTCTTCTTGCAGAAGAAATGTGTTCTTGTGGGGATACGTTCCTCATTGTGCGGAAGACGAGGGATTTAGCCTCCAGTTATTGCCACTATGAAGAAAATGTGTGCAAAAGTGCTGCAAGTTATGTGGGGGAAACGTCTGTTCCTTGAAGATTAACGCCTTCCTTAGAGGCGTACTCGTGAAACAACTATGACAATTAGAATTTTTGGTGGGGACAGTTTTATTCTTGAGGTACTTTCATTTTTATTAAATTTGTTTTATATAATTTTTTATATAATTTAAACAAATTAAAGGTCTTCTTTATGCTTATGTAGCACTAATTGGAACGTACCCGCAGTTTTTTTCTGTACGTTAATGTCTAACGAAAATAAGCATTAGCATAGAATAGTGTACAACAGATAGACTATGTTTTGAAATACGGACCTTCCACCTTCATAAAATTTAATAACTTTCCCTCTTCAAACAGAACGTAATATTTTTGTGACGATCTAAGCTTTAAAATCTGCAAAATCGTCAGCAGAGTAATGTAATAAAATCACATGTGAAGTCAATAAGAACTCAGTTTTATAAGAATCTTGCAGTCTTGACAGTTGAATTTCTTTCTGGTATCACCATAAAAACATATTAAAACAACGCGAACAAGATATAAAAATTGTCATAAAATGGGAAACATATTTCTGCAGTTATAGAAGGCTAAAAATGTAAATGAGCGAGTTTATTTTTACAGCGCATGACGCCCATTTACTGAAAGTTCCTGATCATTTGCTATGGGTTGCTAGTAATGCAACTGCATTGCAAATCCAGGTGCTATCCATTGTTTTGCAGCCCAATGAAGTGGGACCATAATCGTGATGAAGGTTAGACTCTTAGATAAGCTTTAACCTGTCACCATATTGGTGATTATATGCATTCAGCCTATAATTTTAAGTCAAAACAAAATACAATTTAATGATTTTCAGGTTCATGGTAAACATCTTTAATACCTAATTGAATCAGGCCATAAAACGTAAAAACAGTTTCTTTGACATAAACCTGTGAAAAGGTTTCTAGTTGCACAACATTTAACGGAAACGCCGTGAAGATACCGTAAACTTAAATTTACTTGCAATCACTAACGAGTGATTTTTCAGAGATATTTGGATCATTTTAAACAGCATGGCATCGTGTATGCAACCGTAATAACATAGGCTACGATGGGAAGATGGTGAAATGGTGTTCTCGAAGTTCTAACAAATGTGTTTATGGTGGGGGATGATGATGTATTCGTAGGGATGATGATCTCGTTGTGGCGTTCTTTGTAGCTCCGGTTTGCATGAGATCTTCTCTTGATCGTGGTCTCGGATACTTGGATTGTGGAACTTAATATAAGGTAAATAAAAAAATGTATAGAGTTTTACTTTACTTTAAACTCGCTGCAATTCACAGCGTCTACGATGATCAAACATATTCTCATACAATTCTGATTATTACAATCCTAATACAATCATATTCTTAGATTTCTGTTGTCTTTACACACACGCGATTTCTTCGCTTTTCAGATATTAGTTTTCAGAAAATAAGGCTGCACTATATCGAAACTTCATTATATCGATGATGAATAATTAGCACAGTTCATGCAATGGTTAGCACACGCTCCTGCTCCCTTTTAGGTAACCATACAAAAGACGCTGTCTTGTCCTCTTCATTTATTGACTTTTTTCTTATTACCATGGTAACTAATTATTCTAGTCTACATCACTTGTTCCTGTGGCCAATACATTAATTTTTAACTATATAATTATCTGATTTTCCAAACATAAATTTCTAAAAACAAAGTTATTTTATAATTTTACCTTTCCATTAAATTTATCACATTTACCATTTATCTAGATTGGATATTAACATTCATCTTTACTGTTTGAAACCTACTTTATTCGGTCATGGCCATCTATAACTCATACCAAATCAAAAACAAAACTCTCATCATTTTAAACATATCACTGTTGTCACCCAAACATCGGAATTCCCGAGAGAACCAGCAGCTGGCAGATAGGGGTCAGACGGGAGGCATTTAGGCAACGCCTACCCATTTATCTGTGTAGCGCTAACTGAGGGGATGGTTGGAAAGCATCACTAGCCGTCTCTTTCTCCACCCCCTGACGTCTGGAACCATCGGGATGACGTTCCGAGCCGCGAAGCTTCCAGAAACAGCGATCTACCTATATAAGTGCTGCAGTGGGCGAGTCAGTTCAGTCCTTGGCGAGCAGCCGTGAGAAGCGCAGTGCTAGCAAACGGACTGGAAGACTGCGTACGTGTATCAGAGGAGTCTTAAGTCAGCTATAGAGTGCAGTGTTATGTAATAGTGAGTGCGGAGTGGACCTGTGACAGAGGAACTGGAGGATTGTAATTGTGTGTGCTACGTAATTCTATGTAATCGGCAAGTGTACCAACTGTAATTCGGTGGAAATAAAGAATATATTGAGTTTCTGCAACTGGACTTTTAATTTCACGAACCCACAAAGTCACAATATTAATCATAAATAAATAAATAAATCCAACATTGCTTTGGCACTTGACATAATAACTGTTTGACGTACATGGCCTTATACCAGAAGGCGACTCTTGAAATATAACAATTTTGTGTCCGTCTGAAAAATTCCAGAGCAAAGTCACGTACATTTGGACCATTTTTTTGGGTCCGCCTCTGCCAATCCATTTCCAGGAAACTTCTTTTTGAACAGTTGTATATACACATCGAAAGAGATCATAGCTTCATCTCCTTTCTGGTAACTTGGTTATGTTTGTTAACCAACAAATGGTTGGTACGTATATACTATTTACATTTTAAGCAAATTTTCAGATATCTAAATTCCAAGGATTTGTGAAAATATCCTAAGTATGCTTTCAATTCTTGCTGTCTTGAGTTCATACATTAAGGTTGTACCAATTATATAATAGAGTATTATTTATTTAACGCGAATGTAGATACCTCTTTCAGATTTTGAGAATGAAATATTAAATGAAATATACTTCCGAATGAAGAAAGAAAAGGATGCGGCTGGAAAAATATAAAATAAATCACAAGGAAAACAAGAAGTAGAAAGGTATAGTAAAATGTGGGTTGGTGTGGGGTTAGTTAAAAGAAATGAAGATGAAGATATTATAGTTTCGGAAAGGAAATGGCATTCTTAATATAACTTTGCTGAATTTTTTCGTGTGTGAATTTCTTATATTTTGTATACTTCTTTTGTTTTATTTTATTCTATTCTCTTTGTCTTATATTATTTTGGAAACAATATCAGTGGTTTATTTTTAAACCCAGTTGTTGGTTTTCTGTTTTATTTTAATTTTAAGTATATTATCTTTGATTATTCCGTGTTAAACCTGATTTTGGCATACTGAAAGTAGAATTCCAAAGTTTGCAATCTGTAGGTTAATAGCCTTTATTAATAAACTGATTAGTGTAAAATTCTGTTAACTTTAAAGGGAAGTATTTCGTTCCTCTTACCGAGGTAACTTATTTTAATACAACATTCTAATCTAGACTGTTTTAAAATGCCTACATCATGTACGGCGCTCTCATTCTATCATTTATGCTTAACGGAATCCTCTACCAGTAACGAGCCAGGCTTAAGAAGGCTCATTTCCCAAATAGGATCATAAATGTTAGCTTATATTAGCACGTAGCCCGAGGTGGTGAAATTGCTGTTTAACTATGAATTAATAGCTTTGGAGAGTGGCCAAAACTCCTGAGCCCTAAAGCTCTAAACGTGATGAGCTCTGAAAGACTAACTCTACAAACTCTACAAGTTCCCATTATAAAATCCATATAGAAGTAGTAGTAGCAGCAAAGTTTTCACACGAAGTAAAAATATTCATTGACTTAATTGGGTTATAGTTTGCTACCAGTTTTGTACTGAAAGAACATTTCTTTATGAGGTCTGGATAGAGCTAACTGGAAAAAATAATGTACAAACAGCGATAAGCAAATAAACAGTGTGTATACAAAGCGTAAAATTTGTTTGTTATAAACCAACTCACATCTCGACTACAAAGTGTTTTGCAGCCGGCGGCGCCTGCACTTCAGCTTTTTGTCTGAGCGCTTACTTTATACAGGGCGTTGAAATTGTTTTTCCCCTAACATGGATTACAATGGGCAAATATATTTTTTGTAAGAATTAAATTTTATTACTCTGGGAACTGAAACCTTCATAAAGAAACATTAATAACAGAAATTGAGTTCAGTTAATGGCCGGCATTAAAACTATTCGCAATTTTTAACTATTCTTAAAACCCACGCATACGTACCTTTTCACAGTTCACAACTGTAGCAGCTGGCAGCAGATTCATAAAGTACCGAGATATTGGAGACGATATCAAAAGGTATAATAACACAACCTCGATGTGATTATCAGTGTTTACGTAAGCAAACCAAACCTCTTTAATTCAAAAGTTATAATTTATATTTTGTAAAATTGCGCATCCGCGCTATTTGCTTTTATTTCTCTACCATGTACTTAGTTGGTACAAAACTTTTGCATTCAAACTAAGAATTTATTAAGGGATTTCATAAGAAATATATTTGGAAGCATCTGAATAAAATGAATATATATATATATATATATATATATATATATAAAGTCATGAGGGTATATGTGAATGTATAATCCAAAACAAAACTTCAGACAAATACCAAAACTGGAAGGTACTAACTTCAAATATCGAATATAAAACATGAAAACTTTTCAGAAAATTGCCAACTTCAAAGTAAACTTTACTTGTAAAAGAGTTCGTGTTTCCTGATTTTTTTAGGTGTGATAAATGGTTTTATTAGCATACCATAGATATATGTAAGAAATTTACATGACATAAAATCATTAATTTATCTGGCATAGCATGAGAAGGTCTCTTCATTCGGAAAACATTTAATTTGTTATACTGGTAAACCATAACAATTAATAGAAAATTCGTCTTCCATGGTCAACAAAGTTGAGCCCGCCTCTGTACCGTAGGTGGTAGCGTGTCTGTCTCACGTTCAAGAGGTCCAGCAATGTCGGTCAGGGTATGTTATTTGTATAAGTTTTTTTTTCCGAGGTTTGCGTTATCCTGAAAGATGAATGTCGGAATGTCGGATAAATCTAAGTTCTATGGATCCGGGACTCATTTTAGCATCATTTCAATTTCATTCATCGTCCGATAGTGAACATCGAATGACGCTAATTAAAAATATCTAAAAATAAAATTGTATTAAAATGATGATAATTGAGTAAAAATAATGCTGTTTTTCCTTTAAGATAAACGCTTAATATTTTGGGGTGCTAAATGGCATTTATTGATTACTGGGTAAGGTGATAACCAGGCACTAATATTTTTATAGTTTGAAAACACGTTAAATAAGCAAACAGAAAGTACGTGGTTTATAGGATATAATATTTATTTTTCATCAAGAAGGCCTACTTTGTTAAAAGCGTTTTATCGATGTGAAAGTGGAATAAATGGAAATGTGAATTTTTAAGCCCTCCACTTTCTTTGTTATATTTAGTATCTTTGAAGACAATTTGTTCTCGAAACTTCCTCATTTTTCAATGGTTTTCGTTGAAGACGATTGAAAAGTCAGATTCAAATTTGCTAATTACTTGAAACATGTAAATTTCTCTCAGCATAAATATAGTCCTTATTAAATTAACTATTTACGGTATGCCAATACTCCATAAAACATTGCTATAAATATATTAAAACATAATTCATTAATTTGGTTGCAGTAATCAGCCTACACTTAAAACCCTTCCATTCGAAATTATCCTCTACATGAATACATATTGGCTATTTTTTACTTTCTCAAAAACAGCTATAACAACTTTGCTTAAAAACATATATTTCGGACATTAAATAGCCAAATAATATTATATATAACTTTTCTTTAAAAGCTCTGAAGTTCTCTTTATTTGGAGGGAATGTTGTGAACACGCAATTCTGTAGAACTCGTAAGCCACAGTAAGCAGTGGAAATGAATTGTTTTTTCAGTCAAGCCGTTTGTAGACCAAAGTATGGAAAGAGAGAATTAGACTGAAAAAGTCAATGCCATAGCTGGGATATGAACACGGATCTGCCGGTTGCTGTTATCCATTGAGCCACCATGCCAGCGCGACATTAAATTCTCCATCTAACTCGTGTTTTTTCCGATAAACCACTAGGAGTTCTTATATCTTAATGGCGACTTATTGTGCTGCAAGTACTTTAAGGCCCAGGCTTTATAGTTCAGACCATATTAGGTCAATTAATGGAAATGTTCTTTCGCACTAGTTGTGTGTAAGAGACAGAATGGAAAGGAAATCAGACTGAAAAGTTCAATGCCATAACCGGTATTTGAACCAAGGATCTTCTGGTCTCTGTTCGGCTCCTCTTAATCATTGAGCTATCATGGCCACGGGCTGGCATGTAGGCCATGGTAGCTCAATGGTTAAGAGCAGCCAGAAGGAGACCGGAATCGATGATGCAAATCCTACCTGTGACATTGAATTTTTCAGTCTCACTCTATCTTTCCATAAGAAATAAATGAAAACGTTTGTATTGGATACAGTCAACATGAAAAATTCAATGCCATGGCCAGGATTTGAACCACGGATCTCCTGGTTTCCGTCCAGTCGCTCTAACCCATTGAGCTACCATGGTCAACGTGCCGTCCTGACATCAAATTCTCCATTTAACTCATATATTTCCCCGGTAGACCACTAGGGGCTTCGCATCCGAGATACACCGTTTGTGGCGACTTACTATCGTAAATACTTGAGTCCCAGGCTTCATCATTTAACTTTATTATTTAATTTAAGTGATGGGAATTAATCATTTCTTCACACCAGCCGTTTATAGGCTAAGGTTTCTGATGGATAGAGTCAACATGAAAAATGCAATGCCATGGCCGGGATTTGAAACACGGATCTCCTGGTTTCCGTCCAATTTGATGTCAGGATGGCACGTTAACCATGGTAGCTCAATGGGTTAGAGTGACTGGACGGAAACCAGGAGATCCGTGGTTCAAATCCCGGCCGTGGCATTAAATTTTTCATGTTGAATCTATCCATCAAAAACCTTAGCCTAGTGTGGAGAAATGATTAATTTCCATCAATTAACTAAAATGAAAACGTACTGCACAAAATTGTAGACTTCTTAAAAGTACGGAATTTTCTGAAATAAAGTTCATGTGGCACCGTCTATTTTTGATATACATTATTACAGGTTTAAGTTGTTCAGTAGTTATCAGTTTTAAGTACTGGCGCCACTCAGTTGTTTCTGTGGGTGAGAATAGGATTTCTAAGTAGCCGCTTCATTTTGCCGTAACCTTCTTATTATCTACCACCAAATGCTTAATGTAACTATTTCTAAATTCTAATTTATAATCGTTTTTCTCGGTTAGCATGAATTAGATGAAAGCATCCGTTGGTAAGATGAGTTGTATAGAAATAAGCGACTTGGATAAAGAAAACCGTGGGAATGCAACTCATTTGTGGAGAGATCGTGAATTTTTGTGGATAGACAAATGACAATAATGATGTTTGCTATGATAAGAGAAAACCTGGACATAAGCCTTTCCCAAGAGATACAAACTTTGGCCTTCTGTGATAGAACACAGACAGAGCTGCCCTATACGCTAGTGAGCTGTTAGTTTTATGTTAACCGGAACATAAGCCCTTCTTGAACTGTACTGCAATGTCCTACATGGCGCATCGTTAAGAGTTTGGAGCCCTTATAGCGAACTGGTATTGTTGATTTGCTCTCTGTTGCATTATGACTGACCCTTGCTTGGCGTAATTAAGTGAAGTCCATTAGTCCTCCCCGACTTGCCAGCAGAGATTGTGTTTCTTGCCCTTCAAAGGAGGAAAAAACGGAGGACACTATAAACATGTTCCTTTACACATGTATCTTCCCCACAAGCAATCTCAAGACACATCAAATCTATTGTTTCCAGAATTAAAGTAACAATCCTTCAAAGAAAGGAGTTAACATCAAAGATTTGTTCGAAGACTCCTTCACAACAAAAACAAGTTTAGGGGTTTCTGATGACATACAATATCTTCTGTAATTATTTTATATGTCTAAGTTGTTCTCACACAAATTGAGATCTGGATCTTTAATTCTCTGAGATTGCCCTCAGAACTTTTCTTCAACCTCGATGAGTTTGTTGACTGGTAAAAAGTAAAACATGGATAAAATCTTGCACAGAAAAAGTAGATCTCGTGGAAACGTGCAGTTTTATGTCCAACAGATTTTATTTTTCGTGGTGTCAACCAATTCAGAGATATTCCTTGGTATTTCGTTGACTATCCTAATAATCCTAGCCCAAATTTCTAAACAAAATTATTTTTGCCGAAATACGGTGTTTGCTTAGTTATTTTATGCTTTTTAATTAAAATATAGTGCGATCCATTTAAACCTGAACTATTATAATAGGCCATAACTTTTGAACCAATAATAGAACATACGTGCAACTTTGGGATAATAATACACAATTGGGAGATTAAATTACACTATTTACATCTCAGAAAAAATCTTAGAAGTGTCCTCCAGCAGCATGTATACATGCTTGCACTCGTCTCACCATATTCTTCGAACTTTTGCGTAGAGTATCCTCGCCAGTGGTACTTATTTCGGTTCAAATGGATTCCTTGAGAACAGAACATCTGTTGTCCGTGGCCTATTCTTGTACACTCTATTTTAGATACCCCCACAAGAAAAAATCCGGTGAGGTTAAGTCAGGTGTTCTGGGGTGAATAGACCTTTTGAGATTATTCCATTATCAAAGAAACTCGTTGTAACTTCCATGCTATCATTAGATGTATGGTACGTTGCTCCATCTTGCTGGAAATAACCTTCTCTCAATTCGATATCATCCAGCTGCTCCACAAATGTTTGAATACACCCATATAAACTCCAGTGTCTACAGTAGTATCAAAGAAAATGGGAACAACGATCCTGGAAGCTGATACCGCTCACCATACTCCAACCTTTTGACACTGCAGTTAGGTTTCGTGGATCACTTGGGGGTTTACAGCAGCCCAATATCTGGTGTTTTGTGTGTTTATGTAGCCTGACAGATGAAACCATGCCTCACCTGTAAACCACGTTATGGAGAGAATGTCTGGACGTGGAAAAACAGTACTCTGAAACCATCGACAGTAACTGATTCATTTGTCATAATCTACTTCTTTCAGTTGTTTCACCATATGCACTCTGTAAGGTTGTAATCCAGATTTCTTCGCAGCTCTTCGACATGTTCCATATGAATACCCTGATTCCTGGCTCAATCGACGCAACGATTTGTTTCCAAAATTTTCTCTGAAATGTATGTAGTGTAATGTAATCTCCCAATTGTGTATTATACTGTCGCAAAATGCATTGTTGCGACGAGGCGCCGCGGCGAGGCATTCAAAGAGACGGGCAATGCAGTGCGGAGATAAAAGCTCGCCGAAACGGTGGGGCGAAGGAGACGGATTTCTCTAGAGTTCGTCTTTGTTTTGCGCCGGTTTGATTGAGAACATTCCGGCTCAGGCCCACTAATGGACTCCTACGCTACGGTTTACGTTTAGAGGAATATGCGTTTGGAAGAATAACTTGTAGAGGAAGTCATGCAAGAGCAACTGGAATTTTTGTTTTATTGTCAGTAGTGTTTGACCATTGAAGGTTGTTAAAGTAATGCAATCTTCTGAAATGCAATCTCGGGCGGTACTGGTTTTACACGCACGCACACAAACAACTTTTTTGATGTCTATCAATGATAGATAGTTCAAGTGCGAGTGTACCAATGGAAACATATTGTGACTTTGTGTGTTCGTGAAATTAAAAGTCCAATTGCACAAACTCAAAATGTTCTTTATTTCCACCGAATTACAGTTGGAACACTTGCCGATTACATAGAATTACGTAGCGCACGCAATTACAATCCACCAGTTCATCTGTCACAGGTCCACTCCACACACACAATTACGTACACCTCCTCTGATACACGTACACAGTCTTCCAGTCCGTTCGCTAACACTGCGCTCTTCACGGTTGCTCGCCAAGAACTGAACTTACTCGTCCACTGCAGCCCTTATATAGGAAGATTGCTGTTTCTGGAAGCTTTGCGGCACGGGACATCATCCCGATTGTTCCAGATGTCAGGGGGAGGGGAAAGAGACGGTACAGGGCCTAGTGACACTTTCCTTACCATCCCCTATGTTAGCGCTACAAGATAAATGGGTGGGCGTAGCCTGAATACCTCCTGTCCCCTACCCAACTCCAGTTGGTCGTGCCTTCCGATAATTGGCTGACAATATACTTGTGAGGAGAGGCTTCAAAAGCAGTTTCTTTTATACTTCTAATACTAATTTTTCTCGTAGTTGTGCAACAAATATAAGGTGCGTTCAAAAAGAAACGAGCCGGAGACATAATTAAAGAAACCATTAATGATAGAAGTACTGGCTCTGGCTGTTAAGACATTTGTCCCACTGTGATTCAAGGCGGTGAATGACTGTCTCATAAAAATCCCAGGGCTGCGATGTGAGCCAGTTCCGCACGTACAGCTGGACGTCGTCATCCGAGGTGAATCCTTTGCCCCTCAGAGACCTTTTAAGGGGACCAAAAATGGCGTAATCACAGGGAGAGAGGTCTGGACTATATGGGGGGGGGGGTGGCCGAGAACCTCCCATTTAAATTTCTGCGACGGTGTTGGCCGTATGAGGCTTTGCATTGTCATGGAGCAGAATGACTCCAAGGGTGAGATTGCCTGGTCCTTTTGATTTGATCGCTTGGCGAAGGTTGGTCAAGGATTGCGAGTAACGCTGGGCATTCGTCGTTCCATGCCGCAGGGTCTCGGAAGGGGGCCATCTTGGTCAAAGAAGAACGTCAGCATAACCTTTCCTGCACTTGTGTGGATGGCCTTGGCTGTTTCTGGTGGTTGGTGACCCTGGATGCTTCCACTGGGTTTTGATTCTGGTTGGAAGTGATAACACCGTTACTCATCTCCAGCCACCACTCGTGACAGAAACTCATTCCCTTCCCAGCATAGCGCTGCAGATGACCAAGACAGCGGGCCATTTGACATGCCTCCTGGTGTGGTTTAAGACTGTTGGGCACTCATTGGGCACACACTTTGTGCAAGAGCAGTCGTTCCTTCATGATGGTGTAAAAACTTCCGACGCTCAATCCGACCTCGGCGGCTATGGCTTTCACTGTCACTCGGCGGTCCTCTGCGAGTGCATCAATCAGCTGGACGGTGTCATCGGTAATGCACTGTGGTGCTCCGGACCGTGTGTCATTGGCTAACGACATCCGCCCTTTCCTGAAGCGCTTGTACCACACCATAACGCTTGCAGGGGATATGCAGTGTTCGCCGTACACTTGTGACATTCGTCGATAAATTTCCGTTCCCCCTACCTCTTCCACTGTCAGAAAACGAGCAACACCTCTTTGCTCTTCGTTTGACGCTTCCATTCAACTTTTTTTGCAATACGACTGGCAGCGTTGGACGATTGATGCAGACTACTGCTAACCTGTATAGTCACGTGACTGCACGCGTGCCCTCTAGCGACGGGTGTGAACTTCCACGTTCTGGTGGAAACAACACTTCGTTACACACACCACGATATTACCATCCTGTCACCGGTGTGCGCATGCCAACTCCGGTTCGTTTTTTGAACGCCCCTAATACATATAGTATAGTTCAATATGTTTAATGGGGGCAAGCAGTTAGAGGTAAGCTGATATTTTTAATCCATTCAATTGTGATTTTTATGTTAAATCCTTCCATGAAGAATTTAAATAATTATCAATTGTTTTCATTGGCCACATCATGAAGACGTGATACTTTTAAAACGAATCCAAAATTCCTACAGAATAGAAGTGCTTTTTCTGGAAATTATAAAGGACGATGAATCTAATATCATAGCATTAGGGCCAACTTATGTTCTGTTTCACTCCCAACTCGACAGCCAACCCTATACACTGAAGAATTATGCGAAATTGTAGGTAAAAGTTCACGTATCTATTTATACGTACACACGAAGTCAAATAAAGTTTCAGTATATGAACGATGTACTACCATTTTATGACGTAGTGAATACAAACGGCAAGTATCAATAGCGGAAGTTCAAATTTGTTTAGAGTCAACATGAAAAATTCAATGTAATGGCCGGGATTTGAACCACAGATCTCCTGGTTTTCGTCCAGTCCTCTTACCCATTGAGCTAACATGGCCAACGTCCTATCCTGACACTAATTTCTCCAATTACCATGACATTGCATTTTTCATGTCGACTCTATCTAACAAAGACCTTAGCCTATACACGGCTAGTGTGAAGAAATAATTAATTTCCATCAATTAACTTAAATAATAAGAGTTAAATGATGAAGCCTGGGAATAAAGTACTTACGATGGTAAGTCGCCACAAACGATGTATCTCGAATACGAGAGCCCCTAGTGGTTTATCAGGAAAATATGAGTTAATTGGAGAATTTAATGTCAGGACGACACGTTGGCCATGGTAGCTCAATAGGTAAGAGCGACTGAACGGAAACCAGGAGATCCGTGGTTCACATCCTGGCCATGGAATTGAATTTTTCAGGTTGACTCTATCTATCCTAAACCTTAGCGTGAAGAAATGATTAATTTCCATCAATTAAGTTATAGAACTTTGTTGTTGAGGTTCTATACATTTTTAATTTCTGTACTACTTTTCTATAATAGAGGAAGTATTAGATATAAATATTTCATAGTAAATAGATATTTTGAGACATTGATTCACCTCCGCTCTAAAAAGGAGTATGCTTAGGGAGAGATAAGAAAGAGAGGGGGTGAGAGAGAAAGGGTGGAGGACACAGTGTATCAAAGCTTAAAAATGGAAAATCGGTTAAAAATGTACCTAGAATTTTAAGTTTAGCATCTTGCAAACATGTAACACGATTTTCAAGAAAATTGGCCCGTTCCAAGTATTGCATGCAAACAGTTTCTTTAGTTTTGATTTTGTCAAACGTAGCTCTAATGATCTGAACTCAAATGCAGCTAATAGGATATTTGAATGAGAAGATCTGTATCTTGAATTTTTTTGTGAATGACATTTGAGTTCACTTTTTCTGAATTACTTTTGGTAAGGTGTGAGAAGTTGACAAAAGTTTATTATAAAAATGTGGAGCTCATTAAAGGGTACCTTTCTTTTGTAAATCTTATGTGAGGTTAACCATTTGCTATTGATTAAAATTTTCAAAGAGTTCAGTTGCTATTGTATTTTATGTTGTACCTATACCGAGTAGATAAGTATTGTATTCCACCTACAAATTTGATTTGATTGGAATTGTGTGTTTCGGATTCCAATGAGGCGTTCATAATAAAAATCCACGCGCATGCATGTACGAACACTACAACAGAAATACGAAAGTACCAAACTTGGTATCAAAAGGTGCAGCTAGACTGAAAAATTCAGCACCTTGTCTGCTCGTGGCTACTGTGGAAGAGCAGATAATTTCCACAAACTTGGTATTTCAGTGCAGTACTGTACAAAGATGCCATGGAAAATGTTTCAACATAATCTCCTATAGACTTAAAATGGAAGATTTTAAGTTATTTTTTATTTGCTCTAGCGATTTTAATGGAATTAGCATTTATTTAAGATTCTGCATATCTTGAGTAGCTAGTGAAGCCCTCTTCATTCTCCAATTAATAAGAGATAGACAAAGTCTAACTGGAAAAATATTTTATTCTTTAAAATACATTAATTATGTAAAAATGGTTTTGTATTGTCAACCAGCGCAAGACGGAATATCGAAAGCCGACACTTTTATCAACGTATTGGAAATGTTCAACAAATGTAAAACGGTTAAAAGAGCATGTAAAAATTCTATCTCTGAGGTACAGAGCCTTTTCGCCACAGACCGCACAGAGCAAACTATAGGTAGCACAAAAAGAAATAAAAAGAAAGGTGATGTATGTGGGCCGGGCAAGTCAAATATGTGAAACATTTCAACACTGTCCGTTATTCAGATTCCTCACGGAAAGGAAGGTAGATTGGAAGCCTCGGAGTAGTAGATACCGTGACCTGGAAACAGTATTTCACCAGGAGTCCCCTGGCGACATATTTACACCTCACACAGCTATGTGAAGGAAAGTTTATGGACCACTGCTGGGAACAAGAATAGCAGGATTGTCTCCACACAGCTTTCCCCTTTCCTCTCCCTTCTTTCTAAAGGATTTCTATATCGCATCGTCCTACTTTGCCACGTTGTTTATGAATAGCAACTATACTTGCTGAAATGCATTCTATGTCATGACGGTTTATAAATCAAATTGAACAACCACTTTATATTTCTTGGTTATTGTTTATTTTAGACCACCAAAAAGAAACAAAAACCAACATAAAACAAACCACTGCGTAATATTTACATAACTTTCTGTGTACCTATCTTCTATCGATTCTTACAAAAGTTTTTTTTTTGTGTATAGTGCTTGTTAATCAGGATAAACGTTTACAGGAATTCCTTTAGAGCAAGATTCCTTATGAGTAAAAGGAAAAAATGATAATCCCTGAAGTTGCGCAGGACGAAAGAGCGTGTAGCTTGGGTTCCCGTCCACGGTATATTCCCAATTACCTTCTTATTCATAGACGTGGAGCTTTTAAATCTCGGTTTCCTTCCAATGTTAAATTCACTGGACTCCTGTAGAAGATTTGGGAGGACAATATATCGAGGTGCGAGGCCGTTGAACACTCTTCAATCACCACATATACATCTACTGGAGTAGGTTTAGGTGATAGTCAAATCTTGTAAAGCTGGTTTTATACATTTTGTATGACGAGGGAAAAATGAACCAATAGCTCTTAAAATATACAGAGTATAGAGCTATTAAAATAAATATATTGATATAAACCTCTGGGTTTCAACCACATATACATTTTTCTAGAGTAAGGCTTCCATCTTTCTCTTACAGTTTAAAAATAATAAAATTAACAAGACATGAAAATGAAAGAAAATTAAGAACAGTTTTTTGTTTGTTTTGTAATTGACGTCCTCCAACGTTATCATGTCGGACGACGAATGAAATGGGTGAAATGATGCTCAAATGAGCCCAGAGTCCATAGAGCTAAGAGTTACCCGACATTCGTCTGCCTATGCCAACGCCGAGAGAGAAAGAGAAGCGGGAAGTGAAAGAGATAAATAGCGCCCAAGCCACGCCCACGGAGCGGAAGAGCGCTTGTTCCTTGTCGAGAGGAAAAGAGATGGAGATCGTCTGGAATTTCTCGCTGTATCGTGAAAGACCGTGATGCTTGGGCAACTTTCGAGAAACAATGACTCAGGTATAAATAAGGGACAAGGAGGTTTGCTATATACTATCTCAAGTCTTACAACCGTCCTAATACAATAAAAATCCATCCTTAACTGTCCTAATAAAAGAAAATCCTTCCTGCGGTAAAACCCAATCCGGGGTGGGCACGCAGCAAAAATCTTCGGGCTAAACACAGCCTGTCAGTACCTTGTGTAAAAAAAGTCAGTCGTGCAGCGGAGCTCCTAGGAGTGAACGAAATTGCAGTTATCTATGGAGTTGTGAATTGAATGGTGCAGTGGAGCTGCTAGAGTTATCAATGGGCAGTTTTCGCGCAGTGCGTCAGTTGCAAGTTTAGAATTGATAATTGTGTAGTGAATTAAAATTGAATTCTTTTGTTTCTTTATGTATGGTGAAGCCACGAGGGACTGTGTTGGTGTATATTACGTCATCCTGCTGCGCAGGGTGTACAAACTGCCTTTCTACGAAAATAAAGAGCATTTTGAAATTCTGCAAACTATACTTTTAGTGTTACGAACCCACAAAGACACAATACTCAAGGTTAAAGATTAATAAAATGCAACATTAATTACCATAAATGAAAATGAACCCTGCAGAACTTAATTTGCCCTTTTATTAATGATAAAAAGGAAAATAAGCATATTTTCAATTATTTGTATAATTTCAATTATTTATGCACATTTAAATCAATATATTATTTATATAAATTAATAGGAAAGTTTAAGAAAGCATTTATTTTCTTATTGAAAGAGAGATGTTCCATATGTACGTTTATAAAATCAAAATGAAACTAGAATCTCCAAGTTGAATAAACAAAAACAAACTGTTTTTATTAATAGTGCTTTTCTGTTTTGAAATGAGGATATTCTTTTTGAAACTGCTGTAAACATCTACAATTTACAAGAAAAAGAAATAAATATTTCACAGAATCGATTGGCATGTTTAAAAATAGATATAACTGAAATTCTCTGCTTTCCGCCGATGACCAGGCAATTATGGGACTAGAACCGAGTGAAATAAAGTGAAATATTATACAGGAATATAGCTTACATGGATTGAAAGTTAGTTTTATGAAGATAGAATGTGCAGTTTTTGGAGGGAAGGGAGAAGATATGGTTGCTGGAAATGTTATCCAATTGAAATATTTATCTTTCCTGCTACTAGTGAAAGGGAAATTTACAATGAAGTCAACCAGGCTAGGAAAATAGAAAGCTATTTGAAACTGGAATAAAAGAATGAAACAACTGAAAACATATATTGCAAGCAACGAAGGATCAAAGTGTTAGAATCTGAATGATAAATGGAGTAAAATGTTGGAGAATATCAAACTTGAGGATTGTATAGGAGTATGAGAGTATCTTTAAGGGATGAAGGCAGAAGATGCAATGACAGAACTGAAGAACGGATATTGCAGTGCTACGGTGAAGTATAAGCATACAGGAGGAGAGATGGCACAGGCGGACAATTGATTGGTTTCACATAGGAAGAAGGAACAGATGAATGACTTGTAGTGTGTGCATGTAGTGTGCATGTAGTGTGAAATACGTTACGACTAAATTTGACTTATAATCATATATTCTAAGGATAAAATATAATAGTATACAGTTGTGCTAATAAAATGTAGAAATGGTTCTAAAGAATTGCATTTTTGGAATTTTACATTGATTAATTTTCCATTAATTGACCTAACAGTGGTTAACTATAAAGCCCGGGCCTAAAAGTACTTACATATTGTAAGTCGCCATTAAGGTAGTTGTCAAATGTGTTTATGAGAACTCCTAAGTGGTTTACCGGGAAAAACACAAGTCAGTTGGAGAATTTAATGTCATATCGGCACGTTGGCCATAGCAGCTCAAGGGTTAGAGCGGCTGGGTGGCAACCAGAAGATCCGTGGTTCAAATGCCGGCTATGGCATTAAATTTTTCAGTCTAATCTTTGCAATTACATTTTTATTAGGTGTATAATTCAGCAATTGTTCAGGAATTTTAAAGGAGATGTATCAATATTATATGTGGAGTAAAGCATATAATAGAACAATACTTTATAAAAGGAGATTACGTTCTCTTTTCACTCTGCATACTGGTATATCTTTTGGGGCACCTGATCCAGTTCTTAGGATCAATGAAGGATGTGAACATCTGAGTATATGAGTGCAGATTGAACTGCAGGATTTTGCGGCCTGCCCTTTAAAACAAGTGATAAAATAGGCAATCACTCTCAATAATGCCTAGCTTTATGAGAAAAGAGAGGACAGATTTGCCTTCACCTATTTCTCACATGGCTATGACTCATACATTTTGCCACATTTCCTTTTTACCATCCTCGTATGCAGGACATTTAGCCCTCAATTGGGGCCTGTTGAAAGGCAAAGAATCTCTGCTTCTGAGACAAAATATCTCCCAGGAGGGTGATCATTCCGATGCTCGGTATATGAGGGTGGTCTGAAAGGTTTGTGACCTCAACATGATGATGGAAGATGACAGCACTTGTAAATGAAAGCTAGTTAATTTCGTTGTTCATCAGTTGGCAGTTACTCACCAAATTTTAAGCCATTTTGGACGCACCTTTGTTATGTAGCATTCGTTTGAATGAGTTGATGTGTGTGTCTTTATAAAAGTGGACAAAATCGAGTATCGACCTGTTATTAAATATTTGTTTCTGAAAGGCAATACTCCTACGCAAATCAAAGATGAGTATGAGGACTCTGTACCATCATTTACCACAGTGAAATTTTGGGAAGCTGAATTTAAACTTGGCCGTAAGAGTTTGGAAGACGATGAACGTTGGGTACTGCAACTACCGACGAAACGTCGCCAAAATTCTCCAAATGGTGCTAGACGACCGCCTAATCAAAGTGAGAGACATAGCGGAGGCTATAAACATGTCAAAAGAACGTATTTGTGACATATTAAAACAATATTTAGACATGCGAAAGCTGTCTGCGCGTTTGGTAGCGCGTTTGCTCACGTTAGACAAAAAATGTGCTCGAATAATCATTTCCAACGTTCTGTTGGTTCAGTTTAGGCGCAGTAAATTCGAGTTTTAGCGCTGAATAATTACTGTAGATGAAACTTGGATACACCATTGTACGCCCGAAAAAAAGTACAGTCCAAACAGTGGACTGTAAAGGGGAAACCGACTCCAAAAATATCAAAACCTTTTTTTTCGATTGGCAAAGTGATGGCAACTGTTTTTGAGATAGTCATGGAGTTGTTTTAATCGATTTTTATAAAAAATGAGAAACCATTGCAGGAACATACTACGCATCATTACTTGACAAACTGAAGGCAGAACTTGCAGAAAAAGGTCCACGTCTGTAGGAAAAGCGAATCCTGTTTCACCAAGACAACGCACCGTCTCACACGTCTGCGGTTGCAGTTGCGAAAATCCACGAATTACGACTTGAACTACTTGACCATCCACCTTACTCACCAGATCTAGCCCCCAAGCGGCTTCTTGTTGTACCCTCATCTGAAAATTGCTCTCGGAGGACAGAGATTTTCGTCAAATGAACAGGGAATCACTTTCGTGGACACTTTTGCAGAGAGAAAAGCCGAGTATTATTTGGGTGGGTTACAGAGATGGTAGCATCGCTAGGAGAAGTGTATAAAATTACAAGGAGACTATGTTGAAAAATTAAAAAAATATTTTTGAGAAAATGTGTTGTATCTGTAGTAGGTCGGAAAGTTTCCAGACCAGCTAAGCAAGTGTAAAGAAGTGGCTGATATGTAGTGTGGGTACACTGGTTGAAAGGGAATGTGATAATGGAGCAGTATGTGGAATACTCGAAAATGGCAACAAAGCGGATAACTAGTAAAAAATCCGCTCAAACCTTGCTTCATCTAACATAAATGCTATATGCAGTCCCCTTGGTTTGAACCAAGGACGCCTTGGGGAGAAGAGAGCGGTCGAACTACATGGTCACGGTGGAGGTCCTATGATATATTCATGGGATTCAAAAAACTTTTCTAATGCTTAGTTCTAAATCAGTAAAGGTTAGAATTTTCATGCACAAAACGAAGAAGTTGGGGTGACGTCAGTAGCACATAATAGACCAGATCTATCTTATCACCATGAAGCAGAAATATACAAGGTTAACAAAGCATATTAGTGAAAAATTGTCGAAAACAGGTTCATGTTTTTTGGCTTCTCAAAACAGGGGCAGCTTATATTTATAATAATACAGTGCACAAAACAGCACTGACTTGTTATCTTTGTCAATAATTTATAAAATATTTATCTCCGTAAATGGAAGTGCAATGAATGGTGTAATCTCATCTCCGGGGAAAATTTTTATCTCTTTATTTTTTTCTCTTCCAGAGAAGAAAAAGGAACCAATCCCTGTAAAAAAATCTTACTTGTGCTCACATTGCTAAAAGGCTAAGAAGAGAGAAGACATATCTTAAGGCAAGTAAGAGACCCTTACTTTTCACCCGCACTGCCTAATCACGTCTTTGGAGCTTGCCTTCACTTCTGTCTTGTAAAACAATAGAAAATAGCTAACCAGTGTCAATAGAAGGTAAAATTGCATAGGCAAATAACAAGCTGAATATGCACATAAATTAGAAGGAAGTCAAATTTAATTTAAATGACTTTAAATATGCGAGATCGATACAGTGTACGTTACTTAAAGAGAGCTTACAATTTTTGTGGAGTTGTATATACTCGTATACACGTTTAATGCAAAAATGTAATTTTAATATAATACTCAATTATATATATATATTTGTTCCTTTCGACTCCTATCCATTTTTAACATCTTAGGTCATATAGCTTTACAACAATTGAAATGACGTTCAGTCACTTTACAGTTGTTTATCTTCGAGTTTGTTTATAACTTAATAAACATCAAATTCATATAAAAGTTACATACTTGTTTATACTTTCAGACACCAGGGAGATGCGTTAATAATCTTGGCTAAAGAAAAATTCCTATCCTTAACCGGAAATCGAACACAAGAGCTTCAGATTTGGAAAGTAGTATGCTACTGCTAGACCGCAGGTGTACTTATTGTTAGTTAAATGTATTAATAAAAACGCAACATGTTATATAGAACTGGTGCACTTCTTTCTTTAATTATTACGTTGGAAATTCATTCAATGACCCAATTTTAGCACCAAATTAAGCAGAATATTCTGTAGTTTCGATTCGTTGTCACTAGATACGCAGATGTTTATGCATTATTCTCTGTTTCATATAACCTTGCCCAGCTGACATGTATCACTCCGCGTGCAACTACCTTCCTCCTCACCCTAATTGACTAATGCTTTCGCGCCATAGGTCGTAGGCGGTGCCTTCCCGTCACATTGAAACCTGCAGTAAACGTCATAATAATTACCAGGAAGATAGATAAAATCATACAAATAAGAATATGAGGGCATGCAAAAATAATGAAGTTTATAATGAAACTGAGCAAGTTGAAACTGAATGAATGAGCAATGATACTGAAACAAGTTTATAACGAAAGGCCTTCAGCCTTTTCCACTGGTATTTCTTTAAACCAGCACACATACCTTGCAAAAATTCTTGTCTTTCAGTCTTAAAAGTCGTGTCACGCCATACTTGTTGTGTCTCCTTCATTCATCCAAGTCCCGTCAAGGTAGTATATTTTGCGACTTGTATCTCGGTACAGTCTGATTGTCCTTAAATAACGTCTTTGCCACACAGCAATATCACCTCTGGAGTGATAAGTTTTCCTGTTGTCTCAGTTTCATGTCGAGATGTTCCTAAGCATCTAACACACCTTTAAGTTCAGGGCACAGTTGTTCGACTTCTCTCACTGACAAATAGGGATTCTTCTCTGTGAGTGCATGGCCGTGTCGTGGCTCAGTGGTTAGACCGCTTGGCTCTCACCAAGGCGGCCCGGGTTCGATCCCAGGGGACCGCAAAGTGAGATTTGTGGTGGACAACACGGCGCTGGGGCGGGTTTTCTCCGGGACCTCCGGTTTCCCCCGCCACCTCATTCCACCGAAGCTCCATCTTCATCTCATGTATCATCAGTGTCATCGCCTGCGGTGCCGTGTGTAGTAAAAGTGGGCGTTAAACACTACACATTCATTCATTCTGTGAGTGCATTAAACACAGGCACCACAATTCTTTTTTCGCCGCTTTTTAAAGGTTTTCCCTTGCGATGCTTCAGCGAAAAACTGGCAGTAGACTCTGCCAGTATACATATAATAAGTACACGCGCAATAAACGATCAATAAAATAATTTAGCTCTCGCACTCGACATAGCACACCGTCGAATGGCGATATATGACTAATTCAGTTCAAAACAAGGTCAGTGATAAAAGTGATATAAACAAATATGTCATCACTACCGGAAAATCACGTGCTATCGTGCCATGTTAGGAAAATGTCCCACAGTTAGGAAAATATAAATTTGACAATTCTCTTCCAACATATAAAGACCATGTTAAATAACGAACTAATTTTTACCGCACAACAGTCTGCAGCACAACAGCAGCAGTCAATGAGATGTGATAAGGTCACGTGACCGTTAAGAGATACGGAGCAAGCTTATGTGAAACAAGGACTAATTGCTATTGTTGACAGCTGTTTTCGACATTTTGTTCTAGTCAATGTGAAAATGCAGTACACACTAAATCAACGACTCAATCAACGAACAAGCAACCAGAGATAAATATAGCAACTTTGAAATAACATGCACTAGTTGAGAGCTTTCAAACAGTTAAACTTTGTATCGTAGAAAAGCTGTTTTCTACATTTTGTTCTAGTCAACGTGCAAATGCAGTACGCATTAAATCAACGACTCAATCAACGAACAATCAGCCAGAGATAAATATAGCAATTTTGAAATAACACGCACTAGTTGAAAGCTTTCAAACAGTTAAACTTTGTATCGTAGAAAAGCAAAGTGTCAAAATTCCGGATGCATTAAAGTAGTTTATGTTAACTTTAAGGATATGCTCATAAATTATTGTCACAGTGCGGCATTGTTGTGCTGCTGCCACAAGACGGAGCCGGGCACTTGGGCAGGAAAGAGACAGAGAGGCTCCAGAGCATTCAGTCCATTGTTGCGGCCGCGAAATATCTCGAAAGGTCTCCGGCTTTCTATAAACAATGCCTGGGGAGGTAAAAATACCGGCAAGGTGTCAGAGCGGCAGTTGTTTGTTGGTTAGTGCGACAGTCGACGATTGAAGTGTACCCCAGTGAATTCTTTAATTTATTTTCGTGCAGCAAAACACCGAGTCAGTCTTGAAGACCGCTGATTGTCAATTTCACGTATTTCTACTGCAGCAAAGGTTGTTCTGTATTTCTGTAAACGAGATTTCCGAAACTTCGTAACCAACGCAATCACATTATGAAGTTACTAACCAAATTTCAACTGTTCTTTCTTCAGATTGTACTTTGGTTCTCTTCTGTTTTCATAATTTGGTTCTATTTTGTTTTAACCTTCATAATAACCTTCCTCGGACTGCATATCATTTTCGAAAAGGAAAGATGTTGTTTTTCCGTTTTTCTGTGCAATTTTACCAATTTGTCTCTTCATAAGAACCATAATTTGAACTTAAACGAATATTTTAAAAACAAGAATTATCAAAATTGGTCCAGCTGTTTTGAAGTTTTCAAGGAGTGGAATATATTTCTACTTTTTAATGCTTTTGTTTGCCGAAAATAAAAAGTTATGTACTTCGTTTGCGTGTGTACTTTTATATTTAGTTAATAACCATGAATCAAATATTGTGGCGAACAAAGCTCCACGTTGGCGCGTCAATTTGAAACGTTAATACATTGGCGAGCAACGAGTTCTACATTGGGGCTACAGTTTGAAGCACTATAATGTGTGGCTCAGGGTAAAGCAATGGGGTTAATCTCCCAGGGTATGCGTGGATATGTATGAGGATGGTTTTAAAGACACTGGAATGCCGGTTTCAAACTGGTTTAGTGACTGCTTCTTTTATCATTACATTAAACTCGAAGTTGCTGACCAAGGATTACCAATATCACTGTTTAAAGTTACTGAAGGCGGAATGCTTATTACTCGAACACTTCTGGTCTGCCTGGCCCAAGACAGAAGAAGTGGAACGCCCTAATCGGCCTCACGCCGTGGACTTCCTTAATGGCTTGCCAGCCACGAACTGACTGACTGTCCCCACAGCTGCGTGTGAGTATGCCGCTTTCACATTCTGGAAGCCCATTATTCAACCAAAGAATCCCTTTGTGGCTATTTTGTCATGCCATTATGAATATTCCGAAGAAGACCCTATTCAAAGTCAAGTGCCACCCTTTAGAAATTTGCTAAGGACACTGTTTCTTACGTTTATTTTGTTAAAACAACTTATTCACCCTCAACTGCTATTCGACTCAACTGCCCTTGCACGTGTTGTAACAAAGAACCAACATTCCTTTGAAATCCATCATGATTCTTTACTTATTTCAATACTTTAATTTCGGTATCAACCTTCTTTATACAAGTGTTTCAAACCAAGATTTGGCAAATCGCTTCAGCCGTTCTCAAGGTTTTGCAAGACTAACAAACGCCAATTCATGTTTATGTATATAGATTTATATCAGAATTGCTAAAACAGTTTTTGACAAGATTGAAAACAACGGAACAGTGTTATACGTAAGCGGTAGGTAATTTAGGGTGAGCAATTTTCTTCCAACTGTTCGAGTCACATGCTTAAGGTACTGAACTAAATGCAAGTTCGATTTTCATATAATATTTCGTTTTTGACTCGAGATATGGACATTTCAATTCGACGTGACACAGAAAGGGCATAATTTCACTGAACCACTCAAGGAATTGTTATTTTAAGAATATGTTTTAACAAAAATCCGTATTGATTGTCCGTACTCTGCTACGAATACTGTAAACCTAATGCCATGGTATATCTTTGCTCCGGATACTATAGTCATATTTCTGGCGAGTTGAGGACATTAAACAAGCAATCATCGCCACTGTATCTCTACCATAAATCGAATATCACCTCTTCCCCTCTCATTGAGGAGGGCTAATACTCAATTTCCTGCGCTATCATGGAAAAGAGGAAACGGTCTTGCCTCCGGGGCAGGGGTTAGAGAGAGGCTATATTGGTTTGTACGCATTTTCCTTCTTCGTCCATCTTAAAGGCCTTCCTTCTTCTTCTTAGCCAATATTCCATAACAAAATTCGAAGTGGAGGGTTAAACACTGTAAAAGAGAAGGGCCAATCATAAGACCGTGATTATTTTTCTTTGGGTCGCTTCCCTCTCTGCTCGGTCGAGGTTCATATCTTACAAGTAATTGCATCTACAGGATAGGGCGTGCGCACGTTTTCCACCACTGAAACTCTCTGGGAAATTGCTACAGAAATTTGCTCGCTTCGCTGGCTTTGGTTCTTGTTCTGCTTCAAGTATTGTTGAATAATACTCAAGTTTCTATCGAGTGTTATACCTAACCTCAAAAGAAGCTAAGCTAAATCGTCACAATAATGTAACAAAATACACAAGTTCTCCAAGAATCCGGTACATGTTTTAATGTTTTATAATCTGATTAAATGTTTTAAGAAGGAAGGAATTCTAAATAACTCAGTCTGGAACGAATCTAATAATATACGTAATATTTTTCGTAGAAATTATACCTAAAGTTTTCAGACTAACTGAAACATATTAAGTTATGAAAATTGGAGTGTATTTATTTAAAAGTAATATAACAGAAGAATTAACTGTAAAGGAAGAAAGGCAATTGTTGGAAGCGAATGTTGGCATGAATTGCATACATAGGGGACTTAGGCAAGAGCTGACACATTTCAGCAACTGTTTCATATGCAGGTTTCAAGCAAAAAGTGACCATACAATTTTGTAACTATCAGCGCCGCATGTGATCACAAACTGGGATATGAAGAACAAACGAAGTTTTGGTGAATGAATGAAAGTTGACCTAACCTATCAGTACGCACCTAACATAACATTTCGTGTTGTATGACAAAATTATTTTGCACTTCATAACAGACCACTGTATTGCAAAATAATGCACACGAAAATGTTCAGGTAATTATGAAAATCCTATCTCGGAGAGCTGCTCGTTTCCAACACCATTTGGCGCTGACGTAGTGGTTTGATTAGCGGCGAAATTTGAAACTGTGCTGTCGATGGCTACAAAGTGTATGGGGAAAAATTTGGAATTTGATGAACAAGGATTGTAAATTACTATTGGGAGTGAAGTAGTATAACATTCAGTCATGACAAAATCGAACGTGATGCTCTCACAGAGTTTCTGTATCCATTGTAAATTTACATACCATGGAATATAAAACATAGTGAGGTGATAAGAGAGAGAGAGAGAGAGAGAGAGAGAGAGAGAGAGAGAGAGAGAGAGAGAGAGAGAGAGAGAGAGAGAGACCTAGTATATAAAAGGTGGTTCTTCATTTATATTACTTTTCTCACTATACATATTTATCCAGAAACGGCTTAAAGGTTTAATTATAAACAATTTGCAGAAACAACATACAAATGATTATATACATCAAGAATTTGAAAGCCCGCCTCGGTAGCGTAGATGGTAGCATGTCTGCCTCACGTTCACGAGGTCCTGAGTTCGAATCTCGGTCAGGGTGTGTTACCTGGATAAGGTTTCGTCCGGGGTTTTCCCTTATCCTAAAATACGAATGTCGGGTAACTCTAAGCTCTATGAACCCTGGGCTCATTTGAGCATCATTTCACCCATTCCATTCATCGTCCAATATGACTTAACGTTGGAGGACGTAAACTACACAAAAAACCTCTTACAAATATCTTACAAATCAAAAAATCTCTTACAAATGAAAAGATAAAATAGCTTTCTGTTATCAAATGGAGCACTTGCATAGAGAAAATGTAAACATATTAATTGGAGCGCTTTGGAAATGTTTAGAGAATGTTTATGAAACTTTCATTTAATGATAATTACTTTATCCTTTAATAAATTTTAAATTTCTTTATCTTATCATTTCCCAATTACACAAAATGGTACAAATTTTATAGGATTTAAAAAAAGCCTTCAAGGCTATCAGAACACTTACGTTTAACATTCTTGTTAAGTTTTGAATCACTAGTAGTTGTAATGAAGGCTATTATAAGTATGTTTGAAGGGGAAAAACATTTTATTCTGTAGTTGATAGCTGTAAAGATGTGTTGTTCCTTCTTCAGATATACTTAGATACTAAGTTCGTAGCCAATAGTTATCATATTAGTTCACGCGCGCGCATCTACACGGCTTGTAGTCTAATTAAAATGCTAATTTGGGGGTATGGAAACTGCAAAAGCTGTATTTAATTTCAAATGTCATTTTGAAATATTTCGTTTTAATAAATAACACACAATATAGTGATATATTTATATGATTTTGGCGTATTTAAACTAAACAACTACCCAGTACACTTCGTGACAGGTTAAAGAACTCCTGCGAAAGGAAATTTTGACATTCACCTCTAAAAACAAAACCGGGTAGTAACAGACACCACTGCACCAAAAATTGTGAAACAATTGTAGCTTTCGTTAATTGAAAATGTAGATATGATCGAATAATTAAAATAAGTAATAACCTAATATTAATAATGTAGTAGGCCATTAAATATTCGAATAATCACTAATTTTACTAGTAATAATATTGACTTAATATATAATTAATATTATAATTGGTACCTAAATTAGTTGGTGTGTAAATGTTGAACACCTGCATAAATAATACAGAATAACACAACCTTCTAAAATTCCTAAAATATATAGCAGGTGTGTATTTGTAGAGCAGTTGCGGAGTATGAATGGTAGCTAACAAACGAATATCACTAGATTCCAGTGACTTATGCCATAAAGGTGAAGAAAATATCCATTTCTATTCAATGACCTCTTGTATCCTTCAACTCCCGTTACAGTTATTATTATTATTATTATTATTATTATTATTATTATTATTATTATTATTATTATTATTATTATTATTATTATTATTATTATTATTATTATTATTATTATTATTATTATTATTATTATTATTATTATTATTATTATTATTATTATTATTATTATTATTATTATTATTATTATTATTATTATTATTATTATTATTATTATTATTATTATTATTATTATTATTATTATTATTATTATTATTGCTACTACTACTGCTGCTGCTACTATTACTCATGATCAATATATATGTGGCACAATAAGTTAGAGTATTTACAATGAGGAATTCTGGACCTAAAGAATTGCTACGTACGTGCACTGTCGAAATTCATAGAAAGATCTACGTGTCTTTACGTTTTCCTTGACATGTTGCGGATCGTTGCAGGCATTACGTGTCGAAAGACTTGCCTTCGTGCAATTCTTCAGTTGTCCTGTATCGACGTCGAGACATACGGGATTTGAAAGCTACTACAGCGCTACTGAAATACAGAAGAGGTATGGGGTCCTGTAGACAGAGCCATAATGCGGAGAAAACGCTAGTTTTTCTGTCAACAGGTGTCCGCATACAAAAGAGGTGCTATAATTTGTTTTTATTTAGAAACATCCACTAAGAGATGTATTTTTTCCCATTTCTTACGGAGAAACTAAATGGAAAATTGGCAATAGTTCCTTTTAGCTATATTAATTGTAAATTTATCTGGCCGTGCCGTGGCCAAACGGGGTGGGGGCGGGTTTTATCCGGGATCTCCGGTTTCCCTGTTCCACCAATTGTTCCATTTTCATTTTTCTTTTCATTCACTTCGCCCTCATTCCGTTTATTTACTTCTCTCACTCTTACTTCAGTCTTCGGGCTGATCACCCATCCCTGGCTTTCTCTATCTGATCCTAATCCAGAGTTATAATTCCACTCGACGCCTAATGGCATAAGAGCTAGAGGTCCAAGAATCCCCTAACACCGTAAAAATGTTATAACTAAAGTTATAAAAGAAGAAATACATTTACCTTTAATTTGCTGTCTATTTGGCCGTTGGGGATATGACCTATATTTATTTCCAATTATATTTTTCTTACATTTCACGTTTCAATGGAAACGCATTGGGAATGAAATTAAGAACAATGCCATATGTTTTCTTTCAGTTTTTAAATTGCTCAAAGTATATTAGGGGTCCCATTGGTAGGGTCGTTTTTTGATTTTGGTGTTTTTGAGAATGTATTGGGTTTCTTTGGTTTATCAATGCCATTTAAAGGTACCATAACTAGTGTTGCGTACATTGCGAGCATGCATCAGTCTTCTGTTGTAATAAACAATCACAAAATGTAGATAACAGGGTTCGATCTGTAACAGTAGTTTTGGGGTTATGTTTGGAGGAGGAATGAAAAGTTTATAGATTTATAAAAAAAGGTGAGTATGTAAATCTATTTAGTCATTTAAATAAGTAAAAATATATTTAATTTTGGTATTGGCCATAGTAATAATTGTATGACGAAATGCTGTGACGTGGAATCAAATCGGCCAATCACAAAATTAAGATAGGAATAACGATAGTTACGAAAAATCAATAATCTTGGTAGAGATGTTTTGTAATGGAAAGTGTGATGAATAATGATCAAGAACTTTTATGTAATAGTTGGAATTTTTTAAATATAACAAAGTAAGAATTTATCTAAATGTTTGGAGGTAACCTGCCATAGACTAGTAAAATTATTTCAAGACAGTTAATTAATTAATACAGCTGCACACATCATTCCCAAAATTAGCATTTCCGTGGGATCTGTGCACACAATCATGAAGATGTGAATGATGATTTGAAAATGCTCAATCGGCGATCTTCCTATATAGAATTCCTGTTCCAAATTGTGCCCGAACGTGTGGCAGATTAAGATGGAGACAGATTAACTACGAATATAGAATTCCTGTTCCAAATTGTGCCCGAACGTGTGACAGATTAAGATGGAGACAAATTAACTACGAATATAGAATTCCTGTTCCAAATTGTGCCCGAACGTGTGACAGATTAAGATGGAGAGAAATTAACTACGAATATAGAATTCCTGTTCCAAATTGTGCCCGAACGTGTGACAGATTAAGATGGAGAGAAATTAACTGCGAATAAAGAATTCCTGTTCCAAATTGTGCCCGAACGTGTGACAGATTAAGATGGAGAGAAATTAACTACGAATATAGAATTCCTGTTCCAAATTGTGCCCGAACGTGTGACAGATTAAGATGGAGAGAAATTAACTGCGAATAAAGAATTCCTGTCCCAGATCTAAGGAGTACTTATAAAACACTACTAGAAACAAGATTATAAATTCACTGCCGCAGTTCAAAGAATATACAAAGTGAAAGAAGGTGTCATTAGTGAGCGTGTGGCACAACGATGGTTCCAACGTTTCAACAATGGAAACGAAAACACTAAATATTTACCACGTTCTGGAAGACCTAAAGTATGGAATATTGAGGATACACGCCAAGTTTTGCGAGAAAATCCATAAAAAATTATCCGTAGGTTTTCAGAAGAACTCGGTGCATCAAAAGATACAATACATGACCACATTAAGACACTTTGAAAATCATACAGAAAGTGTAGATCTGTATCTTATTAACTGACACCTCAACAGACAGAATGTGGAGTAGATATCTATTGTCAGCTTATCCGTAATACAATGGATGATAGGTTTTTCGGGTGAATTGTCACTTTTAGTGAAAAATGGGTATATTAGCGAAACTCTTATGCCTTGAAAAAGTGGCTGATCCCCGCCAACTTGCCAAAGTTGTTGTTAAAAGACTTCAGTAATGATCTGTGTCTGATGGAATTTTAAAAGTGCGATTCACTGGGACCTTGTTTCAAACGGGCGGGCGATTGATGCGGAAGTTTATTCTCAACAAATAGAATGAGTTAATGAAATTTTGAGACGGAGATACCCAGCATTAGTTAACCGAATAAAGTTCTATTGTAACAGGACAATGCAACACCCTATATTACACGAACAACCGTGGAAGCAATTCAGGATGAATTGAACTGTTACCCACCATACAGCACTGAACTCACACCATCAGACTATCATCTTTCTTGATCCATGGCCCATTTTCTACGTGGAGAAATTTTCACAACATTGAAGCAGTGCAGGTGGGTGTCACCGAAATTTTTCGAATAAAAAACCAGAGACTAGTACCTCTTGGAATAATAAACCTAGCTGAACGATGGCTCAAGACCATTGAATCTAATGATCTACGAGGGTTGTTCAATAAAGAATGATCTAATTTTTTTTGACAACGTACCTTTACTCATTCTCATAATTTTGATGGTCCTTCTCAAAATAGTCTCCTCTGAATGCGATGCACCTGTTCCAGCGTTTCTGCCAGGTTTCAAAGACATGCTGGAAACCATTTTTTGAGATATCCTTCCAAATCGCCTCTTCAGCCTTCACCACTGCTTCTGATGATGGATAATGCCTCCCACGAAGGCGTTTCCTCAAGTTAGGGAATAGAAAAAAGTGAGACATGTACTTCACGTTGATTTTTGCAAGATATTCAGCAACAACATGAGCAATATACGGCCACGCATTATCGTGGTGCATCATCCAGCCTGCTTCACGGAATTGTGGTCTATTGCGCCTGATATGGACTTGCAATGTTTTCGGGACATCCCTGTAGTATTCTCCAGTTACTGATGTGTGTGCAGGTACAACATGCTGATAAACCATTCCATGAAAATCAAAGAATGAGATGACCATAACTTTCTCAGCAGAAGCAACCACTTTTGCTTTTTGGGGGGTTGGTGATGAAGGAAATTTCCACAATGAGCTCTGCTGTTTGCTCTCAGGATCAAAACGATGTAGCCAAGTTTCATCAGCATAGATTACGTTTGAAAGAAACTCCGGATCTTCTTCTAACATCAACTTTAACTGTATGCAGACCTGCATGTGAATGTCCTTTTGTTCGGGAATCAACAGTCTTGGAACCCATCGTGCACAAACATGTCTCATGTGTAATGTTTCTCTCACCAACGTGTTGGTGGCACCCAATGAAATGTTCAGTATTTCAGAAAGTGATCTTAAGGTAATTTGTTTCTACGTAACTCTCACAATGTCAGCAGCAGTGTTGATGTTTCCTTCCGTAAGCGTAGTAACTGGAGCACCGGGTCCACTTCCCTCTGAAATTGATTGTCTGCCGTCTTTAAACATTTTAAACCACCTTCGAGCGGTGCTGTTGTAAGGAAGAGCAGACTCTCCATAAGACACCTTTAACATTGTATAGGCCTCAATTGTTGAGACGAAAGCAGAATTTAAAAGCCGCATGTTGTTCCTGTAGTGTTACCTCCATTGCAGTGGTAGGCGATACTGAGCATCTCAGAACTTTTCTCGAAAAAATGGGGCAACAAAAATTTTGGAGGGAGGGTATCAAAGGCGGGAACGCCCGCCTCTGTAGCGTAGTGGTAGAATGTCTGCATCACGTTCAAGAGGTCCCAAGTTCGAATCTCGGTCAGGGCGAGTTACCTGGATAAGGTTTTTTCCGAGGTTTTCCCTTATCCAGAAAGACGACTGTCGGGTAACTCTAAGCTCTATGGAACTCGGACTCATTTGAGCATCATTTCACCCATTCCATTCATCGTCCGATATGACTTAACGTTGGAGGACATAATATTAAAAAAAAAAAAAAAAAAAAAAAAAACAGGCGGGAACCAGGAGTAGCAATAATGAAACTACTACGGAGTGTTTGTTTCACGTTAAGGTAACAGAATATAATAAGACTGAATTTTAGTACGGAAAATTATGACTGTAAAAATTATGATCATTCTTTATTGAGCAGCCCTCGTATAATTTGAAAATTAATTAATTGCTTAAAATAATTGTTTTTAAGAACATTACTTATGAGACAATTTCTATATAATTTATTAGGCCATTGATACTAAGTGTTAAAACACATGACTTTAAAATATTTAACTCTGTTTTTGAAATAACCAGAAGAGTAAATAAAAATGCTCTGTATATAAGTATTGTGTATTAGTATTTAATTAACGAATTAATATTTTAAAATTTTTAAAAACTACATCCTATGATATATAAAAGTTAACTAAATGTTTTCTAAAAATGAATTAAAGTTATCTGCATAAAATTTGAACCAGACTCATAGTTGTGTCACAGCAATATGTGACGAACTTCTTTAAGCATTTAGAAAAGAACTAAAAGACTTAGAAATTTCACTTGCAAACAGATTTAATTGTTTTTAGGTAATGTTTAATGAATTCAGTGTATTTATCTTCGGTGGCAAAGCTTTTTTAATCTGTCCTGAATATGTTGTAAAATGAATTTCAATATTTTCATAATTTTTTACACTACTCAGGTATTAAATGACGCTGTACAGGCAAGTGTGCAGTGCTTAGGCCAATTTTTCGTTGCAGTAATACTTTTTACTTTGCTGGTACGAAGAGATAAAAGTTGAACGGGAATGTGATGTCAGAGATAGCATTCTAGATACGCTGTGGCAGCCTTTTTCATCATGGCGGATCACTTAAAGCGTCAATACTTGCCAAATATTGCGGGAACTTCTCACTAACTGATGCGTAATATTGACGCTGTATGCCCAGCGGGTTGAATTCTGCAGTGGACGTCAAACGGCGGTTTGCTTTATGTTCGCTGGCTTTGACCTTGTAATTGGACCGCCTCCCTTGCTTGTGTGTGGGGGCAGAAAGAGACGGAGCATTTAGATTAATCTCTCTCCTTCCTCCAATTTGCTAAATCTTGTTATATTGCTGTTTTCGAAGAAAAATGGCACAAACTACAGTAGCGCCGCAACCGAACAGGCTTATAGAACAATATATAGTTTAGTTTGTTCAGGATGGAAGATACAAAAACCCAATGTGTTACACCCACATCAGAGATTATTTGTGAAAATTCAAGATGTCTCTTTTATTTGTCATGAAACTATCTTAAACATACATATGGTATTTCAATCAAAATTGTGAAAGCTAAAAATTTTAAAAATGTTCTGCATATGGGGTAGCTTGGAATGGCGGTATTTTTAAAATATTTATGTAGTATCCTTGCAAGATCTTATCAAGAACTTACAAAGTTTAGTATTTTTAATATTTATTGTTTAGTTTACCTGTTCGCAGCTACAATACCACACACAGAAAACTCACACAGAATGCTTTCTAATTTTGTTTACAATCAGAGAGTGTCAAAACGTGTATTTCAGGGTGGAAATAAACACTTACGCTAATCACTATAAGTACATACTAGAGTTATGGAAAGCGAGTCCAATATGTAATCTTGTAGAGTAAAGGAGACATTCAGTAAAACATTTTATTTTGAATATATGGCACTTCTACTGTTACAAAATGACAGTGAGTCGATGACATCAAGGATAATAACGGTAGGACTATGTTTCGTCTTAAAAAGCAGATCCTGATATGCAAGTAGAATTAGCAATTTGATATTAATATGTCTGCATGTATATGTGGTTCTTTATAAACATCCATCTTAGGAACATTGTTCAAATCACGTTTGTAATTTCACAGAGTCACGCAGTGTTGTCACTATTTCCTACAACGTGATCGGTTTGATATATCTCATGATTTAGTTACTATTGTTGGAGACGAACCTCCTGTATTTTCAAGCCTCTTGAATGTGCTTAATTAACTGGTTATCTTAAAAACATTTAACTCGTGCAGTTAAACTAATAACCATGTAAGTGTTTTTGAATATTAATTGTTATTTTTCCGGAATTACATGATTTCTACATTTTAATATTTGAATTTTTACACTTTGGTAATCTCAGTTGATTATTCCTATAGTTGCTTTGAATGTTATTTTTTGTATCAAATATGTACAGATATGTGGACAGAGAGTGGCGTTAATGACCTCAGAACTTTTGTCCTATTAATAAACTTTCGCAAAATGTAGACATTCATTATTTTATGGAAAATCCTGGGATCCTTGTAGATCCCAGCATTCCATTCAATATCTGGCGTGAAAACCCGATTTTGTTAAGAGGCCTCTTTATCAGGCTTAAGATTCTTTTACGTACCCTGAATTTACGACACAGGACCACCGACTTTACTCCCTTCAAGATTTATGCCGCAGAGGGAGCGTGTAGGGAAAAGGTGTAGTAGCAACATTACAAAGAAATTAATTGTCAGTCGTACCACACATAATTAGGAGTGATTTAAGAATTTGTACTTGAAGAAGAAGATATGACTATATAGTAAAGTATTCATGGGCAAGTGGACCCGAAAACTTCATCGCTTCCTAGGATTCTCAAACTTTTGGAACGCATATCAATTTGGCGCTTCATTGGCAAGCTAGCGCCCTCGACATATGCGACCCAACTATCATCACTAACAGATTGACGAGAACTATCTTTCGAGTCAAGACTGTTCTAGCATGGAACGTTTCTGCAGTAGTGTTTCTTTGGGGGGTTTGAGGAATGTAGTATGCAAAAGCAGGTACCCAAAATTATATTAGGTGTAAATTTCAAAAGTTTTCTAAACGTGATATAAGTGATTATGATATAGTATCTCATTCACCTACATTACGCACATGATATTTTGGAGTTCCATTATCATCCACAATAATTAGTGATGCATTCGTATGTTACTTTCTTTTCCCACAGTACGTTTTACCCTCTTCAGGTCAGCAGGTCTGCACACGAATTACATTTAATCTGTTTGCTTCCTTCACACTTTATATTGCGTGCTCTAGAACAGTAAGAATAAATCACAAATCATTCTGCCCCTTCTTTTGTTCTTTATGCTTTTGCTTAAAGATTTCGTTCAGGATTTGGAGTACCCTTGTAATAAGAGTACTTGTGCATTTCAAAAAGGAGCAATTCCATTCCTATTTCGAAGAAGAACGTTTATATTAAGACATGTTCAAAGTCAATATAAAAGGTATAGGATCTAATATAATACTAGACTTATTGAAAACACTGATAGAGGTATGAATCAGGAGAAGCGAGGTTCTAACCTGAACAGGTGACAAACTTCAGCTGCCGAACAAATCAAAGATTTTCGCCTTCTTTTTTTCCGGTTCCGCGGTCACCAGGCGAATTTTACTTTAGATAATGTGGTACAGACAATTTTCTATAGCTCCTTTCATCGCTAAGTTGCATTTCCTTCTTGTTCACCGCTAACATTCTGAGTATGCTATGATTCAAAGTTTAGTGGTTCATCTACAAGCTACTTACTCAATGCACTCTCGGGCGTAATAATCCTTAGAATGTCTTCCTTCGGAACGGAAGTAAGCCGGTGGTTTCATGTCGTAGATTTACGTCACGTAACCGAACCTCAAAACTAAAAGAGGCCTCTGACTAAAATTTGGTCTTTGATGCCCAAAATAGAATTGGAAATACTTAAAGTTTACTCCATACATTTACGAGAGTGTTTGTTTAATTTTTGTATATGTGATAGAACTACAGAAACAGTTCCAAAATTAAAAACTTTGAATAAAAATCAACTGAAGATGGTATCCAATTTATAAAATAAAATTGACAATAGCTATTAATAAATATTATCTTTTTAAAAAGTTACTTTTTAGAAAATTGGAGTAACAGAAAGTTGCTAAAGAAGTTAAAAAATTTCACGATTAAATACTAAATATAAAACATCTGTCCTTTTGCATTAAGCCCAATAAACCTTAATAAAGAATATTTATGTTTTATGTGTCGGTGTATTGATGAGGTAGATTTTTATTTCTTATACTAAGTACACTTTTTTCTATAATTCAGGAATAAAAACTTGGATAAATTTCAAATCCTCTTGGTAGTTAAGTTCAACGCATCTTGAGGAATAAAGCGCACATTTTTACAAACAAATCCTTGCTTGGAGAAAACATATGTTTTCTTTACATATTCTCAAAAGTGATAAATGTTATTGAATAACATCCGATATCGGCTTAAGGAATTAAACATGTATTTGTTTTTCTATAATTATAGTGTGAGGTGATCTATTTAATGATTGAATATCTATTTAAGTGACAATCTATAAAGTATAGGTATCCACTTTAAAGTTACGGACGTGCTTATTTGAGGTCGTTAGGACATGGACAACTGAACGGGAGATCTGCAATTGAATTTCCACCAGGATCATCCTTGACGAGGTTTTCCTCAAAGTTTTCAGTCCTCATTAATGGCAAATACTGTGAAAGGTATCTGGTAAGTCTGGAACTTCCCTTCCAAAACTTTCTTTCAGTGTCTCCGCCTGTGGTGCCATATGAAATAAGATCAAGAGTTAAATAGAAATAAAAAGCAGAGTTATTAAAATAACGAAGATGAAGATAATAAGAGCAATAATTAATAATAATCCTATGCCCCTATAGACCCAATGGGCTTAAGATTGCCAACCCGACCACTTGTCTGACACCCACGTTGCAACAATAATTTTATAGAAGAATCTTGTTGCGATGCTCTACGAGTGTATTGTTTTAAAGGCCCAGGTCGGGAAGCCATCTTGTAGCGGGATTACTTGGGATGAAGGTGGATGCAGATTAATTCTCACCTTTGGTGACGATTTTGAATAAATCTAGGTGTATCTCCTGCAACTCTGGATAATTAGTTGCATCTGTAATTGTTCAGCGATGAGAACGTTTTATTTCCCAGGCTCGGGTCAACGAGGCTGATAAATATAGTATTACTGTCTTTAAAGAATAAGTAATACTTTTCTTGTCCAAAGATGGAAATTTAATTCCTCATAGACAATTTTAAATTTTTGAAACAATTACAAATATTATTAATGTAGTCCTTTTACAACAACGACAGATACTATAACTTTTGCTGCGCACACGCTACTTATACATCTTTGATGCACACACAAAATGTTCTCTGCACACACTCGGATAGACAAATATAAGTCTTACCCCTAAGACTTTCGTAATTACGAAGGCTGTTCAATAAAGAATGATCATAAATTTTTTTACGATTATGATTTTTCGCAATAGAATTCAAACTTTTTAAATTCTGTTAGCTTAATGTGAAACAAATACGCCGTGGAAGTTTCATTGTTAGTACTCCTGGCTCCCGCCTGTGAGAACCAGGAAAGTTCAGACATGTTCAGTATTGCCTACTGCTGCAATGGACGTAACATGCAGTTAAAGTTGATGTTATAGGAAGATCCGGAGTTTCTTTCAAACGTAATCACTGCTGATGAAACTTGACTACATCATTTTGATTCTGAGAGCAAACAGCAAAGCTCATTTTGGAAATCTCCTTCATTACCAACCCCCCAAAAGCAAAAATGGTTACTTCTGCTTGGTAACTTATGGTCATCTCATTCTTTGATATTCATGCATTGTTTTATCAGTATGTTGCACCTACACACATCAGAAACTGGACAATACTACAGGGATGTCGTGAAAAAATTGCAAGTCCATATCAGGCACAAAAGACCACATCTCCATGAAGCAGGCCAGATGCAGCACCACAGTAATGCGCAGCTGCATATTGCTAATCTTGTTGCTGAACATCTTGCAAAAATCAACGTGAAGTGCATCCTTCACCCTCCCTATAGTCTGGATTTAGCCCCATGTAACTTTTTTCTATTCCCTAACTTGAAGAAACGCCTTCATGGGAGGCATTATCCATCATCAGAAGCAGTGGTGAAGGCTGCGGAGGTGATTTTGAAGGATGTCTCAAAAATTATTTTCAGCATGTCTTTAAAGACTGGCAGAAACGCTGGGACAAATGCATCGAATTCAGGGGAGACTATTTTGAGAAGGACCATCAAAATTATGAGGATGAGCAAAGGTACGTTGTCAAAAAACGGTGATTATTCTTTATTCCACAGCCCTCGTACAAGAACAATTTTTTTAAAACATTCAACAACTCACCATGATCCATTGCCATGGTTACACCATTAATTACTCTACATCACTTCTTTATTTTATTATAAATACTAATATATTTGACTATAGAAATAACTGCTACAACGTACAATATGGCAGAGGTGAGCAATCAGTCAGTCAATACGGGAAAGTGAAGGGGTCAGCATCATGCTTGCCCCAGACAAGATCGCTGCCTATCGCAATGCCTCACTTTAGTCGCAATGCTGACTGGGCACCAATACTTTATCGGGGACTTAAAATCCGCACCTGCACATCGGTGTGACCGATCTCGGAACCATTCCGTGGCCAGAAACCAGAGCTTCAAGCTCTAGTTCAATGCACCACGTGTAGACGAGGTAAACAATCGCAAATACATGTAGATGTGTAATTCTTTGAAAGTAAAAGTATTAGTGAAATTGAATGCTTGAGAAATGTCTCTAGTTCGACTTTAATTACACAGCAAATTTTTAATGTTAAGTGGATATTTTTGATGTTAATTTTTATAATATGTTAGTGGTATCGGGTTATAAGTACATTTGAACATCCTTAGTATACAAATTAATATATCTATCAAATTAGTAATAAGTTCCTATGATTAAAGAAAGAGATAAATTTATCCTTTCGATTTCCGTTTTGTAGAACAGGTGTGAGATTAAATTGTCCATTTAATGCAGCAGGCTGGGTTTGGAATGGTTGAGCTTCCACTTTAATTGCAAGCCCATCTCGTTTAGGGAAAACTGCTGGTGTCGCTTGGGCAGTTTATCCAGCACGTCCTGGAACATGGCAGGAATGGAATGTGTCCGAGAGCGTGTAAAATTACACAGGAGAGTGGCTCGAATATCCAGTCACGTACTCGAAAATTGGATTTGTGCGTTTTATTATGATTTAGGTATATATTTATTACACGCAAGGGTTGCTCCGAGGGCCACTTCAATCTCTTTTTCTGTAACAAGTACATTTCTTTCTGAAACTGCTACCAATTGGAACGCTCGACATCGCTGTGCACACCTCTCTTCTCGAACATCCACAAGCAATCATGAGTTAAATAGCGCAATTTTTAGGGAATATTGCATAGCTGTTCAATGAATTTTGTGAAGATAGTGTGGCAGCACATGTCAATATTCTGCACTCATCCCTCACATGAAGTAAGCACGACATGGAAAGATAAACTACCTTAGATTTTAAAGATATATACACATAAATAATATTATGGATAATTTTAATACTACTGCTAATATTTTTTGTAAATTAAATATAATATTATTTTATTTATTTTTGAAAGGACTTTAATTCTTGTATTATTTGCAATTTTTGTGCATAATGTACGGCTGAATGTATGAGTGAATGAATGAACATAAGAAACAAAAGTTACAAATGTGATTGGGAATAAGAAGTCACTAGCAAGAAAGTTGTGTGCTGAGAAAAGGGAAATTAACTGTTTCAATGCACTTAGTTAAAAAGAAATCCGTTCTCCAAAGCCTACAGAAATCATGACTCACTATCTACATACGAAGTTCTAAAAAGAAGAAAGGGAAACAAATTCTTAGAATTTAATAAGTCATAGAGTAAACATGGTGCATACCGAGCGGGATGGATCAGGCGGTTTCGTCTGTAGCCCGCATTTGGGAGGTACGGGTTCGATTCCCGTGGCCGACATACCTGACCCATGACCTGTTTTTTCGGGGTTTTCCAGGGTCACTAGGCAAATGCTGGGTAGGTTAATTACTCCCCCAAATTTCCTGTCCTTTCATTTCATTTCCATTTTCGTTTGATATCATCTCTCATCTGGTTGTCTCTTTCAGGGTAGAAGTGTCGGTGGGTGTCTCGGCGGTGCATGGCAGGATGATATGCTCTGAAGAAAACTACTTCCTTCTCCGGTTGGTTGGTTACCGGTCTCCGCTCCTCTGCTGGGATTGTTTCCCGTAGGGGAGGGGATCCGTCCCCTTCAGCTGCCGTGGTGCGGGCGCTGCGGACCCTTAGCACTCGTGGTATCTCTGACTTTACTAGAGGAACCTCGGGCCGAACATCTGAGCCCCTCCTTCGGGAGTTGTTCGGATTGGGATGGTCTGGAGGGGGCAGTGGTTCCCGATACCCGTGGGAATCGGGTACGTCTAAGGACGGGGTTGAGGGAAGCCATTAATTCTCCCGGGTACTAGCCTGCAGAGCTAGTAGAAGGTGTGTTAGATCACCAGGCGACCCCACCGAGGTCATATCGGTAGCCTTCACCTTTGGTGTTGGCACGCGTAAGTGGCGTATCCACTTCCATCCCGTCTTGTGTCCTAGGACCAGATGGAGGGGCGCTTGTTAGTAACCCAGGTCTTGTCATATGGAAAGCCCCACGGAGGACGCCGAGCGCCCTTTGGGACAGCTCGGATAACTCCCTGGTTGAAAGAGGCCCGGGTCTTGTTCCTACGGGTTCAAGACTAATGGGAGTAGAACCTCTGGGCTCACCTGGCTCACCTGTTTCGGAACCGCCAGCCAGGGACCTTTGGGGACAACACAACGCTGGGGCGGGTTTTCTCCGGGATCTCCGGTTCCCCTCGCCATCTCATTCCACTGGTGCTGGGGCGGGTTTTCTCCGGGATCTCCGGTTTTCCCCGCCATCTCATTCCACAGGTGCTGAGGCGGGTTTTCTCCGGGATCTCCGGTTTCCCCCGCCATCTCATTCCACAGGCGCTGGGGCGTGTTTTCTCCGGGATCTCCGGTTTCCCCCGCCAACTCATTCCACCGGTGCTCCATCTTCATCTCATGTATCATCAGTGTCATCGTCTGCGATGCCGTATGTAGTAAAAGCGGGCGTTAAACACTACACATTTCACACACCTTTGGAGCTCGGATCGCCTGCCCTGGTACCATTAGGACTCGGCAGTTGGGGTCGTTGACGTCCCGCTGTGTGGAAGCGAGTTCGTTGTCCTGGCCTGTCGTGGGTGGTCTTCATCCAAGTAAACTATAGGGACCCTGTCCTCTGTACTATCATGGCCACCCTCTGTCTCCTTCACCTCATCCTTCCTCTCGGGGGTGCCCTCAATTGGGGGCATAGGAACAATGGGCCCAGCATGCAGGCCTACGTACCGAATCCCCTCCGTAATGAAATCCCAATCCCCTAATCCCAAACATGCTAAATATTATTTAGGAAACATTGGTGGGGTGGTAATAAAGTAAGTGGGATTTCTGTTTATAAAATAAGGTGTATTTTTAAGAATTACATTTTTATGCTTTGTCTTTATCTTAAGAAGTGTTCTATATATGATCGATTTTTAGAGTGGGTAGCGCCGCTTGGGTTACGTATACTTTCCGGTTATTGCAACAGGATACTCCGTTTTCAGCAACTCACGGCAACTTACACTTCTTACAGATATAAAACCTACTTCAATATAACTATTGCTGGATTCAGAAACAGTTTAATTTTGAACAATCAAACAGATCATTTATTGGTTTTCATTAGATTTATCAATAAACCTATTTGTGTTTCCTACATGCAGCCACACATATTGTGATAAAAATATCTAGTTTGTCATTGTGCAGGCGGTAGAAGATTCATCTAAGGTGGAGATTTAAAAGGCAGAATTAAGGGGTTTCGCAAGCTGGTAGATATATTATTAATTTTGACTATCTATTTATTTAATTATCAAAGACTAAATTATTAAGACTAAATTAAGTATATCTTTAAGTACTTTACATTAGTCCAAAAGCATAAATAATTTACAAAGAGCAATGAATAGATTAGAAAGAATGCAATGCATTATGCTTTAAGCATATACACAAATACGAGGCTGATCTGAAAAGTTTCCGAACTAATAAAGGCACAACATGTTTTCATTTTTTTTTCAACATAGTCTCCTTGTAACTCTACACACTTCTTCCAGCGGTGCTCCCATCTCTGCATCCCTTAAAAATAGTACTCAGCGTTCTTCTCTGCAAAATAATTGTTCACGAGGGTGATTGCCTCTTCATTTGACTGAAATCTTTGACCTCCGAGCGCAATTTTCAGATAAGAGAATAAAAATAGGTCGCTTGGGGATAGTTCTACAGAGTAAGGCAGATGGTCAAACAGTTCAAACCGTAATTCGAGGTTTTTTGCCATTGCAACCGCTGAGGTGTGAGACGCTGCGTTGTGTTGGTGAAAAAGGATTTTATTTCTCTGCAAATGTGGCCGTTCTGCCTTCAGCTTGTCAAGTAATGATGCGTAGTATGCTCCTGTAATGATTTTTCCTTTTTGAAAATAATCTATTAAAATAACTCCATGACTATCCCAAAAAACAGTCGCCATGACTTTCCCAGCCGAAAGTAAACAGTTTTTGGTTTTTATGAGCCGGTTCCCCCTTTACAGTCCACTGTTTAGACTGTACTTTTGATTCGGGTGTATAATGGTGTATCCAAGTTTCATCCACAGTAATTAATCGTTGCCAAAACTTGGAATTATTGCACCTAAACTGCGCTAGCAGAGCGTTGGAAATATTTATTCGAACACGTTTTTTGTCTAACGTGGCAAACGTGGCACAAAACGCGCGGACATCTTTCTCATGTCTAAATGTTGATTTAATATGTGACAAACACGTTCTTTTGACATGTCCATAGCCTCTGCTACCTCTCTCACTTTAATTCAGCAGTCATCTAGCACCATTTTATGAACTCTGGCGATGTTTCCTTCGGTAGTTGCAGTTTTTGGACGTACCGAACGTTCGTCTCCCAACCTCTTACGGCCACGTTTAAATTCAGCTGCCCAAAATTTCACTGTGGTAAATTATGCTGCAGAGTCCCCATACACAGAATCCAACTCGTCTTTGATGTGCATAGCAGTATTGCCTTTCAAAAACAAATATTTAATGACAGCTCGATACTCGATTTTGTCCATTTTCATAAAAACACTCACATCAACTCACTCAAACGACTGTTATGTAACAACTGAGCGTCCAAAATGGCTGAAACTTTGGTGAGTAACTGTCAACAGATTAGTTGCCGAAATACACTAGCTTTTATATACGATTGCTGCCATCTTCATGTTGAGATCGGAAACTTTTTAGACCACCCTCGTAAAGCAAATGTTAGAATCCCGTCAGATGGAGGATACTAGTAAATGAAAAATGTTTTAGTAAATATTTTACTTGAATTATCTGGGGTGTTATGAGAGCTTTCTATGTCACAATAACATTGAGATGAAAGTCTGTAGATTTCACATCATTTGTGGAAGAAATTAGGAAGAATCAAAAAGAGAGGGATCAGGTATACACTTTGGGAATTGGGTCCATATGCGCATAATAGTGCACTTAAGTACTTAAATTAAAAATGAAGCTACAAAATTAGATTTAAATATATTTTCAATTAACGACATGATTCGTGAAAGCAAAACAGACTAAAAACTGAAACAAAATGGCAGATGATGGATACCAAAGAAGATTAACATGAATTACTAACATGGAAAAGAAATTTAGATACACCTTCCAAGAACTAGTTCGTTGATAGAGGATAGAATAATGACACCACCTTATCCTTGAAGTGAGGTAGAGAAGTTAGAGTACAAAAAGAATAAGAAAGGGCAATTATACCAAGAGTAATAATACCACTTGACATCCCACAATACCACATAGTAATAATTCATTGTAGATATAGTTGTTATTTCTAAGTCTATTTTAAGGTTTGGTGTCTAATCAGAAACTGTTCTTATTCGTATCAGAACTCTTGTTATACTCTGTTTTCTAAGATAATACTTCAATCCTATAATACTGGTTAAAATATTCGTTTTTACACATCATATCCAAGATATTATACTTAATTTCTACTCAAAAGTTGTTGCAATTTGAATAAAACCGAAATTCCTAACGACGTTTCAAATTTATGTGTTTTAAAGATGCCTGGGACAGATATTAGTACCTACTCCTTAAATGAAGAGCACAGGTTCCCAGGAGGAAAGGGATCAGGCAGAGGTCGGTAGATGGCAGAGTCAGTGAAGTACAGAGACACAAAGCTACTAACAGTTGGATAGATTGTCACCTGATGCAGTAACAAAGTTTCTCAATATCACCCAACGATGGCAACGAAGTAATGGTTTGAGCAGTGACTTCTAGGGAGACAGAGAAAAATGTTTACAATACGCCCGCATCTGTATCATCTGTCCACATCCGCCGGAAGAATTGTTCAAAGTTAAGCCTGGAAAAAGAAAAGGGAGTGGAATTAGAAAGGAAAGGAATCCGTAGCGGCTTCAAAGGGACACTAAATAAATTAAGGGCTTTTCCGTACTTTTTCTAGGTTTTTACGAATTTAGTTCATTTCATTTGTTGTTTGTCTTCTGTAGGTTTGGTTAGAGTTTCAGTGATTCAGAGCTTTTAGAATTTAACGTGGATCAAGGTAATGGCGTGTAACTCCTTCATATAGGAATATTTACAGGATAACGTTAATCTCTAAGTTGGCAAGCATGGATGTATGGTTATCTATGTTCACCTCTAATGTCTAAAGACAAAGATATGTGTCCGTTACCTATGAGGCCATGTTATGCATCTGCTACCTACCGTGGGGGAGGGGATCCATCCCCTTCAGCTGCCATGGTGCGGGCGCTGTGTACCCCTAGCACTCGTGGTACCTCTGACGTTACTAGATGAACCTCGGGCCGAAAATTCGAGCCCCTCCTTGAATGGGAGTTGTTCGGATTGGGTTGGACTCGAGGGGGCAGTGGTTCCCGATACCCGTGTGAGATCGGTTACGTCTTCGGACGGGGTTGAGGAAAGCCATTAATATTCCCGCGTACTAGCCAGCATAGCTAGTAGCAGGTGTGCTAGATCACCAGGCGGCCCTACTGAAGTCATATCGGTAGCCTTGCCATTTTGAAATTGGCGCGCGTAAGTGGCGTATCCACTTCCATCCCGTCTTGAGTCCACAGGACCAGATGAGAAGGGGTCTTGTTAGTCTCTAGGTCTTGCCCTATGGAAAGCCCCACCAGGCGCCGGGCGCCCTTTTGGGACAGCTCGGTAACTCCCTGGTTGAAGGAGCCCCGGGTCCTTGGTCCTACGGTCCAGGACTTATAGGAGTAGAACCTGTGGCAATAACTATGCATCTGCTACCACCTGCTCCAGTGATGAAGTACGATATTTTTCTCTTGGTATGTGTGGGTGGGTGTGAAGATAAACAAGACAAGTTACGTTGACTAATAAATTTACTGGAGACTAGTTTCAGAATTACACTATTTCTTAATATCACTACTGGAAACCGTAGCTACTTATTTATATCAACTAACTTCTGCTGTATTTACACTTTACTGTTTAAAACAACTGTTTGTAATATACGAGTATATGTATAAACATATAAATAAAAGTATATATTTTGCGGGAGTTTCATATAGAATAAAACTTGTTTCATTCCAAGCAATATAGATTGACAGTTGCCATTTAGCCACTGAGAAAACAGATGCCATATCCGATAATTTATTGGATTAGGCTTTATAGCTTTCACGCTTTCTCCCTTTCTATCTCTTTTCCATAACACACTGAGAAAGGGTCTCTCTACGCGAGCTGATCATCAAACACTGAGACTGATTTTTTTTCACAGATGTTTATTACTTTAATTCAATGTTTACATGCTCTTTTTAAAAGTAGCCCCCTCCTACTTCAATGCACTTTTATAGCGTCTGTTCCAGTCCTTGAACACGTGCTACAGACAATTCTTTGTCAGGTCCTTGACAATCACCTCACTTTTCTCGAGCACTGCTTCAGAGTTCTCAAATCGAATACCCCTAAGCTTCGATTATCACCGCTGATGAGTCATTAGTATAATCCTGAAGGCAAGCAAGCTAGCACAGTGTGTGAATCGCCAGGTTTTCCAACACCAAAAAAGGCAAAACGTGTTCCATCTGCAGGGAAAATGATGGTGATCACTTTTTTTTACTGTAATGGAATAATTTACCACCATGCAGTTCCCCCTCACACTATTGTTACAGCAGCATACTACACGTCAGTACTGGCTATACTGAGGAAGCACATTGCAAAGAAACGACCAGAGCTTTCTCGGACTGGGTGACGACTTCATTAACACACTGCACGGCCTCACGTCGCAAATCAAGTCATGCAGTTTCTGCATCGATTCAAATTTACCTGTGTACTACATCCATCTTATAGCTCCGATCTTGCACCCTGTGTCCTTTTTTATTCCCATCACTAAATGCAAAACTTGCTCCGATCTTGCACCCTGTGACCTTTTTTATTCCCATCACTAAATGCAAAACTTAGGGATATTTGATGTGAGAACTCGGAAGCAGTGCTCAAGAAATGTAGGGCAATTCTCAAGGATCTGACAAAGAATGGCCTGCACGTGTTCAAGGACTGGCAGAGAGTGCATTAAAGTAGGAGGGGATTATTTTGAAAAAATCATGTAAGATTGAATTGCAGTAATAAACATCTGTGAAAAAAGGATGTCACACTCTTTGTTTATCAGCCTTCGTAGATTATCCTTTTGTTTATTCGGGGAATTATAAATGTGTATTTTCGGTAATATCTACCACAGGTGATAGGTAATGTAAAAATAGGCTAAAATTTGCCTTTCGACATATTAATAGTGACTTGTTCGAAAACAAACTGGCAGTGAATTCACGTTAAAAACAAAAATCGGCAAATAGACAAACCAAACAAGTTCCACCTTAGTTGTATGAGAGGATCGATTTGAGAATCAGGTGGTGGCGATGGTTTTGTGGTGTGTTCTCGAGCGTTGAGATGCGCTTTCCACATCGCTGGGTTATCTGGCCATGACAGCATAAGGCCGCAGGCGTATCTAGGTTCTCTGATTAGACCACTGCTTTGATTTGAAACGCCCACCGCAAGTTTACCTATTCACTTGACATTACCTGTACATTGGCAATACATGGCACACCTTATGTTTATACCGAATGACGTCGATAATTCCGGCAAAATGTGTACATTTCTTTAATGACTTAATTGTAAGAGTGAGACCCAGTATACTAAAAGTTAAAATTGAGTATTTATGGATGGTCATTAAATGCTTTTATTCTCAGCGTCCCATTTTCTATACTGGATGAAAGGCTCCAGAGATTTCTTTATCACACTGAAGGTTCTTTCAGGTGACGTAAATCTATGACAGCATAGCTCAAACATGAAAAGTAGAATAAATACACAATTCTATGTAGTTCAGCACTTTTCAAGGATGCAAGATTGATTCTGAAGATACTGCAACATTTTTTTATTTTCTAAAAGTGACCCTAACGATTTTAATTAATATAACATATACTTAGTATATCTTTATGACCAATAAAATCTATATCCTAAACTGTCTGGGATATCTTTCGAAGTCCCCTTCATTCTGTATGACTTTTGCATAACTATTAAAGTATAAGAGAGTCAAAATCTTATCTACTACACAAAAATATAGATCAACAGAAAAAACCAAAACGAGCTCTATAATGGGTACGTCAGGGACACAGCCTAATTGATACACCGGTGTGGACAAAACTACGTAATAAATTCTAGAAACAGTATCCATATCAGAACAGTTGAGACAATCTATAATAAAAGTTGTGTACAAATTATTTTAAGATTACAAAAAACCCGGTAAATATAGAGGAATAGCCCTTTCTAACGCCCCCTTAAAGGAATTTACAAGAACGATAGTGAACAGGATAACCGAATGAGTAGAAGAACAACTGCCTGAAAATCAAGTAAAGGGAAATCAGCAGTTACATCAGTAGTGTCACTACTACATATGAGGCACCTTACAAGAAAGAGAAATGGTCAATGTTCTGTTTATAGATTTCACTAAAGGTTTTGACTGCATAGATAGGGAATTAGTAAAGAAGAAACTTGAGGAAACCCTAGGAGAAAATAGCCCATTAACAAAAACTATAAAATCCATACTAAGACAGAGTGAAATAAAGATTGCAGATACCCATAGAGCGCCAGAACCTATACTGCAAACGAATGGGGTACTATAATGGGATCCGCTTAGCCCATGCGTTTATCCTAGCAGTGGAAGAAATAATTTCATACGTGTATGCAGTCGACATGGAGTACGGTCAAAAGACATTACAGAATGACAACAAAACAATAAACATCACGATGTAGTAATGAAGAAACACAAATTTGAGATAAATGTTGGAGCGGTTCCCCTCCTTCTGGGTTGGATTTATATCAAACGATGCGATGACATCTGAACAAGGATTCGCCCCGTCGTGAGGTCTATAAATCCTCTCTCCGGCAACTGCGGCGAGCGATGAGATGTGAAACTTCTCAGGCGTGGTATCGATACAAAATGGATTTCACTTTTGGGTAACTATGGAATAAAATAATTTACACCGTTTCAATTTAATTGGAATTGTATTGCTTGACATACTTTTCTTCCTTACATGCGGCTGTTTCCACTGATGTATATAGCCCTTTACTATATATTAATTTTCTCCTTTTATTTATAAGTGATGCAACAGTTTTATACTTAAATTATTTATATAGCGTCGCGTATTCGATGTATATTTTAAACGATTACTAAACGTTCATAAATGATGAACTCCAATAACTTCTCGTAGTTACAAGAAGTCTTTTACCGAAAACACGTCTACCCTCTTCGACAGTTAAAGCCAGAAGAAAAAACTTAAGAATAAAATCATTGGTTCTTTTTTCTGCTTTTGTTGCTAAGCCACCGGAATACTTAATTCTGAGGGGTCGTACGTCACAATTTGGGATTTCAATAAACCTAAGCATTTGTTGGATCATCTATATGGCCTGCTTGGTTATTAACTTAAGTTGAATTACAGATGGCCATGTTTACCTAATATGTCCATGTATGCAATATCAGCTTCAATGTGCAAAAGACAGAAAAGATGGTATTTAAAAATGGGGGAAGATCACCGGAAGCTGTAGAACTCTTCATAGAGAACATAAAATTAAAAAATTGCACAAACTATAAATATTTAGGAATAACAATGCAAGCTAGCGCAAAATACAATGCAAAGCGCATTACTGAAAATGCAACACAAGCAGTAAGAGCAATTTACGACATAATGTCAAATATCTCAGCCTAGAAGCAGCGATGGCTTTATTCTAAACCAAAATAATGCCAATACTAACTTATTTCTTTGTTTCTTATTGTTTATTATGTATGCTTCAAAGACTTTCATGCTGTAGTTATAAATTTGCATGATGAAGGAATTTATTTACAAGTGTTTGTTAATTATCCAAAATGCTAAGCATGTTTATAATAATATGGCCAATATTTAGAATACAGTAACAGGAAACTATTTCTTAAGGGCACTGGGAGGTCGATAGGTTTCAATAAATCCATTTTTTATTTTTAATGTTAAAAATTATATAATTATTCAGCGTTAAAATGATATATATAACATAGGTTGTCAGCTGGTATTAAAGTCCTTTAATTCGTCAATTTAAACATGGCGACGTAATGATACGCCCACTTCCTGAGAATGGTGCTTAATCTTTGATCGTGATTTCCCAAAACCTTGATTTTTCATATTTTAGGTGCATGTTTCTCAAAACCTATAACAGATATTGACACAAAATTTGTATTGGTTATTTGTAAATATTCCTTGAACACATTCGGCTAACATTTATATTCATGTTATTTATAAAATTGATGAAAAAAATATTCAGTCCTTGAACATATTATCTTTTTTTACTGAAAAATAATTAATTTTTCATGTGCATAGTATAAACTATATGTGATTTTCATTTAGCCGATATTATAAAACTGTATCTTAGGTTACTTAGGATAAAACTTGGTACATGTAGCTTTAAATTGCTACAAGTAAAGTGCAAGTGAAGTATAGGGTGCAATATTTAAATTAAGGACACATGGTGTGATTTATGTCCCATTTGCATGGAAATGTGTGAACGAAATTAAATATTATACAGAAGTTAAATGCACACATCCATATACAGTAATTATACCGAATTTCAATTGCTAATAATGTTTAGTTTTCTATATATTCAAATTTTAATATTAGTAAAAAATAGCTTTGTCTGGGTAAAAATAACCTCCCAATGCTTTTAAGTAGCACGTCAACGTATTATATTAATTTATTTATATGATAGTGAATTAACTAAAATTGGCATAATTTAAAATTTTATTACAAGTAAACAATTTCGTGAAGTAAGATTAGCTTATGACAAGAATTTCAGTGAAATTCCGCTTCAAATTTAAGCTTTGTTGAGAATTACAGGGTTGTATAAAACACATGCTCTGCATAATTTTCGCGTTTTGGTCATTAAGCCTTAAATTAAAAGCTTTAAAAAAGCGTCCCTAGTTATCTCATTAATATCGTGTACGCCAAGGCATATTAAAGTTTTCTGCTTTGTCAAGCATTCTTGTAGAGAGCGCGGGAATCCATTAGCCGCTTCTTTTGCAGTTTCGGACGCGTTCTGTTGGAACACTCTGTGGGGTTAGCCACACTTGAGACTTGCAATTTCACGCTCAGGTGACTCAAAGCACGCATGCGCATCATGTTGTTAGAAATCGCACAGTTAAACAATCCACCGGAAAAATAAAATTGAATACTAGCGAGAAATGAAAAATTACTACAGGTAGTATACATGTAGTATACATATAAGAGTTATTTACAGGCACAAACCCTCACTTTCACTTCACAATGAAATAAATGCAAAAGCTGTATTAGCGAATAAACATACTTGAAACACAACATATTCAACCAAGAATGGCACCAAAACAAGTGACAGGCAACCACGATAGATTACACTCAAGTAGAATTTATGAGTAACCAATATCAAAGTTATTTGTTCAATAAGGTAATAGGTATTTAAATAGGTATTTAAATGTAGGCAAATATGCTGCCGTTGTATTAACAAATAGAAATTATGTAATGGGGAATGTTGAACTGTTCGTTGGCTACAAACTTGGTACAAATTATATATATGGCTAAGGAATAATAAGGAAATACCAAAGTTTAGAATTTTAGGAGCAAGGTTCACTCTGGGCACTTGTCTTATTCACATGTTTTGAAGTTCCGAATTCCGCTGAGTGGGTGAATCAGCAGCTGGAACATTGCTCGCGTGTTTTTGACACCAATGGCGGTCAGAAGTTGACCACACGTATTTTTAGAACTGTGACGTACGGTTACGTCAATTTGGCTTAATATGATTGGGGGATGGATACATAGCGTTCTAATTCCGGACCATCGACGTAATGCCGAGTCGACTCGGTAACGTCATAGATCACCCGCATATTTAAAGATCACTGAGTCTAACTGTTGTTCTGCAAAGTCAGATACATACTCACAGCCTTCAATCCAATACAGAGACACCTCCGTCTCTCAGGCGTTGGCGGATGTCCGTCAATCCGGACAAAAGCCACGCCAGTCTTCTTACTAAGCGCCACACCTCCGCTGACTGCTCCAACCTTCACTTTAGAGGCCGCAGGATAGAGTGGACTAATTTCATCAAGTACCTGGGCGTCCAACTTGATAGAGGTCTTACTTTCCGCGGACACATTAGGGACCTCTTGACACGGGTTCAGGAGGCTATTGCCTCTCTGTACCCAATGATAGGTTCAGTCTCGATGCCAGTCCACTTAAAGTTGCACCTCTATCGAGCGCTGATAATCCCACTCATGTCCTACGCTTGTGAGATCTGGGGCATGGCCGCAGAGAGCTGGCTCGAATATCTTCAGGGTGCTCAGAATAGAGGACCCCGATCCATCTGTTCTGTACGTCGTTCCTTCCCCGTGAGGTTGCTTCACGAAACCTCTCTTCTGCCATATCTGGAGGACGAAATTAGGCGTCGGGGTACAAAATTTTACGCTCAACTTCCAACACATAGAAGCGCCCTGGTTCGGTCTCTAGGAGATTACGACGCAACAAGACGCCGCTTCAGGCCTTTCCGGGTACTCCGTATGGCATGCGGGAACCCGAGGTAACACTGGAGTTAATCTGAGCAGCAGCAAAAGCTGAACTCCACAATCATACACTGAGCTATTTGGCTACAAACTTTACCCCATTTTAATCCAATAAACACCATGGTGTAAAGAAAAGAAATTGTATTGCATCTCGTACAGAATCAGAGGAGCAAGGATAAGCTACCTCATAACACTTCCTCAACAAAATAATCCCACCCCATCATGCATCACCAAAATTTCAACCTGCGGTTAAACCCAAAACCTGGGTGGGTACGCAGCAAAAACCTTTAGGCTGTTAACAGCCTGTCAGTACCTGCGTTGCGTTTTATGGAGGTCAGTTGTTGGGGTCAGTTCTTGCCAGTCAGTACGAATCCAGTTCAGGTCAGCTCACGTCGGTCACGTCGGTCACGTCATGTCGCCCTCCAGTGATGGCTACACCTACGCATCCTCAGCCACACATGAAACACCGCACCATTAAGGTAAGCCTTTAGAAATCAGTAATATGTTGTAGTATCACTATTTTCACCCCTAAGGCTATTCAGGGCTAAAGGAATGTCTTGCAATACCTCTGTACTACCAATCAGAATCAGTATCCAGTAAACGGGGTTAAACATCGATCATCATACTAGCTTGTATTGTTCCCGCTTCCGGAGTTCTTATCCTCTACCTCTTCTCTACCTCCTAGCTCCTAGCTTGCGGTACCATTTTGCCATACTATCTGGTCCCCCATCCTTCCAGCTACGCTCCTAGTTACTGGGTAGCTTGGACACCCCTCTTCTGCCCGTCCTGTACAACCTAAACCTAACGCAACAGTATTAAAGTTCAAGACTTCAAAAAATGAGACACCAAGATTTTCAAGAAAAACTCCTCATCCTGAACTATCCTTTACCTGGAATATTTTTAAAAGTTTTTAGTATCCCAAAGTTTTTTCAATGAGTTTGATTAAAATACTGTAATTTTATGGATATTTAAACGATAAGTAAACTGTAAATCCTGAACTTACTGTGTAACGTAAGCGCGGGCGATTCGGATTAGCGGTCGCCTCCGATTAATTTTTCATGGTAGAGCATTGTTGTTGGAACGACCTCTCTGGGCGAAGACTTTAACTACCTGAGACAGTTGGGAGTGCATAATACGATTGTGTTTCTTCAGTCTAAGTGAGAAATCGGGCTTCTTTTCAGGAAATAAGGTATGTTATTGCTCAATTTGTGGCTTTTTTCTTATTTTTATGTTCATTTAAGATATAATTATAACGAATGCGAATTGAAATTACTCCAGAAACTTGTACAGTAAGAAACTAAGGCTCTTTCAGATCCACAATCCTTCCTGTTGTTATGATGGCTACTTAATCAGTGCTGCAAACGGGAAAACATAAATATCACTACGACACCTGGTGAAGCTTATTAAGGTAAGGCGGGGGATTCAATTTGTTTTTCAATTTAGGACCTTCAACATTAAGATATTTCATCGCGAGGGCTACCCGAAAGTCCGAAAACTCGGCCTCTATCAAACCGGGAGCGATGGAAAGCTCCGGGGCTGTTTCCATGGGGCAATACCTTGAGTCTAAAAAGCCCCCCCCCCCACATCATCGACAACAATGTCAAGATGGGTGGAAGTGGATACGCCACTTACGCGCAACCCCTCTGGAAAGACTACCGAATAACCTCGGTGGGGCAGCCTAGTGATCTAGCATACCTGCTACTAGCTCTGGAGGCTGGTAAGGTCTGTTTAGTTAACCCGTGTACACGTCGGCCTCTGCCTTTGACGAACCCTTATAATCGTTTTACAACCCCGGCGCTCCTTCTCCCAGACCTTTCTGCAAGGTTGCCACCTTTCTCGATAAGTCATGGGCATCGTACCAGGTTTCGTCTAAATAAATTATCTTATGTCCATTACTGTAAAACTTCCTTAGTTTTGACGATGTATAGCCAGGCTACAATTCTACTGGATTCCATAATAACCCTTATCTTATTCAAAGTGCGATATTTGAACCCAGCTCCTTTAGGAGGCCGCGCAAAGTGTAATGCCCATAAGGAAAATCACAAATTTTATGCAAATGTGCAACCAATTCGTGTAAGGTGGGCGCTCTCCCTTTTGCATAGAATCTATAAATTTCTCGACGAATTAAATCGCATGTGAAATTATCTACTTTAGAGAAACGATTCCTGTTGTTTTCACACTTGATCGGCGTCTTTGGTATTCCTTTCGTCACAATATTTCCTACTGTATTTCTGTGAATACCCAGAATTTATCATCTGGTTCATTGCACGACCCCTTACCAAGATTATTTTTCAGCATATATTTATGTGTTCAAAACAAGCGCTTGAATTTGCTTAGAAACAGTTCCCGTTATAACTTTTTTTAGGCTTTTCTAGTAATATAACTCGGCCCAGTTATTCACACTGTGTTCACTTTGATTATTTTCACGTGACTGAAAGTTATTTACTACTTCATTTGCATTTACCACTGTATTTCCCTCCTACGGTCTCCACATTGTGACACACAACGAATTTCTGCACATAATGAAACAGATCAACTGGAAGTTGGAACTTTGGCAACTGAGACTCCACGTGGAGTAGACATGCGACTGTCACTTCGAGAAAATCAGGGTTGCTATTGGTCCTCAACGACAGTGTTCCACTTCTGAAGTGTAGAGATAGATTTATGACGGTCATTAGTGGGCGGGAGGCTCAGGTTCCTTTGACTCCAAACTGCACATGCGTTAACTAGACAGACTTTACTCGCGACTTTTTAGGCAACCCTCTGCCCCCTCCTGGCGGCCGAAGCCTGGCCGGTGGTACCTGATCTCACGCGGGTGTCGGGAATACACTGCCCTATCGAGTCCAGCCTAATCCAAACAACTCCCATTCGGGAGAACATTTAGAAATATCGGAGGATGAATGAAACGCGTGAAATGATGTTCAGAGGAGTGAATAAAATGAATGGTATCACGAAATCTGTGTGGCACTGTGGGAAAGAAGCAATTCATATGTGGAAAATGTGTGTGTAGAATGCATAAATATATAAATATACAAGTGAAGAAATGTGTTAATATATTTTCTCATGATTGCATTATGTACAGAAATTGAATGTTCCACTGTTTTTATTTCCATTCCAATGCGTCCGCTATGTCAATCTTACTCATCCTTCATTTCCAGAATGTTCAGAGTTCAATATAGAGCAAACTGTTTCATATTTACATGAAAAATAGGGCTTATGTGAAATATTTTGAAACAATTGATCCGAGTCACCCATGACTACCTTATAACCCGCGCCGTCGCCTTCATTTGGAAGGCATATTTTATACATTTTAGCTGGTAAAGCTTATGAGATCGGAAGCAACCGTAGAATAGTTTATTGGTTTGAATTTTCAAAAGTTGTTCATTTTTAAGTCTCTCTCACGATGCCATGTCAAGAGTTTGAAATTCCACGGTCAGTATGCAGAGATGAGTTTTTAAACTTAAAGACTGTACTTAGACTTGTAGCCAAATGACAGAGGACTATAACTATTTGTTTTAGCTGGCACCTGGATTTAATTAAATCTAGATACAATATAGGAGAGAAACGGCTGCTTATAAACTCGTGCACGAAACTCTTATCTCACACAAAGAACTAATGGTTTATACTTCATATTTATTTTTGCGGCCATCATCAAGTGAGAGTGAACATCACACAATAAAGAGCACATCCAGATGCCCCCATAAATGTAGACGGTAAGAAAGAATACAAGAGGCTCTTTGAATTATGAGCAACGATACCCCAACAGGCGTCACCCAGCCCACACCAGGTTTGATGAGACGTCCTAACAAACTCGCAAGTGGACTTGCATACTTACCAAGAATTCTACACTATACATAAAATGCACCTAAGTTGCTATTTTGAGCATATTGAGTAATTGCTCTCCTACCGAGTGGAATGGTTCAGGCGGTTTCGTTTGTGGCCCACATTCGGGTTCGATTCCCGTGGCCAACCTACCTGACCCATGAGCTTTTACGGGGGTTTTCTCGGGTCGCTAGGCTAATGCTGGGTAGGTTAATTACATCCTCCGAATTTCCTGCCCGTCCATTTCATCTCTATTATCATCTCCATTATCATCTCTCATCTGGTAGTCTCTTTCAGGGTAGAAGTGTCGGAGGGAGTCTCGGCGGTGCATGGCAGGATGCTATGCTCTGAGGAAAACTACTTCCTCCTCCAGTAGGTTGGTTGCCGGTCTCTGCTCCTCTGCTGGGACAATTTCGGGACCACCTGCCTGGGACCTTTGGAGCTCGGCTGCTGGGCTCGTTGCCATCTCACAGTAGGGGAGCGTGTCCGTTGCCCTGCCCTGTGGGGAGGAGTCTCTATCCAGGTAATCTGTAGGAACCCTGCACTCTGTACCTTCGTGGCTCCTTGGTTCGGCCACCCTCTGTCTCCTTCGCCTCTTCCTTCCTCCCGGGGGTACCCCACTTGGGGGCATAGGAACAATGGACCCAGCATGGTGGCCTACGTACCACCTCCATAATGAAATCGTAATCCCAATCCTAATTCCTCTCCTACTGTATCAGATCCCTACTAACTACGTGCTCAATCGTATTTGAAGGAACGTGGTACGAAAGCAAATAGATATATTTTATTACAGAAATATATTAACATAATTATTCACAACCTGTGTACAACAATATGACCTACGTGCCTAAGCATTACAAGAAGGCCTTGTATTACCCGTTATTAAACACTAATTTGCTTACAAACGTACAAAACACCTTCTTTTGTTTGTGGTAAACTTCTGAGATATAACACAGAAACGTGTATCATATCAGTCTGTTTGAGTATATTCTGTACTTATCAGTATTAAATCTTCTCACATAAGTTTTACATGTTACACAACGCAGATAATCTTCCACAAGGGAATTACAAATTGCATGGTGCCTTAAATTTCAGAGTTAGTCCTTTGGTGGTGTAATACTGCGCACCAAATGTGACCTCATCGTGGAATATATTGCAGATGAGATGCGTGCAGAAGACTTCCACTTGGTTCTCAAGTCTCTGGAGGAAGTAACAAAGATACCTTTGTCTGAAGTGCAGAAAACCTCATCTCCTACCTGCACTCACGGACACGGGCGGAGAAGAAAGGCCCCAATTTACGACCTTTTAAAACTTTATCCTCAGAAGCTAACTTCTATCCCGCAATGGACCCTTCTCCAGCTTCCGCTTCCTTTCTTTTCGCTTGTAGACTCCACATTTCCTTCTGCGTTTAAGTATATTTGCCTTTCGTCGAGGAGCACGTGTTTAGGGAAACTGCTTTATAAATATTTCGTTGAATAAACGAAAGCTTCCCTTTCCCCTGTCTCGCTCTTGTTCTTCATCTGTCTCGGGTGTATCCTGATTGCATTTTAAACTTCATTTACCTCGTTCCATCGCAGGAATACATCCTGGCGCGAAGACCAAAAAGTTTAACGAAGCAGAAACACTGAAGATTCTATAACATTAAAAATTCTCCTGACAGAAGTTCGTTGATTAAGTTGCTGCTTGTAATTTACGCGCGAAAATGGAATACTTTGAGATGAAAGTGTAGTTTATGATAGATCTCATCCCACTGAAAAAATACGGTATGCTACAGAATTTAGGCTCTACCTCCCTCACAAACGTATTCTAAAGAAATATCTTGCTACAAATGAGACCACTAGTTATTTGAGTATGCGCACCTCTGCGTGGTAAGGGGTAAGAACATCTAGAACCAAAGATGCTGATAGTCGTGACCTTGTTTGCTACAGCAGTTATCTCTGGTATACTCCACGCCATTCACTCAAAAGAAATGTATGATTTTTGTCACTAGAAGTTAAATCATTACATTGAAATTCAAAGATATTTCTGTCACATATATCAATTATTAGATAAAATTAAAAACAAGCATAAAATATGTGCAGTCATCTGTTTGATCATGCATATTCAAATCGCATGAACCTTATCCAATTTTCAGTGGAACAAATGAAAGTAATAAGTATATTGTAACATAAGTACGCCACATGCGGCAAATGCTGTTTAAGTGACAGCTATAAGGAATGATTTATACAAATATGCAGGCTGTTTCAAGACGACACCGAACGATTATAGCCGTTGCGTAGTTAATGACGTAACTAGTCCGAATTTCGATGTCCCACTTGTCTCATTACATAAGGCATTTAGTTTTGGTTAACTTTATATACAATTCTGTGATATTGTTCTCTATTATTTTTATTATTTAATGCTTCTATCCTAAATTTTACTAACATTAATTCGCTATATTATTTTAATCATTTAATATTTTCATCCTAAATTTTACTAACAATAGCTTCCCTCTAAAAGGTTTAAGTTGCATATGTCCATCAGCTTGTTTGTCATCATGGACTGCTATAATGGAATTCTGGAACACGTTAAACACTCATAAGCAATAACTAACAATAGCTTCTTTACTGCCTTTTCATAAACCAAAGAAATTCTGAATAGTACCAAGTTACTGCGGAGTATGCCGGTATATTTACAGTTACAGCCCTCGGTACGGGTGTGATCTAAACCTGCGAACTCCGTCAGCGTGAGGCATGCTCGTTGTTCCTTTCACTGCCTAATCCACATTCATTGGGGAGCATTCTTATGCGGCTGAATTGGCGGTAAAAACTGTTTATATATGTTCCCGTAGGGGAGGGGATCCGCCCCCTTCAGCCGCTGTGGTGCGAGCGCTGCGGACCACTAGAACTCGTGGTACCTCTGACGTTACTAGAGGAACCTCGGGCCGAACATTCGAGCCCCTCCCTGAATGGGAGTTGTTCGGATTGGGTTGGTCTCGAGGGGGCAGTGGTTTCCGATACCCGTGGGAGATCGGGTACGTCTCCGGACGGGGTTCAGGGAAGCCATTAATATTCCCGCGTACTAGCCAGCATAGCTAGTAGAAGGTGTGCTAGATCACCAGGCGGCCCCACCGAGGTTATATGGGTAGCCTTCCCATTTTGAAGTTGGCGCGCGTAAGTGGCGTATCCACTTGCATCCCGTCTTGAGTCCACAGGTCCAGATGGAGGGGGGCTTGTTAGTCTCTAGGTCTTGCCCTATGGAGAGCCACATGGAGGCGCCGGGTGCCCCTTAGGGCAGCTCGGTAACTCCCTGGTCGAAGGAGCCCCGGGTTCTTGGTCCTATGGGTCCAGAACTAATGCGAGTATAACCTCTGGCATTAACATGTCTATATGTGTCACATAGAAGCTGAGCAACTACTTCGGTATGTTCGTTAGGTGTCCTTTTGAAACATCCTGTATACCAGCGCAACAGCAAAATCTGTCTTAACCACATCACTAACATAAGAGGTGGTAAATGTACGCTCAAAATTTTAAGAAGAATCTCCAAAATCCTAACTGGTTTAGCAGATGTCCTTACTGACCACTCTCAGGCCTATTTGGCTACAGGCTGCAGTTTTACTGTTACCTAGCAACAGTTAATCCTTGGTTTGGAATCGTTCGACTATGTAATTGATAAATCATTACATTTTGGATATTTTTTTTACTAAAAGGTGCATAAATTTTGTACCGATTACAATCAAATTTGAAATGTGTTTTATTTAAAACTCCTATAAAGCTTAGATAATCGATGAAAATTAATCATTTCTTCAAATTAGCCGTGTATAGGCTAACTTTCTAGATGGATGTAGTCAAACTGAAAAATTCAATACCACGGCCGGGATTTGAACCGCAGATCTCCTGGTTTCCGTCCAGTCCCACTTACCCATTGAGCTACCCTGGCCAGCGTACCGTCCTGACCTTAAATTCTCCAATTGACTCATACATTTTCCCAGTAAACCAATAGGGGCTCTAGTGTTCGTGATACACCTTTTGTGGCGACTTACTATTGTAAGTACTTGAGTCCCAGGCTTCATTGTTAAACTCTTATTAAGTGCTCTGATTTAAATTAATGGGCAAGAGCGACTGAACGGAAACCAAGAGATCCGTGGTTCAAATCCCGGCCATGGCTTTGAATTTTTCAGTTTGACTATATCTGCCCTATACAGGAGTTTTTTTCTTTAAATCCACGACCTCCAACGTTAAGTCATTTCGGATATATATGAAATAATGCTCAAATGAATCCAGTGGTCTATAGAGTTTAGAGATACAAGCTGCCCCGAAAGGGCGCCCGCCGCCTCCGTGGGGCTTTCCATAGGGCAAGACCTAGAAATTATAGATCCTATTGATGATAAAATATTTCATGAAATATATGCATCAGGATAATCAGAATACCGTCGTGGTATACCTGCTAAACCTAAGAAATGTTGTAACAAGCCCCCCCCCATCTGGTCCTATGGACTCAAGACGGGATGGAAGTGGATGCGCCACTTACGCGCGCCAACCCCAAAGGGGAAGGCTACCGATGTGACCCCGGTAGGGCCGCCTGGTGATCTAGCACACCTTCTACTAGCTATGCAGGCTAGTACGCGGGAATATTAATGGCTTCCCTTAACCCGTCCGGAGACGTACCCGATCTGCCACGGGTAACGGGAACCACTGCCCCCTCGAGTCCAACCCAATCCGAACAACTCCCAATCAGGGAAGGGCTCGAATGTTCGACCCGAGGTTCCTCTAGTAACGTCAGAGGTACCACGAGTGCTAGGGGTCCGCAGCGCCCGCACCACAGCAGCTGAAGGGGACGGATCCCCTACCATACGGAGGGTCTTTCAGGATAAGGGAAAACCTGAAAAATCCCTTATCCGATAGCTCACCCTGACCCAAATTCAAACTCGGGACCTCTTAAACGTGAGGTAGACACGCTACCATCTGCGCTACTTAGGCGGGCCTCCTATACAGAATAATGTCCTTCGCCTTGGCGTAGTGGGCAAGAGCGTTGTGCTTTGGTTCCTCGGCACGGAATGCACCCGAGATCAGTTTCACCCTTTGGGAGGTGTGAATTTTAAGTGCTGGGTATAGAACCTGTTTCCACTCAGCATCGTGAGGATATTGAGGAGCTAAGATAGGTAGCCAAAGCTGGTCTATAAAACCAAATTACCGGCAGGGTGTGCCGTGATGCTGACCACATCTCCTCCCCTTATTCTCCTCTGTCTTTCGCTGGCTTGCTTGCGGGCTGCTACTCCATGGGTTACGTTTATATTATACAGAATGGGAGAAACGTTATGGACAACATTAGAGCAGTATTTTGAGGTAGAAGCACTTTGTCGTAGATGTATAAATACGGAAGTGCGACTGAACATAGTCTGACTTTATGAAATATCTTCATTTGCTAGTTGAAGGTAATATTTACTATGTGCCTACAGCTGTTTACATCACCCAAATGTTCACTATTTTGCACCGCTATCACTTTTGCTGAGAGATGCAGTAAAGTTAATCCCGGCTATGCAATGATGAAGTTTATAATGAATCTGTACATCACAATTTAGCAGTAGCGGTCTAAAAGCCACAGGCCAATATTTCTAACGGCGCGCCCCATGTGGTTTGTCGGGGGACGGTGGTTTATCTGCACACCATTTTGTGCATATTTGTATTAATGTATCTTTATCCATTAAATCCATGATATAACCATAGCTGAATACACCTACGTGTGTAAATTAATCCATGTATTTGGATTTATCTCAAAGTAAAGGCTCACAGAGACTGTACTGCAAATACAATTACATAAATGAAGGATACAGAGTTTAAATAAAGTATTGGGATAGCTACTATAGAGTTACTGAATCAAAAATATTTAATTTATAATATATAATAAATATTTGCACATTATTTCACCGATTTTCTGTGACTAGTCCCAATCCATTCCTTCTATACTGGAATTTCTCATATCATTTTACAAAATAAACCATACTTCTTAAACAGATTGTCCTTTTATTAAGATATATTTTGGTAATATACGAGGGCTGTTCAATAAAGAATGATCATAGTATTTACGGTCATAATTTTTCGCACTAAAATTCAATCTTATTATATTCTGTTAACTTAATGTGAAATAAACACGCCGTAGTAGTTTCATTGGTTCCCGCCTATGAAAACCAGTTAAGTTCAGACATGTTCAGTATCGCCTACCGCTGCAATGGAGGTAACATGCAGTTAAAGTTGATGTTAGAGGAAGATCTGGAGGTTCTTTCAAACGTAAACACTGCTGATGAAACTTGGCTACATCATTTTGATCCTGAGAGCAAACAGAAAAGCTCAGTGTGGAAATCTCCTTCATCACCAACCCCCCAAAAAGCAAAAGTGGTTGCTTCTGCTGGGAAAGCTATGGTCATCTCATTCTTTGATAGTCATAGAATGGTTTATCAGTATGTTGTACTTGCACACACATCAGTATCATCAATCTTATTATATTCTGTTAGCTTAATGTGAAACAAACACCGTAGTAATTTCATTGATGGTACTCCTGGTTCAAGCCTGTGAGAACCAGGCAAGTTCAGACATGTTCAGTATCGCCTTCCGCTGCAATGCATGTAACACGCGAGGAACAACATGCGGCTTTGAAATTCTGCTTTCGTCTCAACAAATATTCTGTTGAGGTCTATACAATATTACAGGAGGCCTATGGAAAATCTGTTCTTCCCTACAGCTAAAGAGGGGAGACAATCAATTTCAAAGGAAGGTGGATCCGGTGCTCAAGTAACTGCTCTTACGGAAGAAAACATCAAAACTGCTGCTGCCATTGTGAGAGTTACGTTAAGACGAATTACCTTAAGATCACTTTCTGAAATACTGAACATTTCACTGGGTGCCACCCACACGTTGGTGACACAAACATTACACATGAGACGTGTTTGTGCGCGATGGGTTCCAAGACTGTTGATTCCCGAACAAAAGGACATTCGCATGCAGGTCTGCATGCAGTTGAAGTTGATGTTAGAGGAAAATCCGTTTTTTCTTTCAAACGTAATCACTGCTGATGAAACTTGGCTACATCATTTTGATCCTGAGAGCAAACAGCAAAGCTCAGTGTGGAAATCTCCTTCATCACCAACCCCCCAAAATAGCAGAAGTGGTTGCTTCTGCTGGGAAAGTTATGGTCATCTCATTCTTTGATATTCATTGAATGGTTTATCAGGTTGTTGAACCTGCACACACACCAGTAACTGGACAATACTACAGGGATGTCCTGAAAATATTGCAAGTACATATCAGGCGCACAAGACCACATTTCCGTGAAGCAGGCTGGATGATGCACCACGATAATGTGCGGCTGCATATTGCCAATGTTGTTGCTGAAATCTTGCAAAAATCAACGTGAAGTGCTTTCCTCACCCTCCCTATAGTCCAAATTTAGCTCCAGGTGACCTTTTTCTATTCCCTAACTTGAAGAAACGTCTTCGTGGGAGGCATTATCCATCATCAGAAGCAGTGGTGAAGGCTGCGAAGGCGATTTTGAAGGATCTCTCAAAAAATGGTTTCCAGCATGTCATTGAAGACTGGCAGAAACGTTGGGACAAGTGCATCGCATTCAGAGGAGACTACTGTGAGAAGGACTATGAAAATTATGAGGATGAGTAAAGATACATTGTCAAAAAAATTGTGATCATAACAGCCCTCGTATATTTGAGCTTAAAAATATTTGTGTACAGAGATACAGCTTCTGATTCACTAATTTTGCGGGTTCAACCGGCGAAGGATGATGGACTTTTGCAAACGTAAACATCCTTAGCATGGTTTCCTTCGAGCACCTAAAAGAGCTTTAAGGCTGATAAGAGGCCTGTGAGCAAAATTAAGCAGTGTTCGACGCTCAGTATAAAATGGGTGTTTGAAAACCGCAGCAGTTGAGAATAATTTGTGAAAAATGCCTTACAGTTTTTGGAATGTTGGATTCGGTTCTGTTGGTGGAGGTAGGAATAGAGAAAATTCACTTTTGAATCAGGCATAGCAGTACTAAAGCACGCGTGAATGTTCATGACCCATCACATGTGTGTTCTGCTTTCTCACCTCAAGTGGTCAGGGGCATTTTGAGGATGCAGTATCACAAGACGGCCGTATTGTCACTTGCCTTCGGTTTTTGGTGTTTTAGGGGTCTGGGTTCTGGTAACGCTTTATAAAACCAGGCATTGGTTTGTGTCTGTTTACTCGCGCAGTCGCTGTATATTGTTCTCTACCATCATATTTACATGCGTAATATAGCTTACTTTGGCCTTCCCATTTCTGTGTTCCTTTGTTCCGGAAGTTACATGCGATTACTGATAGAATTAGGATTACTACGGAGGAAGGATGAGGTGACAGGAGACAAGGAGTGGCCGATCCAAGGAGTCACTAATTGCAGAGAGCAGGGACCTACTGCTTAGCAGTTGGAAACTCTCCTGGCAGGCCATCGTAACAGGTAACCTACCAACCGGAAATAGCCTATCGGAAATAGCCTATCAGGTCGTCCCGGACACCAGAATCCGCCCTACCGGAGGAGGAAATGCTTACCAGGAGCATATCATCCTGCCATGCAGCACCGAGGTAACTACCGACACTTATACCAGAGGCCACCAGATGAGAGATGATGTGAAATGATAATAGAGATGAAATGGGTCAGTAGGTCGGGCAGGGGAATCTAACTCAGACTTCCCGAAGCCGCCTGAGCCATTGGTAATTTTTAATAACTTCACTTTAATTTCAAAGATGTAATAACGGGTTCTAAACCGATATATGGGCCCTTGATTTGTACTCAAAATGCACATTTTATTTTCCATAAGACTACCTTAAATCATGGTGTTTTAATCGCAGTAGTTAGCCATTTTTTTTAGGGAATGAAAACCATTTTGAAAATATTCTATATGAACGGCCTTTTCTATAAAATGTTCGTGTTACGTCTCTGGAAGATTTTGAATTTAAATATAAAATTTGGTATGTAACAGACTTTTCGCTATTGAATTATGCTGTTCACACACCACACGAATTTTTTTTTCTAAAAATTTAATTTTGGGTTCATATACTCTTAAAATATTTATTTTCGTTGAAACCTTGAACATGGAGTTTTTGTGTACAATACACTACTACCTCTACTTACTCTATGCACTGAACGAGTGGGATGGCTCAGGCGGTTTCGTCTCTGGCCCGCATTTGGGAGACCCGGGTTCGATACCCGAGGCCGATCTACGTGACACATGGGTTTTTCCAGGGATTTTCCCGCGTCGCTGGGCGAATGCTGGGTAGGTTAATTACATTCCCTGAATTCCCTGTCTCCCCATTTAATCTCCATTAACATTTCATATCATCTCTTATCTGGTGATCTCTTTCAGGGTAAAAGTGTCGGCAGGAGTCTCGGCGGTGCATGGAAGGATGATATTGTCACCCGAACATCAGAATTCCCGAGAGAACCAGCTGGCAGGTAGGGGACAGACGAGAAGCATTAAGACCACGCCTACCCACTTATCTGTGTAGCGCTCATGGAGGGGATGGTTAGAAGAGCATCACTAGCCAGTGTACCTTCTCTTTTCCCTCCCCCTGACGTCTGCAACAATCAGGGTGATGTTCCGAGCCGCGAAGCTTCCAGAAACAGGGACCTTCCTATATAAGGGCTGCAGTGGACGAGCCAGTTGAGTTCTTGGCGAGCAGCCGTGAAGAGCGCAGTGCTAGAGAACGGACTGGAAGACTGCATACGTGTATCATAGGAGTTTTTATTAAGCTCTGGAGAGAGTTGTACGTAATTGTGTGTGATTGCGTAATTGGAGTGTTACGTAAGTGTGTGTGATACGTGATCCTGCTGTGATTTGTAAGTGAACCAACTGTAATTCGGTGGAAATAAAGATCATTTTGAGTTTGTGCAACTGGAATTTTAATTTCACGAACCCAATAAGTCATAATATGCTCTGAGGAAAATTACTTCCTCCTCCGGTATGTCGGTTGCTGATTTCCGCTCCTCTACTGGTACCATTTCGGGACTGCCAGCCAGAGATCTTTGGGGCTAGGATCGCCTGCCTGGGACCCTTGGGGCTCGGCTGCTGTGCTCGTTGCCGTCCCGCAGTAGGAGAGCATGTCCGTTGTCCTGGTCTATCCAAGTAAACCTCAGAGACCCTGCCCTCTGTACTGTCATGGCTCCTTCGCCTCATCCTTCCTCCCGAGGGTTTCCCAATTTGGGGCATAGGAACTATGGGCCCAGAATGGTGGCCTACGTACCGAATCCCCTCCGTAATGAAATCAATCCTACTCTATGCAGTACGAAAAGTAAAAAAGGTGTACAGAATGTTCACTTTCAGGAAACAAAAATGCAGGATGGTAAACTAGGAAACAGTGAACTTAACAAAAGCAAATCTAGGAATCGGACAGGTATTTTTTCAAACAAAACATGTACAGCTAACTTTGCATCATGGTAGCTTGAACTTGTTCAAAAAATAACTGTATTATCTTCAGTTCAAGTTTAGTTTCATTGTTCCTCTCTGGAGAAAGTCCTAAGAAAACTATATCATTCAGTTACATGTGGCGCACAGGGTAATTAAAAGTTGAACCATTTGCTGGAACGCCCACCAGCGGTTCCAGATTTACTTTTAATGGGTCCTGGGGAAAGTTATAGGATAGGAAATGATGATTCTTACTTGCACAGTTTCAACGTAAAGTCTACAGTGAAATCTTAATATTACTGAGGTATACAGTTACTTAAATATAGCCAGTTGTTTCAGAATTTAAGGTTGGTTAATTTTACAAGACATTCTATAGTTAAAAATATTGAGTGTATTTTGTATAAACGTTTTACATAAACTTGAGTTTAATTTGTTTTAGTCGACATACTCAGTGTTTGCAAATTTAAAAATATTCTAATATTTTCAATTCAAAGAAATATATTTAAAATTAAACTACAGTTAATTTAGTCAAATCTGGCAGATTTTTAAGTAGATAAATGTTTTAGCTTGTTGCACTCCTCTGTCTTTCAAATGAGGTATAATTTATCCTTATACTAGATACTGTGGATAATGGTTACATATTACTTTATATAACTCTACATAATATGTTTGATAGCAAAATGGTTTTTAAAACAGTTCACATTTTTAAGTTTTTTTTCCCTAAAACGTACTCGCTCATTTGGGCTCAAGTCTACTACATATTCTGTCAAATATGAGTCCTGCTGTGCTAAATAGTCTTTCAGAGAAAACTGTTGCAGGTGGAATACAAAAACGTTTAGTGTTTTTTTTTCCTAGTTTTGGAAATTTTGAATTTATTTTCCATTAATTCAATGCATTAGAAACAGGCGACCAATCGTCGTTTAGAATGCAGTGATTTCTTCTTGGTAGCTGTTAACAGGCTGTGAAGCTGACACACGATTATTTTCTTGTACGAGGGCTGTTCAATAAAGTATGATCACATTTTTTTTAACAACGTATCTTTGCACATCCTCATAATTTTGATGGTCCTTCTCAAAATAATCTCCCCTGAATGCGATGCACTAGTCCCAGCGCTTCTGCCAGTCTCAAAAGACATGCTGGAAACCAAGTTTTCGAGAGATTCTACAAAATCACCTCCACAGCTTCTGATGATGGATAATGCCTCCCACGAAGGCATTTCTTAAAGTTCAGAAATAGAAAAGAGACACATGGAGCTAAATCCGGACTATAGGGAGCGTGAGGGATGCACTTCACGTTGATTTTTGCAAGATATTCACCAACAACTTTGGCAATATGCGGCCGCGCATTATCGTGATGCAGCATCCCGCCTGCTTCACGGAAATGTGGTCTTTTGCTCGTGATGTGGACTTGCAATGTAGTATTGTCCAGTTACTGATGTGTGTACAGGTACAACATGCTGATGAACCATTCCATGAATATCAAAGAATGAGATGACCATAGCTTTCCAGCAGAAGCAACCACTTTTGCTTTTTGGGGGGTTGGTGATGAAGGAGATTTCTACACTGAGCTTTGCTGTTTGCTCTCAGGATCAAAATGATGTAGACACCTTTCATCAGCAGTGATTTCGTTTGAAAGAAATTCCAGATTTTCCTCTAACATCAACCTTAGCTTCATGCAGACCTGCATGCGCATGTCCTTTTGTTCGGGAATCAACAGTCTTGGAATCCATCGTAACAAACACGTCTCATGTGTAACGTTTCTGTCACTAACGTGTGGGTGGCAGCCAGTGAAATGTTCAGTATTTCAGAAAGTGATCTTAAGGTAATTCCTCTTAACGTAACTCTCACCATGGCAACAGCAGTGTTGATGTTTTCTTCCGTAAGAGCAGTAACTGGGGTCCACCTTCCTTTGAAATTGATTGTCTCCCCTCTTTAAACATTTTGAACTATGTTCGAGCTGTGCTTTAGGGAAGAACAGACTCTTCGTAGGCCTCCTGTAATATTGTATAGGCCTCAACTGAAAATATGTTGAGACGAAAGCAGAATTTCAAAGCCGCATGTTGTTCCTCGCGTGTTACCTCCATTGCAGCGGAAGGCGATACTGAACATGTCTGAACTTGCCTGGTTCTCACAGGCGGGAACCAGGAGTACCATCAATGAAATTACTACGGCGCGTTTGTTTCACATTAAGCTAACAGAATATAATAAGATTGAATTTTAGTGCGAAAAATTATGACCGTAAAGAAATTATGCTCATTCTTTATTGAACTGCCCTCGTATAATTTTGCTGTACAGGTACCACATTTCTTGTAGTTTCTCAGGCTTTGTAATGTTCTGCCCGCGACAGTAATGTTTTGTGACTTCAGAACAAAATATAAATTGCTGAATCACCAACAAATTATCGAAAAAAAAACCCGAGCTAATTTTCTGAAGTATCGATTAATATCGATATCGTGAGTATCGAGGAACCTTCGCCAGTTTTCACCTATTCTTCTAAATGCGTATTCCAATTCTGGCACCAACATCAATATTTTATTCTGTTCTCTTAATTCTTTGCTGTTTTTATGTTCACATAAAGGCATACTGATTTTAGAAGCACCATTTCTGACAATTCTCTCCTTTTATCCCTTTTTGTAACTATTCCAGTCTGTTCCCCATAAAGTAATATTTTAAATCGATTGACCATATTCGTAAAATTTAATTGTATTTTCTCCCCCCCCACACAAAATCATCTTATTTTGCAACTAGTACATTGATAGTTATTGAATTTTTCTTCAATGTTTATGTTTTTGGGTAAATAGGACTCCCACATTATTTTATACATTTAACTACCTTTTAATAAGGATTATAATTGCAGAACCTTTTTGCGGAAGATAGTGGATGTTAAAATGTAGCACTTTCTGGTCCCCTACTTCTGTGTCGCCAATTAATTCCATAACTTGCATAGGTCGCTCGTAATTTTTTAAAGCGCTGAGGGTATTGATATGCAGTGGTAGAGAATGGAAACGCAGCAGGCATTTTATTGCAGTTTGAAAGTGATAAAACAGTTCCTGTATGCTACAGACAGGATGTCTGGATTCTCCCTTCTAATGATAAGCATCATCTAGGGCAGACGGGGGAGGGTGAAAGGGAATAATAGGTTGGAAAAACCATAAAAGAAGACATTTTACGGGAAATGGTCTCCGGTTACAAAGCCACCTCTACCACGTCATAAAAATACTCGCCAGACTGGGTTGCAGTAATTGCGCTTGGCTTTGATCAGCGCACCGTACCAAGAACTTGCACGTGTTGCATTGCCAATCGATACTTTGCCAATATACCTACTTCGTTATTTTAGTAGAGGGCTTATCACCTGCATTCTATAGCCTGTTACGTAATATATTTTCACCGTTCTCTGCCTTTCGTAGGTAGAGGAAGCGTTGGATTTTACACAAAACTTAGTACCTACTTGTACCCATGTGTTTCTGGAAATTCACATTTTAGATGACTCGAAACTTCCTATTGATGACTCTGTAACCACCTGTAGAGAGGGAAAATCTTTTATGCTTCTGCCCTTTAAGAAGCGTCCTCTTAGGAGGGACGGATGAGGTAAAAGAAGACAGAAGGCGGCCAAACAGATGACATTATAGAACAGAGTGTAGTCTTTCTTGAAGCTCATTGACTATGTGTAATACAACCTATACACTTCCTCCCTGCAGATTTGCAGTCACTGGAGACCTTGGTATCCATAGACTGCGCCACTGAGGAATGTATATATTGCACAACGCACCCTTTTTCCCTGTCATGCAACGCCGAGACTTACGCCGACACTTCCAACCCTGAAACGACAAAGTAGGGTGAAATGAGAAAGGAGATGAAATGAAGAAAGAGGAGTAAGAAACGTTCCCCTTGCGAATGTGACCCGGGGAAAGCCCTAAAAAACCCATTATCAAGGAGGCATCTCTATAAAGTGTAATGCGCCTGCCTCGGTAACGTAGATGGTAGCGTGTCTGCCTCAAGTTCAAGTGGTCCCGAGTTCGAATCTCGGTCAGGGCGAGTTACCTAGATAAGGCTTTTCCGGGGTTTCCCCTTATCCTGAAAGACGAATGTCAGGTAACTCTAATATCCAATGGATCCCGGACTCATATGAGCATCATTTCACCCATTTCATTCATCGTCCGACATGACGTAACGTTGGAGGACGTAAATTACACAAAAAGGTATTTCTTGAAGCTCATTGACAATGTCTAATACAACCTATACCCTTCCTCCCTGCAGATTTGCAGTCACTGGAGACCCGGTTAGCCATAGACTGCCCCGCTGAGGAATGTATTACCCAGCGCACCCTTTTTCACTGTCATGCAACGCCGAGACTCCCGCCGACACTTTCGACCCTGAAACGACAAAGTAGGATGAAACGAGAAAGGAGATGAAATGAAGGGAGAGGAGTAAGAAACCTTCCCTTGGGAATGCGACCCGAGAAGCCCCTAAAATACCTATAGTCAAGGAAGCATCTCCACAAAGTTTAATGCCTGACCCAAAATACTAGGTTCCGAATTAAGGACCAGCATCTTTCAAGGATGAAAATCAAAGATTTCTGCAATATGTTCCCATTTTTATAAATGTACAAAATGTTTAAAGAATATCTATGACTGAAAATTTGAAAACCTGAACTAATAACGCTAGCTTTTTAAGATTTATACCACAGATGTAACTTATTGCAAGTATGATACTGCCCAAAGTTTGTCAATCTCACTTTGATAGTTTGGAAAATATGGTTAAATTTATTTATTTTTGGCTACGTCACCTAAAAGGTCCCTTGCGGCAAAATAACTTAAATTTTGGTCTAATATTTTAACAACAGCTTCACCATACTTCCATTTTTTGAACTTGCTCTAGGTTCCTCTGTCTCAATTAATTTAGACTCCAGAAATTTTTAAACATATGAATATGGCATTTTTGCCCAAATTTTGAATTTTTGTGTGTTTTGAAGTAAAGAAAGTGTACTTAAATGCATCTCACAAAATCCAGGGCACTTTCTATCCATTGTGTCTCTATGAACGGTTTGTAGTAAATTTCCTTAGTCTAACACTAAAACTGTTACGCAAGGAACTTCTTAAATAATGAAAAATTATGAAATTTTCAATAGCGAGAAAACAAGGATAAAGAATTAGAATTCATATCTAACACTAGCATTCACGTAACTTTCAAACCCGATTAGATCACTTAAAATGGCTTGCAGTTGCTAACTAAACATTCTTTGGATTCAGGAAGGCTTACAAGACTAAAAAGAGGAAATGGTGATATTTTGAAAATGTTCATGAAATTTCACTTATACATATCCTTAAAATAAAAAAAAATATGGTATTTTATGTCCACCTGGCGTTTGCTCCTCTTATAAACCATTACTGTTTTATCTACTTGTTTACAGAGATGAAGTTTTGTAGAAATGTTTTCATTACAAATTTCGTTTTCAACACCAATGGATACAGAAGGGCATAGTGATAGTATAGTATTAAAAAGATAGGTCATTGTATGATGTCTTTAAATCCACTATTTCCATGACCAGAAAAAATAAACCACTTTAGCAATTCAAAAAGTCTGACATTAAATTTGAGCTCTTGCAAAATTCACTTTGAAAGTCTATAATACAATATTATTTATAGCGTTGAAATTGTTGTGGGAACAGCCATTTCCAAATACTGGGGAAAACTAATTAAACTCGCAGGACAGCAGTGCTTCCCGAGTCAAGGCCTACGTCCGGCCGCTGCGTCCTCCACCTCTATCTATTACAGGCTCTAATAGTGGGATGAAGTATTGAAGGGTGAGACGTGGTGATTGCCCGATTCCTAACGATTCGGAATATGCAGACTGAGGAAACATGAGTCCCTCATTTGGCCCCTCAGGGACATGTTAATGCTTAGTCACCCCGACGCAGTTTCCCAGTCCAGGAAACCTACACTCTGTTATAGTCACGCTGCTAGAACGGTTGCCATGGATTTATCTTTGTTAAAAGATACCTCTCAGATAACGCACTGATTACTCCACGTGAAGTGAACATCCATCTGTCATATGTGATTCCTGAGAAACCCATTGGTTGAAGTGATGAGTTCATTGTTGCTTAACACAGTCTGTCAAGGTACAGACTGTATCTTGAGTCACACCCGCTCTTCCGCTTGGTAAACAGTAGAATACTTGTATAGTCGCGCTGCTCAAACGGTTACATGGCTTTATCTTTGTTAATAGAAACCTCTCAGATAACGCCTTCCTGCCCTGTGTTAAACACCAATGAACGCATCACTTCAACCAATGGATTTTTTTTTTAATTTGTAAATTACGTCCTCCAACGTTAAGTCACATCGGACGATACATGGGATGAGTGAAATGATGCCCAAACGAGCCCAGGGTCCTTAGAGCTTCGAGTTACCCGACATTCGTCTTCCAGGATAAGGGAAAACCCCGGAAAAACCTTATCCAGGTAACTCACTCTGGCCGAGATTCGAATTCGGGACGTCTTGAACGTGAGGCAGACATGCTACCACCACGCTACCGAGGCGGGCTGAATGGAATTCGCAGGTATTACAAACGACAGATAGATGTTCAGTTCACGTGGAGTAATCAGTGCGTTATCTGAGAGTTATCTATTACCAATGATAAATCAATTGTAACCGTTTGAACAGCGCGACTATATTACATGGCAAAGCGAGAAAGCGTATCGTGCTAAATTCGCAACACAGAGATGTTTACCTCAGCATATCGCAAACACAAGATCAGTAAAGTATATTACATGGCAAAGCGAGAAAGCGTATCGGGAAAAATTCGCAACAGAGAGATGTTTACCTCAGCTTATCGCACATACCAGCGAGTCCAGAATACTACATGGCAAAGCGAGAAAGCGTATCGGGAAAAATTCGCAACACAGAGATGTTTACCTCAGCTTATCGCATATACACGGTGAGTCCAGTGTACTACATGGCAAAGGGAGAAAGCGTATCGGAAAAAAATTCGCAACACAGAGATGTTTACCTCAGCTTATCGCACATACACGGCGAGTCCAGTGTACTACATGGCAAAGCGAGAAAGCGTATCGGAAAAAAATTCGCAACACAGAGATGTTTACCTCAGTTATCGCACATACACGGCGAGTCCAGTGTACTACATGGCAAAGCGAGAAAGCGTATCGGGAAAAATTCGCAACAGAGAGATGTTTACCTTAGCTTACTGCACATACACGGTGAGTCCAGTATACTACATGGCAAAGCGAGAAAGCGTATCGGGAAAAATTCGCAACAGAGAGATGTTTACCTCAGCTTATCGCACATACCAGCGAGTCCAGTATACTACATGGCAAAGCGAGAAAGCGTATCGGGAAAAATTCGCAACAGAGAGATGTTTACCTCAGCTTATCGCACATACCAGCGAGTCCAGTATACTACATGGCAAAGCGAGAAAGCGTATCGGGAAAAATTCGCAACAGAGAGATGTTTACCTCAGCTTATCGCACATACCAGCGAGTCCAGAATACTACATGGCAAAGCGAGAAAGCGTATCGGAAAAATTCGCAACAGAGAGATGTTTACCTCGGCTTATCGCACATACCAGCGAGTCCAGAATACTACATGGCAAAGGGAGAAAGCGTATCGGGAAAAAATTCGCAACACAGAGATGTTTACCTCAGCTTATCGCACATACACGGTGACTCCAGTATACTACATGGCAAAGCGAGAAAGCGTATCGGGAAAAATTCGCAACAGAGAGATGTTTACCTCAGCTTATCGCACATACCAGCGAGTCCAGTATACTACATGGCAAAGCGAGAAAGCGTATCGGGAAAAATTCACAACAGAGAGATGTTTACCTCAGCTTATCGCACATACCAGCGAGTCCAGAATACTACATGGCAAAGGGAGAAAGCGTATCGGAAAAAAATTCGCAACACAGAGATGTTTACCTCAGCTATCGCACATACACGGCGAGTCCAGTGTACTACATGGCAAAGCGAGAAAGCGTATCGGGAAAAATTCGCAACACAGAGATATTTACCTCAGCTTATCGCACATACACGGCGAGTCCAGTATACTACATGGCAAAGCGAAAAAAAGGTATGTTGAAAAATTCGCAACACAGAGATGTTTACCTCAGCTTATCGCACATACACGGTGAGTCCAGTGTACTACATGGCAAAGCGAGAAAGCGTATCGGAAAAAAATTCGCAACACAGAGATGTTTACCTCAGCTTATCGCACATACCAGCGAGTCCAGTGTACTACATGGCAAAGCGAGAAAGCGTATCGGAAAAAAATTCGCAACACAGAGATGTTTACCTCAGTTATCGCACATACATGGCGAGTCCAGTGTACTACATGGCAAAGCGAGAAAGCGTATCGGGAAAAATTCGCAACACAGAGATATTTACCTCAGCTTATCGCACATACACGGCGAGTCCAGTATACTACATGGCAAAGCGAAAAAAAGGTATGTTGAAAAATTCGCAACACAGAGATGTTTACCTCAGCTTATCGCACATACACGGTGAGTCCAGTGTACTACATGGCAAAGCGAGAAAGCGTATCGGAAAAAAATTCGCAACACAGAGATGTTTACCTCAGCTTATCGCACATACCAGCGAGTCCAGTGTACTACATGGCAAAGCGAGAAAGCGTATCGGGAAAATTTCGCAACACAGAGATGTTTACCTCAGCTTATCGCAAACACACGGTGAGTCCAGTGTACTACATGGCAAAGCGAGAAAGCGTATGGTGAAAAATTCGCAACACAGAGATGTTTACCTCAGCTTATCGCACATACACGGTGAGTCCAGTGTATTACATGGCAAAGCGAGAAAGCGTATCGGGTAAAATTCGCAACACAGAGATGCTTACCTCAGCTTATCGCACATACACGGTGAGTCCAGTATACTACATGGCAAAGCGAGAAAGCGTATCGGGTAAAATTCGCAACACAGAGATGCTTACCTCAGCTTATCGCAAACACACGGTGAGTCCAGAGAACTACATGGCAAAGCGAGAAAGCGTATCGGGAAAAATTCCTAACACAGAGATGTTTACCTCAGCTTATCGCACATACACGGTGAGTCCAGTATACTACATGGCAAAGCGAACAAGCGTATGGTGAAAAATTCGCAACACAGAGATGCTTACCTCAGCTTATCGCACATACACGGTGAGTCCAGTATACTACATATACTACATGGCAAAGCGAACAAGCGTATGGTGAAAAATTCGCAACACAGAGATGCTTACCTCAGCTTATCGCACACACACGGTGAGTCCAGTGTATTACATGGCAAAGCGAGAAAGCGTATGGTGAAAAATTCGCAACACAGAGATGTTTACCTCAGCTTATCGCAAACACACGGTGAGTCCAGTGTATTACATGGCAAAGCGAAAAAGCGTATGGTGAAAAATTCGCAACACAGAGATGTTTACCTCAGCTTATCGCACATACACGGTGAGTCCAGTATACTACATATACTACATGGCAAAGCGAAAAAGCGTATGGTGAAAAATTCGCAACACAGAGATGTTTACCTCAGCTTATCGCACATACCAGCGAGTCCAGTGTACTACATGGCAAAGCGAGAAAGCGTATGGTGAAAAATTCGCAACACAGAGATGTTTACCTCAGCTTATCGCACATACCAGCGAGTCCAGTGTATTACATGGCAAAGCGAAAAAGCGTATGGTGAAAAATTCGCAACACAGAGATGTTTACCTCAGCTTATCGCACATACACGGTGAGTCCAGTATACTACATGGCAAAGCGAAAAAGCGTATGGTGAAAAATTCGCAACACAGAGATGTTTACCTCAGCTTATCGCACATACACGGTGACTCCAGTATACTATATGGCAAAGCGAGAAAGCGTATCGGGAAAAATTCGCAACGGAGAGATGTTTACCTCAGCTTATCGCACATACACGGTGACTCCAGTGTACTACATGGCAAAGCGAAAAAGCGTATGGTGAAAAATTCGCAACACAGAGATGTTTACCTCAGCTTATCGCACATACACGGTGAGTCCAGTGTATTACATGGCAAAGCGAGAAAGCGTATGGTGAAAAATTCGCAACACAGAGATGTTTACCTCAGCTTATCGCACATACACGGTGACTCCAGTATACTATATGGCAAAGCGAGAAAGCGTATCGGGAAAAATTCGCAACACAGAGATATTTACCTCAGCTTATCGCACATACACGGTGAGTCCAGAGTACTACATGGCAAAGCGAAAAAAAGGTATGTTGAAAAATTCGCAACACAGAGATGTTTACCTCAGCTTATCGCACATACACGGTGAGTCCAGTATACTACATGGCAAAGCGAGAAAGCGTATCGGGAAAAATTCGCAACACAGAGATATTTACCTCAGCTTATCGCACATACACGGCGAGTCCAGTATACTACATGGCAAAGCGAAAAAAAGGTATGTTGAAAAATTCGCAACACAGAGATGTTTACCTCAGCTTATCGCACATACACGGTGAGTCCAGTGTACTACATGGCAAAGCGAGAAAGCGTATCGGGAAAAATTCGCAACACAGAGATATTTACCTCAGCTTATCGCACATACACGGCGAGTCCAGTATACTACATGGCAAAGCGAAAAAAAGGTATGTTGAAAAATTCGCAACACAGAGATGTTTACCTCAGCTTATCGCACATACACGGTGAGTCCAGTATACTACATGGCAAAGCGAGAAAGCGTATCGGAAAAAAATTCGCAACACAGAGATGTTTACCTCAGCTTATCGCACATACCAGCGAGTCCAGTGTACTACATGGCAAAGCGAGAAAGCGTATCGGAAAAAAATTCGCAACACAGAGATGTTTACCTCAGTTATCGCACATAAACTGTGAGTCCAGTGTACTACATGGCAAAGCGAGAAAGCGTATCGGAAAAAAATTCGCAACACAGAGATGTTTACCTCAGCTTATCGCACATACACGGTGAGTCCAGTGTACTACATGGCAAAGCGAGAAAGCGTATCGGAAAAAAATTCGCAACACAGAGATGTTTACCTCAGCTTATCGCACATACCAGCGAGTCCAGTGTACTACATGGCAAAGCGAGAAAGCGTATCGGAAAAAAATTCGCAACACAGAGATGTTTACCTCAGTTATCGCACATACACGGCGAGTCCAGTGTACTACATGGCAAAGCGAGAAAGCGTATCGGGAAAAATTCGCAACACAGAGATGTTTACCTCAGCTTATCGCACATACACGGTGAGTCCAGTGTACTACATGGCAAAGCGAACAAGCGTATGGTGAAAAATTCGCAACACAAAGATGCTTACCTCAGCTTATCGCAAACACACGGTGAGTCCAGAGAACTACATGGCAAAGCGAGAAAGCGTATCGGGAAAAATTCGCAACACAGAGATGTTTACCTCAGCTTATCGCACATAAACTGTGAGTCCAATGTTCTACATGGCAAAGCGAGAAAGCGTATCGTGAAAAATTCGCAACACAGAGATGTTTACCTCAGCTTATCGCACATACACGGTGAGTCCAGTGTACTACATGGCAAAGCGAGAAAGCGTATCGGGAAAAATTCGCAACACAGAGATGTTTACCTGAGCTTACTGCACATACACGGTGAGTACAGTGTACTACATGGCAAAGCGAGAAAGCGTATCGTGAAAAATTCGCAACACAGAGATGTTTACCTCAGCTTATCGCACATACACGGTGAGTCCAGTGTACTACATGGCAAAGCGAGAAAGCGTATCGGGAAAAATTCGCAACACAGAGATGTTTACCTCAGCTTATCGCACATAAACTGTGAGTCCAATGTTCTACATGGCAAAGCGAGAAAGCGTATGGTGAAAAATTCGCAACACAGAGATGTTTACCTGAGCTTACTGCACATACACGGTGAGTACAGTGTACTACATGGCAAAGCGAGAAAGCGTATCGGGAAAAATTCCTAACACAGAGATGTTTACCTGAGCTTACTGCACATACACGGTGAGTACAGTATACTACATGGCAAAGCGAGAAAGCGTATCGGGAAAAATTCGCAACACAGAGATGTTTACCTCAGCTTATCGCACATACCAGCGAGTCCAGTGTACTACATGGCAAAGCGAGAAAGCGTATCGGGTAAAATTCGCAACACAGAGATGTTTACCTCAGCTTATCGCACATACCAGCGAGTCCAGTGTACTACATGGCAAAGCGAGAAAGCGTATCGTGAAAAATTCGCAACACAGAGATGTTTACCTCAGCTTATCGCACATACCAGCGAGTCCAGTGTACTACATGGCAAAGCGAGAAAGCGTATCGGAAAAAAATTCGCAACACAGAGATGTTTACCTCAGTTATCGCACATACACGGCGAGTCCAGTGTACTACATGGCAAAGCGAGAAAGCGTATCGGGAAAAATTCGCAACACAGAGATGTTTACCTCAGCTTATCGCACATACACGGTGAGTCCAGTGTACTACATGGCAAAGCGAACAAGCGTATGGTGAAAAATTCGCAACACAAAGATGCTTACCTCAGCTTATCGCAAACACACGGTGAGTCCAGAGAACTACATGGCAAAGCGAGAAAGCGTATCGGGAAAAATTCGCAACACAGAGATGTTTACCTCAGCTTATCGCACATAAACTGTGAGTCCAATGTTCTACATGGCAAAGCGAGAAAGCGTATCGTGAAAAATTCGCAACACAGAGATGTTTACCTCAGCTTATCGCACATACACGGTGAGTCCAGTGTACTACATGGCAAAGCGAGAAAGCGTATCGGGAAAAATTCGCAACACAGAGATGTTTACCTGAGCTTACTGCACATACACGGTGAGTACAGTGTACTACATGGCAAAGCGAGAAAGCGTATCGTGAAAAATTCGCAACACAGAGATGTTTACCTCAGCTTATCGCACATACACGGTGAGTCCAGTGTACTACATGGCAAAGCGAGAAAGCGTATCGGGAAAAATTCGCAACACAGAGATGTTTACCTCAGCTTATCGCACATAAACTGTGAGTCCAATGTTCTACATGGCAAAGCGAGAAAGCGTATGGTGAAAAATTCGCAACACAGAGATGTTTACCTGAGCTTACTGCACATACACGGTGAGTACAGTGTACTACATGGCAAAGCGAGAAAGCGTATCGGGAAAAATTCCTAACACAGAGATGTTTACCTGAGCTTACTGCAAATACACGGTGAGTACAGTATACTACATGGCAAAGCGAGAAAGCGTATCGGGAAAAATTCGCAACACAGAGATGTTTACCTCAGCTTATCGCACATACCAGCGAGTCCAGTGTACTACATGGCAAAGCGAGAAAGCGTATCGGGTAAAATTCGCAACACAGAGATGTTTACCTCAGCTTATCGCACATACCAGCGAGTCCAGTGTACTACATGGCAAAGCGAGAAAGCGTATCGTGAAAAATTCGCAACACAGAGATGTTTACCTCAGCTTATCGCACATACACGGTGAGTCCAGTGTACTACATGGCAAAGCGAGAAAGCGTATCGGGAAAAATTCGCAACACAGAGATGTTTACCTGAGCTTACTGCACATACACGGTGAGTACAGTGTACTACATGGCAAAGCGAGAAAGCGTATCGGGTAAAATTCGCAACACAAAGATGCTTACCTCAGCTTATCGCAAACACACGGTGAGTCCAGAGAACTACATGGCAAAGCGAGAAAGCGTATCGGGAAAAATTCGCAACACAGAGATGTTTACCTCAGCTTATCGCACATAAACTGTGAGTCCAATGTTCTACATGGCAAAGCGAGAAAGCGTATCGTGAAAAATTCGCAACACAGAGATGTTTACCTCAGCTTATCGCACATACACGGTGAGTCCAGTGTACTACATGGCAAAGCGAGAAAACGAATCTTAAAATATTCACAACACAGAGATGTTTACCTCAGCTTAACGCAGACACACGGTGAGTCCAGTGTATTACATGGCAAAGCGAGAAAGCGTATCGGAAACAAATCGCAACACAGAGATGTTTACCTGAGCTTACTGCACATACACGGTGAGTACAGTGTACTACATGGCAAAGCGAGAAAGCGTATCGTGAAAAATTCGCAACACAGAGATGTTTACCTGAGCTTACTGCACATACACGGTGAGTACAGTGTACTACATGGCAAAGCGAGAAAGCGTATCGTGAAAAATTCGCAACACAGAGATGTTAACCTCAGCTTATCGCACATACACAGCGAGTCCAGTGTATGTATACTCTATTCAGATAGAATCATGTCTTCTGGACAGCAATGTGTCATACATAGGCAGGGGCGAGCAAACATCATATAGACACGCGCTGCTTCCAATCGCTTATTTGTGTTTTGTAACTTACTGTACGTCAACGTGTTAATATTTCACACTTCTATTCGACCAGATGAGACCTGATAAGAGAAGATCACAGCCCTGGTCACTTGAAGGTCAATACGCATCAACGATCTCTTGACTAATACGTTTAAAGACATATGAACTGTATTCTGCAAAGCTAACCCCATTTCTTTTGTCATAAACACTCCTATTTTATAAACTGTTTTATTTTAACCACTGTCCTATATACAACAAATGTAAAAACTTTACTGAATCACCATTAAATGTAGAGACAAATATGCTATTACATGTACATTCTAATGTACTTTTAATGGGAGAAAATGCCAAGTGAATATCACGGATATTATGACTGTGTTCCCTAATTTTATAGTCAATTATAGTCAATTTTATAATCCACTCTGCGGTTGCATTACGACTCAGAAATGCTCAAAGCGCGTATTAATTAACTCCTAAAACAACTTAGTGCGATGTTGCTCGTAAGCCGAGGGAAAATCGAGATTTATTCACTAAAACGACCCATATTAAAGGTGTTAAAGGACCACACCCTTTCTAGGTTAATTAGTTGGCGGTCACGTCTAGAACCGTGCATTGATCTTTCTCGTGTTGAAAAGTTGGCCAGCCTCTCTCTCGAGAACCTGCTGCCTGAGGAAAAGTCGAGAAAATTAAAGGCAGGGAGTGAAGGCATTACAGAAATTATTATCTTGCGCGAGAAATATAGTCTATGATCAACAAGCAAATATGAGAAGGAAGTTCCTTTTAAAGGAAAAAAGAAAGAACCTGAACTGTAATATGCATGTCAGTTTCCAACGTAGAGCTACAATGCTCTCCTTAATCTTAAGTGATACTCTTGTCAAAGGTATATCTGCAACTCTGCAGTAGCGACGTGCCATGACAGAAATGTCAACTGAAACTAACCGACTCCAGTAACGCCACAGTTTTCCAAATACTGAACCAAGACAGTGAGACATAAACATTTTAAAGCAGAACCTCTCTACTTCTGTTTGTGAGACTGAACTTGACCTCGAATCTTACATCGTTCCGTTACTGGAGCGAAAATGCTTCGACATTTAATTTAATAATGATGATGATGATGATAAATTATCATAATGATGTTAATGATGCCCACCTCAGTAGCGTAGATGGTTGCATGTCTGCCTCACGTTCAAGAGGTCCCGAGTTCGAATCTCGGTCAGGGTGAGTTACCTGGATATGGTTTTTCCGGAGTTTCCCTTAGCCTAAACGACGAATTTCGGGTAACTCTAAGCTCCATGGACACTGGGACCATTTGAGCATCATTTAACCCATTCCATTCATCGACCGATCGGACTTAAAAAATTAAAGGACGTAAATTACAAAAAAAAAAAAAAAATTGAAAATAACAAAAATGATAATAATGATGGTAATAATGATAAACAATAAATAATAATAATAGTAGGAATAATTTAAATTAAAACGAAGAATGGAAATGAAAAGGCTACATTTTTGTAATTCATGTCCTCCAACGTTAAGTCATATCGGACGATGAATGAAATGAAGTGATGCTCAAATGAGTCCGGAGTCCATAGAGCTTAGAGTTATCTGACATTAGTCTTTCAGGATAAGGGAAAACTCCGGAAAGAACCTTATCCAGGTAACTCACACAAACCAAGATTCGAACTGCGGACCTCTTGAACGTGAAGCAGACACGCTACCATCTACGCTACCGAGGCGGGCAATGAAAAGGCTACATTTCGGAATTCTTCTCCACTTTTGATGCTATACGTATTTACCCTTAAGCATCGGACACAATATAATTTAGAAATACACATCTAATTTTCCATTTTAAAGTTGCAAGCTTTTCGAAAATTCATTTCTTAGTCTTTGGGCTAAGAAATTCGTGTAACTTCCAAACAGAAAACAGTTAAAATTGTCGTATACATTTTGTGTGCTGGGATTGACTCTTGACTTATTCACTAATTGACCGAAAGCAAACTTTGGAAAACTAGGACGTTAAAAGCATTTTTTAAACAATAAAAACTATATAAAGGTATCGTGCACCATGAGTAGAAAATGCAGTTTGTATTTAAAGGAAAAAATATTTTAGAAGCCTATCAAATGAAACCGTCGGATGTGATAAAATAATTCATTTTAGCCCTCAATAAATTGAAAATTAAAAGAGATACATCAAGGAGAACAGTCAAGGTGTAGTGCTGGATACCATTTCCCTTATCTACGAAAATCTCAGGTGGATGGGTTAATGGACAATTATAGGGAATGTGGTTGATCTACTTAATAGAGGCTATAAAGTGAGTTATTTGAAGGAAGTTGTCGGCGTTTGCCAATGTATAATACAATTCTTTCAGTCTTATCACTACAAACTACTTTTATAAAATATCAAGAAGCATAATTTACCTTAAGTCGCTGCTCCCGGATTCGATCCCGTCCTTCGGGTGTGTAGATTTGACCATATCTTTTCCTTGTATCTGTTGGATGACCGCCCACCTCTGACTTGCGTATGTGGGCTTGAGGCTGGCAGTCGGGTTGGCAAACTCAGGTCCGATTCGGCCTGTTACACCGTGGATTATTTATAATTTATTCGTATCTGAAACACAACTCTTTACTTAGTGACTCACTGAGTAAGAAGTCTTTTCTCCTTTGTAATTGTTATTACGAACGCACCTGCGTTTAGAGGCAACTCTGTGATTTCTAAACGTACTGACTTCCAATTACCCGAATCTTGTTGACTGACTTCGTTGGAACGTCTGTCTTAGCATCCCTGACTTATACTCTTCTTCAACCCAACTTACCTACCTAATAATTTTTTACTCTCTGAAAACATTGTAACTAAGTTTTTCACATTGTTAGCTCATTTTAACATATCAAATTATTTATTAAATAATTTATCTATATCATTATTTATTTATTTATAAAATTATGAAAGTTAAGTCAATAAATCTGATATAAAAGTATTAAGTTTTAATCCAAATTGGCCGAAAACTTTAGAAAATAGTTAGTGAAGGATCCTGGTAAGGGTATACTTAAAACCCTAGCCTGCCAATATTAAATTTAATCATCATCATCATCATGATCATCATCTTCCCTCATGCTTTAGGCATTACTGCCTGTTGCAGTCTACATAATTTATTTTATTGGTTCCACTGTTTTCTTGATCTTCCCATGCTCCTCTTTCTTACTGGGTAGAGAGGTAATCTTTCTTTCTCCATGTTTTGTACATGGGTTACTCATTTACTTCTATATTCTTGTACTCTGTCATTCAGGTCGAATATCTCTAGCTCTTCACGTATATCTTCATTTTGTTTGTGGTCATTTTTCTATATCTGGCAAATTTCATTTCATTTGCTTGATGTTTTCTTTTATCTTTTTCAGTTATGACCCATTCTTCGCTGCCATATAGTATTTTAGGTACAGACATTACCTTGTAAAACTTTATAATGGTATATTTACATTCTTTATTTTTTAAATTTCTTTTTATTGGTCCATTTATATAGTTGAAAGTTTCTGGCTTTTTAATTATGTCTTTTCTTTCTTATATGAGATGTAATAACCCAAGTATTGGATCGTCTACCTGTTCTATTACAATTTTTGGATCTAATACTCTCTTTACCTTTAAAAGCCATCAGTTTACTTTTAATCAAATTTAATAACTTCATGAAGTCTTAGAAAATATTAACTTCTGTGAGAAAAGGATCGATGTATAAGCTTGCATATACATATCTTAATTAATTTTAATATGTCATCCTCTAAACTTAGCCAGCCATATAGCGCCAAGCGTGCAGGCCAACATCTTTTTCAGAAAAACATTCACCAGGCTAAAGAGAAAGCTGCATGCCATAAATAACCAGGGGCACCGCAGGAAGCTATAACAATGGTGGACTTTCTAGAAGTTTCAATGGCCGTTTCAAAAGCCAACCATCTGCTTTGGAAACTTTCAAAAGAAGCAATGTTGTGATTGGCCATCCATGGCACCAGTTCACTTTTATATCCAGCAATATTTAAGTATTGTCGCGAACCCGATCGCGATAAGGCGGCTTGCGCACACAAAAAGGAACTGATATGCGAGCAGTGTGGTAATAAGGAGCTTGCATAAACAATTAACGATAGCGCCGTAAAACAAGCGATGGATAGTTTATCACAGAGGTGAAAGACTTGCCGGCACCTATATAGTTACATTCTAGAACATAGGTGTTTTATCTGGTAACATTTTAGAGTAAAGTCGAGAACAATCTAGAATGATCGATTAGGCGTATAAAAAGAAGCCATGGCCAGTGATGAGTCAGTTAGTTGTGAAAAAGAGTAAGCGGAGAGACAGCTGGAAGTGTTATTGTAACGAGAGCTAATGTGCTGTCATTGTTGTTACTGTCATCGACCTTGGAAGACTGTGTATATGTGATGTTACGTGAGAATTAAGCAGTGTATTTCGACGAAAATAAAGGAGATTTTTAGTTTCTGCAACTCGGCCTTTTAATTCTGAGAACCCACAAAGTTACAGTATTGTGTTCAAGCACAAAAGTAAAAGCGACGCTTAGAACAGCTTACAAAATACGAGTATGTTCAGTGACGTCCTAAATCATACGATGTAGTCGCGATGCTGCTGCTATGCAAATGGATTACTAAATTTCTCTAATACAGTAAAACCTGTCTGAGACAGCTCCTCTTATTGGCCGAAAACCTGAAGAAACGGAAAATAAATTTCGGAATGGAGCTATTTCCCATGTAAAATTATATTCTAAGCCGGAACGGATTACTTTATATGTAATGGCTTACAACGTACGTATTTTAAAAACTACAATAATTTTGATGGTGACTGTACTTGCACCGAAGTTCCATGAGTCAAAGAGTCATAAACTGTACAGTCTGATTTTTAAAAGAAGATACGTGAAGGTCATCTGTTTCTCCACGAGGGTGTTGCAATGTTGCCCAGCAGATCCCCTTTCTTTATTCTCTCAACACTCGTAACATAAAGAAGGGTTCGAGTTATCTCACCTCAACAAAAATATGCACAGTTAATCTGTATTAGCCTACTTTAAAAACAGAAATAAGTTGTTCACACATTCATTGAGTTGTAGGGTCTTCACATGTGTGAGTTCTTATAAATAATTTTTGTACTCTGTAACTAACATTCCATACTTACCACTATTGTTGCTATACATCGTAAGTTGACATTCCCTCACTAGTGCGGTAAGTATTTCTCCATAGAAACACATATACGCGATGCACGTTCTAAAATCTAACATTTATCTTCAATTATATTTATTAATATTTCAGCTAATATCTGAACAACTAAAATTAAGATTAATATAAATACACATAATGCAAAAAATAATGTGCAACACACATGTGGTAAGCACATAACGGAATCTCGAGAATTGAAAAAACTCGGTGCAGGCGCTTCGTTTTTTGAAACCTTTCCTCGTTATAAAGTGTTTGCCACATTAGTATCGCAATAGCCAATTTCCCCCAATTTACCTACTTCGGGCAAGGGATCAGGTGGGAGAATTCAATCAAGTACTTGGGAGTCAAGCTGGATAAGGGCCTAACTTTTCGGGAGCACATCCAGGAGCAAGCTCATCGGTCGTGTGGTGCCGTGGCATCACTATACCCTGTGCTTCGGTCTGCGATGTCTGTTCCCCTAAAGTTGCGCCTCTTTATGGCTCTGGTCCTCTCTGTCATGCTCTATGCATGACAAGTCTGGGGTATGGCCGCAGGCTCACACCTGGTACTGCTCCAACGTGCACAGAATAAATGTCTTCGGATTATTTATTCTGTTTGCACAAGGTTCCCCGTGAAACTACTTCACGAGGCTTCATCCCTCCGATATGTGGAGGATGAAATTAGGCGCCGGGCGACAAAATTCTTCGAGAGCTTGCCTCAACATCAGAGCGCCCTAGTCAGATCCCTTGGGGATTATGTACCTCGTGAGTGTCGCTTAAAGCGATACCGGTTACCCCGCATGTCTTGCGGTCATTACCGGTAACCACATGATCTCCATTCCAGCCTAAACTAAATTTCAGCTAATCCAAAAATTTATTCTGGAAAATTCAAAATTATACATACCTTCTTCCTAGTTTATTAACTAATCCACCAGCGATGCACGCTGTCTGTAGCACCCGGTTCATCATTCCCTGAGGAGCAACAAGCTACCTCCCTACACTACCCCCACTTAATCTACACCCGTCATTCTGCAACATCCACATCCCGCCACTACGTAGTTAAGCTCTTCCAAGAGCAGGTACACGATTTGACCACCCTTCGGGCTGTTCCAAACAGCCCGCCAGCATGGAGTTGAGTATCGCAATATATTATTGTTAACGACTTTATTAATTGACATGTTCATATCAACGCCGCCGATATGCCAGAATTTTGACCCACAGGAAATTCTGTTACGTGCAATTATATCTACTGACATGGGCTGTCACTTTTGGATAAAAGGAATAAGCTGTTCATTGATAAGGAGTAAACTCTCTTCTTCCTATTTGAGAATTCTCTAAGATGATACCGGCCCTGTTAGGAATAACATTGGCATAATAACCGCGAAAGTCATATTAAATGCATAATTAAGGGCGGATAGACACCACAATATGAATTAAGCAAAGTTATGACAAATATAGAGGAAAATGAATAAATATACAGGTGCAGAAACTAAACAGGCAATGCCAATACATATATTTTATTGCAAGCACGAGAACCCAACGTCTAAAGAGAGCGAGGAAAATGAACACTTACCCTCACAGGTATTTTTCTTGTGTTGAGCCGACAAAGGGGGCATTGTTCAAGGCTAGACCCTAGTCGCCAGCCGATGCATTGGTCTGAACATGATACGTAATGAGAGAATAGACACCGGGATTTAAGATACACATTTTCAAACATGCTTATGCATTAATTAGCTAGACTGTGGGAAGGTGATGGTTGCGTGGAATACATGTCTCAGAAACTAGAAATTGCTATAAAATTTAAGAGTAGGGATGAAACACAACCTATAAGGAATAAGTAAAATTTCACATGACCCCTAAAGTGTACAAAATTTGGCGAAAGGAAGGGGAAATTTGTGCAATGGCGACGTTTGATGTTTGCTAGGAAAAACACTCTGTTCTGGCGAGTGAAAGGGACAACACTTATTAGTTGGTTATCAAACACACTCTGTTCTAGCAAGTAAGAAACTGCACACATCACAACATCATTAAGACTTGATAAAACTCTATTGTTGAATAATGCTCCGGAAATACTCTGTTGCCCGAAGTAATGCTCTCGACGTTCAGGAACAACGCGTACACAGCTACATACACCACTCGGCGCGCCCTAGTGATTTACAAGTTCACTCGCGACTGTGATTCAGACTAGCCGTCGTGTCACGCGCACAGCAACGGGCAAATTCCAAATCTCGCGCCTAATGTGCGAATAACATCAAGACAACAGTGACGAGTGGAGAGGACAACTTGTATCAATAAACTTGACATTCAACGGTCGTGGTGTCTTCTACGTGATAATACCCATACACTGTCAGGACGCACCCACTCCCTGAAACCCAAAAGAGAGAATCCATGTAGATCTACCCTGAGAAAACCCCCGAAATGTTGTAAACCTCCCATCCGTAGTCCTCACCCGTTCCATATCCTATCATATGAGGTGTTGAGTGCCGGGAGGGCTCAACGAGGTACTTAACGGGCAGTACCGCCTCAAAGAGAACAGACAAATTCTCTGGCTTGAGTATGCAATATAACACCCCAATTGTAAGCTGGGCCATGAATCCTCTAATCCTACCGCCACTACGTCTTGCTTCCATAAAAACGCATTTTAATTGTGTTTAAACAAAGTAGAAATGTGTAGTGTAGTGTTTTACGCTCGCTTTTACTACATACAGCACCGCAGGTGGTGACACTGATTATATATGAGATGAAGATGGAACACCGTTGGAATGAGATGGTGGGGGAGATCGGAGGTCCCGGAGAAAACCTGCCCCAGCGCCATGTTGTCCACCACAAATCTCACTTTGCGGTCGCCTGGGATCGAACCCGAGCCGCCTTGGTGAGAGCCAAGTCGTCTAACCACTGAGCCACGGCGCGGCCTATTTAAACAAAGTAGGCTAACAATACACTGCGCAACTGAATACTCAAGCAAACTCTTGTTTTCCTCATAGAAATAGCGATAACTGACCTGAGGAATATGTGATTCACTAGTGTAAGCAAATTGGCAGCATTTGTTTACGTATCCATAAAAACGACCTTCCCTTCTTACCTGTCGTGTCCCTTGCTTAATGACCTTCACATATCTTCTTTTAAAAATCAGACTGTAATCCTTCGAGGAGAAGGGAAAACAAACGGTTAGATCGCTGAACTCTCTTCCAACACACGTGCTAAGGTTTTGTGGGAACATTGGGTGCGATTTTGGTTTACGGAAAGGCGTTGGGCGTCGTTGTGATGTGGGGAGGTGTTCGAGTTCAGGATCCTTTTCATGTAGGATAGAATGACGGAAAAATACAGGTTATTTTACGGGCTAGCCTCTTGAAGTTCTCCGTCGCAGGGTAAAGTTGAGCATGAAGAGTCTCTCAGGACCCAGCGTTTGAACTGAAGTAAACAATGCTTCCTATAGTCGGTTTCTCTCACACATTTACTGCTTTGCACAATTATACTGTTAGATCGCACTCTTCCTCGCTTGCTCGCCACTACAGTTTTATCGCGTCTTCTGTACGCTTCCCAATTTCGCGGTTCCTACACCTACTCATAATTTTGGTTACTACTCGGTCACATCACTGGGCTGGATCACTCGCGAAGAAGTATCGCGACTGAATCTGTAACAATTGGACACATTAGCAATTGGGCACATGGATTAGCCAACAAAACCGGTTGCAGCTACTGGAGCATTAAGAGGGGCACAGGTATGTTAATTGCTCATTATTTTGTTGAATATCCTGTTTTAAGAGATTCTTAGTCAGCTATGCCTACGTAAAGCATACTGTTTCCGGGGCACACCACGTGAAGGCGATCTCTTATCCCACCCCAAAAATGTATATTTTTGTTATTATAACTATTACGCTTTCTTCATTCTGCTGGAACTCACCAATGACTTTAGTGTTTTCTTGGTCCATAATTTAACTTACATTTATTTACAAGCTCATTCAGAAGCAAAGCGTTACAGGTCTTCAATATTTCAGTTCATTCGTATAAAACAAAATTTTTCGTTAATTTATGCACATATGCAAGAGTTTCCAGATATTTTCTTAAATGTCTAGTTTCCTAAAGGACTTTCAGGCTAGGAAGATAGAGTCAGATTGAAAAATTCAATGCCATAGCCGGGATTTGAACCACGGATTTTCTGGTGGCCGGCCAGCCGCTCTAACCCTTGAGCTACTGTGGCCAACGTGCCGACATGACAAAAGTCCCCAACTGACTCGTGTAAACCACTTAGGAGTTCTCATAAGTCATGTCATCCTTTATCAACTCGATGTTCAAGTATTTGGTCTTAAGGCATCCTGACTGTTGTAATCAAGGGCAAGAGATGCTGATAGTCCTTTCCTACATGTTGAAATGCAGCAGGCGTGGTCGTATCTGAGGACGTCAGGCGATGACAAAACTTCATGTCCTGATGACTTCCCTGTCCGTTGAGTGCGCCCAAACACAGAACGCTATAACAGCTTCACATACACATCTTTGGATTCCTGCCTCCTTCAGTTATTTTCCGGCGTAACTGAGTTCGAGCTACCTTGTAGAACTGATTCCTCCAGATATAATAACCGATTGCCCGTTCCAAACGCTGAGAGTATTCTTGGTGCATTGGTATTACCTGCACTGCGTACCATATTTTGGCTAAAACAAACGTGTTCACATGCCAATTTTTTAATCAAGATGTAAGTTTCGTGTTAACTGGGACTGAGCTTTGCAGTGTGTTCACTTTCAGTTTCATTGCTAAAAGTGATCAAGTACGAGTGGAAGAAAACTTTGAAATTCGGTAATTTTTAAAATCATAGTTTGTGTGTACACAAAATCTATAAAATAAGTTCTCAACATAAGACATTTCCAATGGAATAAAACATTAAGGTTAGTGAAGAACACAAAAAGAACAAACGTCCAGCTAAAGATTTGTTTGTGTGGTTTAAATTGGGTAAAACTCAGATTTATGAGATTTTTTTTGGGGGGGGGGAAATAAAGATGATGGTTAAAGGAAACAGCAGGGCATGTGAAACACATCACAAAATCTACAGAGTAGGACGAGCTTGGTTGGATTCTATGCTGTCGGAACTTGCGCCTACATTAAGAGTTCTGAAACAACTATCCAGGGTGAAATGAGTAGTGAGGTTATAATATGGTGCTGTATTATAAAAGGGGGCGGTTCTCGGGATGATTTGGTGAACGATATTTCGCGAGATGTGGGAGTTAGTCATTTGTCCTACAGCTGCAATATTTCCTATCTCTGGGGATTCCTCCTATTAGGCTGGGAAGGTTGGTAAGAAATAGGGCAGCTGAGATCTTTATCTCGGTCATTCGAGCTTAGGAAAGAAAACTCAGGTTAATAACAAAGAAATGTAAGCTCCTTTACCCTTTTGTTCTTAAGTGAATAGAATAATAAAGTTGCTTCATTATCTACTCTTTCCTTACACACAGTCCGCTTAATTTCTGCACCTTTTTAAAGTTCATTCCGACTTAAATTTCCCCTCTTTAAAAAGCAGCACCTATTGGGGTTGGTGAAACAATTTCAAATGTTTCCTTTATCACAACGCGATAAATCCCGTGAGCATCGACATATAGTGAATCACACACTTCGTTCCTTCGTATCAAAATTTGGAAGACTTAGGTATTGCACATTCCATCGCGATTTATCAGATCTCTATCTCACACCGGAACGTAGTTATGAGTTCCGATTTCTTACCTCGATTTCTGCCTCCTGTCTCTAAAAACCGTTTTCTATCTATGCTCATTATTTCTAACCTGGTCCTCTTTCGTACCTCTCATGTGATATACAGGATGTTAATGAGCTATACAGAAATATTTTCAGAGCAAGTGGAGACATCTTAAAAGGTAATTTGAGACAGGAGACTTATGGCCTGTTGGTTTTCAAATGTGGAATTTGATACGTTTCTAAAGTGCCAGTACGCCACTACTAATAACACCACTTGGGTGCACAACACACGAAAATGGAAAGACGTGTCGGTAGCAGTCCCTATTGCTTTCAAGATTAGATTTCAAGTGAATTGTAAACGAGTTCGAATATCTTTCACTTTTTTATCTTGTTTTGTTTGTTGGGTTGTTTTTTAATATTTTGTCTAAGCTTTTAGTTCTGGTATAAATGTATGCATTTTACGGAGTAATTTCACCTTGTCATTGCAATTAATTACAATAGTTTCTAACGAAGGTTGAATCATGTTTAATAATTTCACGTGATGGCAATACTTTCACAATCACGGCCTCGCATCAGCCGGTCCGACAACATGATCCAACGAGTGGAGAACGCTGTTTTGGGGATCACCGGTTGAACATTTTCAGATCTTTATGCAGGATTTTGTGCACAGATCCCACGAAAATGCCAATTTTGGAGGCGATGTCTGCAACTGTCTTGGTTTGTTTTCACACAACGTTCTGCCTTCATTGAACTGTCGCATCCAGGAAGGCACATTAGAAACATCCATGGTACCATCGCCACATGCCTCACTCAACTGGTGATGAATTTAAATAGCTGTAACACCACGAAAATGGAGAAAACGAATGATTACAAACTGTTCTTGGAAAGAAAACGTCGTCATTTTAAGTATCAAAGAGGTCCTAAATCTCGTCGCTGCCACTGGACTTCTATGCACTGTACAGCGCTGCCATCTCTGTCGCACATTCGCAAAGTCTCCACGTGTATTTAAAAAAAAACAGAAGTTCCTATCTGGTCCCAGTCTTGAACGCATATCGTAATGTTATCCACCTTGTTTAAATAACTTATCAGCATATGACGCCAATTGGGTTTAACGCATAAACGTAGACCAGTCATTGCCTATCTCAACTTGCTTATATTAGTCAAATCTAAAATCGCTGAAATTACTTCATTATATATATTAACAGCCTGCAGATCATGTTCTAGTGGCTGCTGATTTTTCTCTAATAGCGGCTTATTGTCTCCTTCGACTGGCAAAGTTCTAGGCAACGGATTTTCGTCCATCATAAGGTTTTAGTGCCCTTCTATCTCATGCCCGAATACACATTTTCAGCGATTTAGTAAATTCTACACAGCTACGGTCCGTTGCTGTACTTTAGGGCTCGCTTTATCTCAATTGTGCATTTCATGAAAGGATCCTTTGGTTTGCCTTAACTTCTTTTGTCTTTCCTACAAGCCCCTCCCGATTGTCAGTTCTTCGCATTGGGTTGGACTCTACGGGATAGTGGTACCCACTATCCAAGGAAAATTGGATACGTCTGGCTGCCTTGGCCGCCGAGAAGGGTTAAGAAACGCCTAAAAGTTCCCAGGTACTAACTAGCCTACAGAGCTAGCAGTTCGGTGTGCTAGACCACCAAAGGCCCTCTGAGTTTTTCCGTAGGCCTCCTGGATGGGAGAACGCGCGTACACTACGGACGATGGTTCTGTGCCGGTGAAGACTGTGTGCGCAGTCGTTTAGAATCCAGTTGCCGAACCTACTCTCGGTCATGCGCAGTACACTGAAATGGCCGGTATTGTGGAGAGGTTTGACCGGCTCACATCCATCTTCTAACGCTTCGGTGCCGGCACGTTTAGATTTTAAAGTTTTAGAAATTGTGATTATTAATCGCACTGATGATTAGCGTTTTGTCTGTATGTGTGCGTGTGTGTATGTGTGTATTTTCTTATCTAAATTTAAATGCCACTAATTGAAAACAAACTTGTTGGAAAAACACTTCACAGTCAAATACGCGAAGTTATCAATAATGCCCATCTCTTCTGAAACGGGAAGCAGCTTCTGCCGATATGCTAATAAAGGCAAGAGAGGGTGACGGTAGCAACAAAAGTATCTGAGAAAGAAATTTCGTAAAATAACACTCGTCGACAAAATTTAACTATTTTTCTTTCACAAGAATTAAAATAACAGATTCTGAAAGTATTTTTCGTGCTGAATTCAAATATGATTACAGTTTTTCCCCATCGGGCAGGAATTGAAAATGGCATATATGTGTACCATTTTTCCACCCAGTCAGCAGTCTAACACACGAAACACAGCATGTATTTGGTGCCCAGCTGTTATCAAAATCACCAACTTGACAGCCAAAGTAAAGTTTATAACACTTCTTTACAAGTGGGGTCAAATTTCGCCTCTGAGACTTGAAGGTCAGCTCACCACAAATATAGCAGAAATTATCTGCATGATTTACACAATTTCTTGGCATGATGAAAAAATAAAGCACAGAAATGCAACATGCACAACATACACAATACACTTCTAAACAGAAAGGATGGAAATATTTCACTACTCAACAATCTCACAGTAAGCTCAATACTGACACATCACAATGCCAAAAAGGTCTAAACATGTCTAAACAACAACAATGAACAAAAATGAACCTGCACAGTCATGTTTTATTGCGCTTCAGCATGACATTGCAAATAATTTCAATAATACAGCTTGAGTAAAATAGCTACATATGAGGTAACGGTTCCTATGACAGGTCAAAGAAAACGCTAAAATCATATTTTGAAAAGTAGCTTTTACAGAAAAACTATGCCTGATGGGAAAATTCTGACTATATATCTCAATTCAGGATGGAAAATGCCACTAGATTCACTATTCAGATCTCTTGTGAAAAAAAACCTTGTCGACCAGTGTAATTAAAGGAGAGAAATTTGAGGAACAAGGGACCTCTTTGAAACATCTGGAAAGTACATCGTGTACCACAAAGAATCACGGTCATTGATGACCTTGATAGGTGTGTAATTCGCCAAACAATTTATAATTTGTATATTCAGGAAAAAACTGTGCCCACTGTCAAAATTTGGGGCTCCTGAAACATCAAGATTCCATTAACTTTAAAGGGAGAAGCACTACTTTAAAGACTATCTTATGTGGAATAGTTTACATGTGGAAGAAAACGGGGAACAACAAGGTGTTGTTATAGGGAAGTTACATGAAAAATTGCGTGTCAAATTTTCGTGCCATAGAAGGTTTAGAGACGAAGGAAGGTCGGTTATGTATAAAGATGAAACATATCTTCATATGATAATCGGCTAACACACTTCCATGCGCTACAAGCCACAAAGGCATCACCCCAGATTTTTATTTTCCTTTAAATTAAAACAATAATTGTGACAGCAAAGTAGTAAAACGGTAATGAAAATCTGTTATTTCTCAGTGGCTAAAATGAGCCAGTGCTCATATATCTTAAGCTATGCGTTTTAGTAAAGACGAGTCTGGGAAATATGGCCGTGCTGCATTGTCTTCCATCTTCTAGCGCTAGCAGAAGGTGCAAGTGACGCTAAGGCATAGACTCTCTCTAGTGCGCGAAGAAAGAAGGTCACCGGCACAGAACTTTCGTCGTTACTGTAAGTGGGTATGTACCTCCAACCGAAAGGGGGGCCCTTTCGGATTCCAGGCATTGTCCCAAGGAAATACCCACGGAGTGCCTCTGCAATCGCTGGCATTAAAGAGAAGTCTTTGGGCCTTCTGGTAGATCTCGTTCAAACTTGTCTTTCCTACAATTTAATTCATAAGCAACCTAGTCCCTTGCTTGCATATATTACTTCATTCTTTATATTCCTGTAATGTACTTATCTACGTATATTCGTTATATAGTTCCGTCTTTTATGTATATTTATTGCAGATTTAGTCTGTATAGGGTTCGCGGTTTCCACTTCAAATTTAGGGCAGAGTATTTCGGGGACTTAGTATTCTTCACGGAATTCTCCTAGCGACCTATGGACTAGGAAGGTTTGTGGCTACGGGAACTGAACACAGCAACTTACAAGTCCGGATTGTGATTTTCCACATAAACATTCACGCAGTTGTAGTAACAGCTAAGCCCAAATGTTCACCTCCTGCTATAGAAGTTCGAGAGCCTAGCGCGTATTTTATTTTGGCTGAAACAGTAATTTTCTTATTCTGCAGAGGATATGATGAGAGAAGCAACCTCTTTTCCTTCTTGCTGCATCATGTTTTGAACCCTTCTTAAGCGCTTCTTTTCGCTTCTCCCCATCTTTCATTTTCTCTCTGCCCGAGCAAGGAAGCGGAAAAATTCCAATTTTGAAGGTGGTAATACTGCAGCTAGTCTTCTCATATCTGTCTTCCATTCCTCTAGTACCCCGATAGAAATGAATGTTACAGGGGAGCTGGAAGTCCCTTTGCCAATCTCTTTCATCTCTATTATACGATGCGTCTCAACCAGTATTCCGTTTTGTGGTACTGCTTTTTCTCGTTTTTGTTTCAGTGGAAGCTTTTTGCTGAGTGGAGTTCCGGGGTGCTTACTTCAGTGTTTTCTTTTTTGAACAGATTTTTAGATAAGGAAGATTGGCCCATGGTACCGAAGCAGCACAGAGGCTGTCATCGCCATTACCCCAGAGAGCAAGAATACAAACATGAACTCTCCTGCCTGAGACACACATTTCTGCTTTTCTTTCCACATTGTAACTTGAAGATTTATTACTTTTTTAGTACGTATAGCATTAAATAGAGGAAACATTGTACTCTGTCCAAAAATTTCATTGGTGTTCAAGAAAATCCCTCTCTGCAGACTTCTCTTTATATAGAAAAATTTCGAAAAGATGTATAACTGTGTAAAAATATTCTTTAACACTATTAATTAAATACAATATATAGCATATTTTAATAACAAAATAAATGCATATTATAAACTTTCTGGATATAGTCTCTGAAGTCCTAGAAGAGATGGATAAACTATTATTATACAAAAAATGTAGATCCCATAAAGGCAAATAAGTTTTCTTTTTATCTGTTCCATTTTTACCACGCCTTTAACTGCAATGGTCATATTGGCTGCCATTCTCTTTTGGAACATATCGAAATGTTAACTCGTATTGTTGGGTTTTTAATCATCTCGGTTGGAGAAAAATTCCCAACCCCAGCCGGGAACCAAACCCGGGAACCCTCGCACGGCAGGCAGGTGTTCTATAGACTGAACTATGGGGCCAGCCAAAAAAGTTTTATCGCGATACTTTCTGACATATTTATTCTAACTGATTTGAATTATCATTACTTAGTGATCTTCTTCTCAAATGGAATGCAGTATTCGTATTTACCCTCCTGCAAAGCCATTACATATCCACCAGCTCTTTGTTTCTTTTTCCTTGTGTTAGATATTATTTACTTCTTTTATCACCAAATACTTAGATCGAGGCGGGACTCGAAGCCGAGATCCCATGCACCATGAAGTATCTCAGCATGCCGCTTTAGAGTGCGTGGCCACGGCACCAGCAGCTCATCAAACATGTGACTATCACGCAAGTCATCTGTATTCTACTCCCCATGAACCTACAAGGTTCTAGGACTCGTTTTCTAGGACTGGTCATTCTAGCTTTCCTTAACTATCCCTGGTGTATAAGGTGAAATATCAGTTTTATTCTCCTTCATTCCTATCATTTCGTTTCCACTGCCATTCTCTGAATGCCTCAATTTGGTTGAGTTCTCTCCGTTCCGCCAGAGGGAAGCCCCTCTGAGCAATCTGTCGTAAGATCAGATCATGAACCTACAGTCTGATTTTTAAAAGAAGATACGTGAAGGTCATCTGTTTCTCCACGTAGGTGCTTGCAATGTTGCCAACCAGATCCCCTTTCTTTATCCTCCCAACACTCGAAACAAGAACTAGGGGGTTATCTCACCTCAGCATAAGCATGCATATTTGATCTGCATTAGCCTAGTTTAAAAACACAAATAAGTTTTTCATACATTCACTACGTTGTACCGTCTTCACATGTGAGTTCTTTTAAATAATTTCTGCACTATGTAGCTGATATTTCGTACTTACCATTCTTGTTTCTATGCATTTCAAGTTGACATTCCCGCACTAGTGCGGTAAGTATATCTCCATAGAAACACATATAGGCGATGCACGCTCTAAAATCTAACATTTACCTTCAGTTATATTTATTAATATTTAAACTAATATCTTAATTACTAAAATTCAGATTGATATAAGTGCACATAGTGCCAAAAATAATGTACAATACACATGTGGTAAGTACATAATGGTATCTCGAGAATTGAAAAAACTCGGTGCAAGCGCCTCGTTTTTTAACACCTTTCCTCGTTCCGTATTAAGTGTTTGACACATTAGTATCGCATATTAATGACTTTGTTAATTGCCATGTTCATACCAACGCCGCCGATATGCCAGAATTTTGACCCACATGAATTATTTTACGTGCAAGCATATCTGACATGGGACTGTCAGTAAGAGGAATAAGATGTTCATTGATAAGGATCAAACGCCCGTCTTCCTGTTGGAAGAATTCTCTAAGAGAACAGACAAATTCTCTAGCTTGAATATGCAATGTAACACCCCGACCGTAAGCTTATCTTTGCCTTGGGCCATGATTCCTCGGTCCACCTCTAATCCTACCGCCACTACGTCTTGCTTCCATAAAAAGTATTTTAATTGTGTTTTAACAAAGTAGGCTAACAATACACAGCGCAATTGAACACTCAAGCAAACTCTGTTTCTCGCATATAACTAACCTGAGCAGTATGTGATTCACCAGTGTATCCAATCTAGCAAACTTTGTTTACGTTACCATAGCAGCAACCTTCCCTTCTTACCCTTCGCGTCCCTTGCTTGATGACCTTCACCTATGTTCTTTTAAAAATCAGACTATAGTATGGTTAGAAAGCTCTGCGGGTGTCTGGTGGCAGACCTCATTTACCACACCTCTTCAGTTTTGTCTTTGTGCTGAGGGTGATAAGCACTTTGGGTCGATGTGTGATTTGTCTCTTATGTCCAAGATCATATACTTCACATACTTCTTTGTAACCTCAACAGGAAGACAGGAATGGGCAGAGAGAAGAACATTCAGATCTAGGAGAAGAGAGGGAGAGACATTTGCGGAATATAGAAGTAGATTACAAGAGGAAAGAGAAGAGTAGAGAGAGTAATAAGAAGAGAAGTATCAGCGTGAGTTCAAAATAGAGTTGACTGCATGGGCGGCGGAGGGAGAGAGTGATGGCGGAGGCCATAGTGGACTACAGCATCAGGAGATTTAGATGTAGATTTAGAAAATAAGGATTTTGTAATTTTTATAGTAGTTTTCTTTTTTTGCTTTTGTGTGTTTATTTCTGTTATTTTATTTCATTTTATTTTTGTAGATTAGTATTCTGAGAGATTTGTATAATTATAACAATTGTAAGGATTTTATGGAAAAATAAAGAGAAAATTTGGATATATGCCCCGGTATAGTTGTCTAGGTGCCGGGGTAGAATATTCAGATTTTATTTATTTATTTATTTATTTATTTATTTATTTATTTATTTATTTATTTATTTATTTATTTATTTATTTATTTATTTATTTATTTATTTATTTATTTATTTATTTATTTATTTATTTATTTATTTATTTATTTATTTATTGATTTATTGATTGATTGATTGATTGATTGATTGATTGATTGATTGATTGATTGATTGATTCATTCATTCATTCATTCATTCATTCATTCATTCATTCATTCATTCATTCATTCATTCATTCATTCATTCATTCATTCATTCATTCATTCATTCATTCATTCATTCATTCATTCATTCATTCATTCATTCATTCATTTATTTATTTATTTATTTATTTATTTATTTATTTATTTATTTGTTTGTTTGTTTGTTTGTTTGTTTGTTTGTTTGTTTGTTTGTTTGTTTGTTTATTTATTTATTTGTTTATTTATTTATTTACTTATTTATTTATTTGTCCAAGATCATATACCCACAGCATTTAAAACGATTCTAGGTTGAGGTAACTGGAAATTGTCGCTGGAAATGACCAATTTAAATTTTAGACGTATTTATTGCGAATCATTAAGCGTAAATTACAGTTCATCAGCCACTATACCAGAGGCGGAAGACTACATATTGTGTATTTAAACAATGGTTAAGCGCTACTCTAGGCATAGTCCGCTCACATCCCTTAAAGCTTCGGCACGCAGTCGGATTCCTATGCATTTAAGCGACCGAGCGGTGTTTGCCTTTTTTGCCGCTTGGAGCTCTCAAAGCTGAATCCTAAGTGGCCTTGCTGACATTTAATTTTGTGGTGACAGTTGAACAAATTTTATGGTCTCAATTAGTATTGAAAGTGAATTTTACATGAAGTGCTGTTGACACCAATCTAAAGTAAGCGAACAAGAAAACTGGACATAAATAAGAGATAATAAGAAAACTGGGTATAAATAAGAGGTAATATAAGTAATCAATCATAAGTATGAGCACAACATGTCATTGTTTATTATTATTACTATTACTGTTGTGCCGTAAATGGTGGCAGTTCATTATTTTAGAAAGTAAATGTTCCATGAAAGGTTTATAGTACAAACATTTACAATAGACAGCACTATTTTTCAAAGCTCTCCGTTTTTCCAAAGTCCAGGTCTCCGCACCATACATAGAAGTGCTCCAAATGTAAGAATTACGTATTATATCATATCATTTTTATTATTATTTTATCATCATTATCATCATCATTATTATAACAGCAGTAGCAGCAATAATTACAACAAACAGCATAGCAGCAATTATGAGCTCAATACTTTATATTTCAGATGGTTTATTGTTGCGTATCCTTCTAAAGGGATCAGTTTCCATGAATTTCCAGTAGAAGAAGAACTACGTAAACAATGGCTAAAAGCTATATCGCGCTCTAATTTCGTGGTAAATGATAAATCTACTTCAACAGTCGTGTGCAGTTTCCATTTTACTGAGGACGACTAAGCCAGGCTGTAAAATTAAACTGCTGAAAACAGGAAGTATTCCAAGCATTTTTTCGATCTACACAGATGCAATTCCTCTAGCTTGCCTTCTTGTCCTGGGCAAACAGTACTTAATTGGAGGTGCTTGGAAGTCCTGCCTGGATAAGACTATCTATCGAACTTGGCTCGAGCGCGTACAAAGGAAGGTTGCACTGCGTATATGTAGTGAATATATGACTACCTCCACGAGGGCTCCGCAGGTTGTCGCTGGGATTATACCGATCCATCTCTTGGTGAAGGAACGCACCTATGCTCATGGACCTGGTTCGCCGCAGCAAAGGCTTTTGGTTTGGGTAAATACCATACGACAGTGGCAGGCGGAATGGACCCAGGAAAGCCAAAAGGCACAGTGGACCAAGTTGTTGATTCCTGAGATTGCACCCTGGCTGTATAGAAAGCATGGCGAAGTTGGATATTATGTCACCCAATACCTGGCCGGCCATGGCCGATTCAAATCTTACTTGAACCTTATGGGGCTCAAGGACACCGTCCTCTGCTCTTACTGTGTACAAACCGACACCACGGAGCATACAATTTCAGATTGCCCTCAATGGCTTGGCATCCGTCTTCGCTGTTACGCCCAATTTGGTCAGGTCGTTACTTTGCACAATATTCTTTCTTTTATGCTGGAGTCCAGGGAGAACTTGAATGTTATATCTACAATGATTACTTCAATCCTCAAGGCGAAGGAGCAGGACGAACGCGGAGAGTAAACCGGTCGCTGCTTAGACTTCTACCATAGCATCACCTTCCACTTCTCAGGGCCTTAAGTGCTATATCTCCCATTGGTACATTAGTACGTCGACCATCTTTCGCCCTTCTTCCTGAAGTAATACCTATTGGTGGTTCCAGGAAGAAGTCTCTTATGGCTAGCAGGAGTTTTTTAGTTGATAAGAATCGGCGTCTTTTGAAGACGTTTCCCCTGAAAAAAAAAAAAAAAAAAAATTAATTGGAGGTAATGTTTCTGAATGCACTATATCGTATTTGAGCGTTGTGATTTAGGCTTTGTAAATTCTTTAATTCACTGAATTACTGCAGCAAAGGATTTTAGGTTTGAACCTCAGATATTAGGAAATTAATAATACAATTTCTATAGAAGTTATTGGATATCACTATAAAAATATGGAGCGGAACAGAATGAAAATATAAATTCTTGGGGCCATAGGAATTCTACTAATATGTTACAAAAAACAAAACTGTGCGCTCAATTAAGCTGGTAACAAAAATGCCATTCAGTGTTTATTTACGAGGGCTGTTCAATAAAGAATGATCACAAGTTTTTTGACAACGTACCTTTACTCATCCTCATAATTTTTATGGTTCTTTTCAAAACAGTCTCCTCTGTATGCAATGCACTTGTCCCAGCGTTTCTGCCAGTCTTCAAAGACATGCTGCAAACCATTTGTTGAGAGATCCTTCAAAATTGCCTTCACAGCCTTCACCACTGCTTCTGATGATGCATAATGCCTCCCACGAAGGCGTTTCTTCAAGTTAGGAAATAGAAAAATGTCACATGGGGTTAAAACCGGACTATAGGGAGGGTGAGGGATGCACTTGACGTTGATTTTTGTAAGATATTCAGCAACAACTTTGGCAATATGTGACCGCGCATTATCATGGTGCAGAATCCAGCCTGCTTCACGGAAATGTGGCACCCAATGAAATGTTCAGTATTTCAGAAAGTGATCTTAAGGTAATTCGTCGATCCTCTCTCACAATGGTAGCAGCATTGTTGATGTTTTCTTCCGTAAAAGCAGTAACTGAAGCAACGGGTCCACCTTCCTTTGAAATTGATTGTCTCCCCCCTTTAAACACTTTAAACCACCTTTGAGCTGTGATGTAGGGAAGAACAGACTCTCCATAGGCTTCCTGTAACATTGTATAGGCCTCAACTGAAGATTTGTTGAGACGAAAACAGAATTTCAACGCCGGATATTGTTCCTTGCGTGTTACCTCCATTGCAGTGATGAGAAGTACTGAACATGTCTGAACTTGCCTGGTTCTCATAGGTGGGATCCAGGAGTACCAACAATGAAACTATTACGGCGTGTTTGTTTCACATTAAGCTAACAGAGTAAAATGAGGTTGTATTTTAGTGCGACAAATTATGACCGTAAAGATTATGATCATTCTTTATTGAACAGCACTAGCAATATACCGTATATTCATTCATCTGTTTTGTAGTGAATTACGCTATATAGAAATATGCACAAGTTCTGTAAAATACTTTTCCAAGCTCAGGACTTTCAGTATGTATCAATATTAAACCTTTGGGTGAACTCAAGCACTTCTTCTCTCTCCCTTCCAGAAGCTAAGCAACAGAGAAACCAAGATTCCCTCTGCAAGGGCCTATTGTAGGCCCAATATTTTAGACGTGTATACAGGGGCGAGGAAACCTCATGTTGCTTTTTGATTTGTTTGTATGGACAGCGACCAGTATCCAAGGCAAATCACTGTCGCAGTACTTGTGTCTATAGCGGGGCGTGGTGAATTTCTCTCCATCATCAGGGGCGATATGTGAAGGGGAAAGTTAACCAAACAAACCAGCTGAGTTTGACGTCCCTCTGCATCACAAGAGAGGGTGTGCAGCCCATCGGGATTTAGGTTTTCGTTTTGTCGTTTGTGCACAACGTTTTACCACAGAAGTATACCAGAACCACGAGCTCGTTTCAGAAATAACACTAAAGCTCGGTTTCAAAATATATTTCCAATGCACTTCAATAAAATCGAAATTAGTGGATACTTTTGGGAGTTTATTTGTATTCATTTTAATCAGAATTAAATTATGAAATCAGGCCACTCAAACAAAATTTTATTTCTTGATTGCCAGTTAAATATTGTGACTTTGTTGGCTTCGTAGAACTAATAGTCCGAGTTGCAGAAATTCCAAATGTTCTTTATTTCTGTAGAAATACACTTACGGTAGCAGCATTACGTCACAATTACAATCTACCAAGGTAGTTGACTATAACAAAGAGCTCAATTACAGCTCTCATGGCGCCTCTGTTTACAACTGTATTTACTACTACTCCGCTGGCGTGTCGCCTCTTACACATACCACTAGTGACATCACTAGGTATTTCTGGAACCAACAACAAATTGACGTGGAAAAAGCACGTTCACCAAATCAGGGGCAAAGCCAACGCTCAATTGGGCAAGCTTTACCCCCTCATAAACATGAACTCCCATATAAACATGAACTTAGGGCTCACGCTATACAAAACTCTTATAAGGCCCATATTCACATATGCAACGCCGGTCTGGGGGTATGCTGCCAAAACATATATTCTAAGATTACAAAAATTTCAAAACAAAATACTACGAATGATAGTAAAAGTACCTCACACAGCACCAGCCGACCTGCTACACAGCGAACTAAAAATGCACACAGTAGAAGAATTCATTAAGAAACTAGCATATGACACATATAAAAACCTTGAAATACACCACAATCCTCTAATCTCACGACTCGGAAACTACACTACAGAAATAAACACACACGCGCGACCATTATCACTGTTCGAAAGAAGACTCGCACATGACGACGAAGACGACGTTCAGAACTTCCTGAACAACCTATTAAGGGACAACTGACACAGACAGTTAGGCTGACACCCCTACTTTCCCTTCATTAATCTTTGTCTTACTGACTCTTTTCAGAACACTGCCCGCACAGAGCCCTCCAAGCCCTTGACAACAGTCAAGGCGGTCCGGGAGTTAGAGGGTCTCCCACCAGTGTCCTACAGGCGCAGAGACAGCGGGCGACTGCAGATGGAGTAGGACACACCGACGACAACACATGGACTAAGGAAATAACGAACGGCCACGCCGGAACTAAGGACGACCGAACACATAGTTCGAATTGCATGCCACGTACAAACCATTGACAAACCCAGAAAACTGGGGCCATAAGTAGAACTAACAACCACACCAATCCCTGACTATCAGTTCACCAAGGCCTGAGCTCTATTATTATAATACACATAGGCTTACGAAGAACACATATATAATAGATAAGCTACACGTAACACTGACCAACAGGCCTACCCGGCCTCAGCCACATGTATATAATTAAACTAAAGCATAAGTTACACTTGGTGGTGCCCAGGTTTCATGGTCACCACCAAGAAGCAACATAGACGCGCTTGCATGCATCGCATGCCAGCTTAATAGATACCACATACTAACCGGGGTGCTATGCGGGTCCCGACTAAGCATGTTAATAAATGCACGCAAAATAATATAGGATTCACGTAACTAACACGTGGAGGGGTCTTTTAGTGAGTATACCTGGCCCCCTCAGGGCACAGGGACCCTCACACTGTCGGCCATCGCACGTGGGCCGTCGCCTGTAACTGGGGTTTTCCCCTCCACGAAAAAAAAAATTGAATGTTCTGTAAGACAATCAAGATGTCACTAGAATTTACCCTTTTTATCTAACTTGTTTGTTTCGGCAGACATTTATCTCAGTGATACACTATCCGTCCCTTATCGCTCCGCGCCGCGTTATGGTAAATAATGGGTTCGCGACGCTATGTACTATTCTCTTACGTTTCCAGAATTGTCGTTACATTCGTTTAATTCTCTGTAACATGTACAAACATTCTTACGAAAGCTATGTCTCTATCTCAATCTTAATTGCAGAAATGGTGTCACTAACAATTCTTTGTTCTTACATTGGAATAAAGAAAACAGAATCGTACTTAGATGTTTAAAACAGGGTCAGCGCTCTTAGAATTTGTTTCCGCGTTTTAGACAGCTTTGAATAGCAACATCAGCTTCGGAAGTAATTTAAATAATGAACCCATTAATATCAGAGAGAAAATCACAAGAAATTAACTATTTGCAGTTGTTGCTTTGCTTTTTTTAAAGCGTAGTAGCTGCCTTTTAAAAAATAAATATTATTCACAGTTTACAGATTTTTTTTTTAATTTTACGTCCTCCAGCATTAAGTCATAACGGACAGTGAATGAAGTGGGTGAAATGATGCTCAAATGTGTCCAGGGTCCATGGAGCTTAGAGCTACCCAACATTGGTCTGTAAGGATAAGGGAAAACCCTTATCTAGGTAACTTACCCTGACCGAGATTCGAACTCGGGACCTCTTGAACGTGAAGGCAGACATGCTACCATCTACGCTACCGAGGCGGGGGTTTACAAAGAATGAAGACAGCATCAATATGGAACTTTCATTTTTTTAATATCTCTGTATATAAAAATGAATTAACGTTTCTTATTCTGGCAAAAACTCTAACGGCTCAATCGATTTACCTAATATTTGTTTTTTAAATATTTGTATGAGTCCAAGGAAGGTTTAAAAGGCGAGAATAAAAACTTGATGTGATAATGGATCAGGTTATTGACTAAATATAAAATTAAACACGAAAAACTTTCAGGGAACACATACACCTTCTTTTATTTTCAACAAACAAAAGCATTACAAAGTAGAAAGATATTCCACTCCTTGCCAAAGCCTTCAAAGATATTTTACTTACCATATTTTGTGAAATATGTTTGTCGTTTGTTATCAAAGCTTAAATTTTTTATATAGCATGTTGGTATACCTTTCAAAGATTAGACATTATATTAATTACTTAACATGCTAAAACGCTATAAATATTTGACCACGACAATTGTTGTCAAATATTGGTGAATCCTTGAATAACTTCTTTATAATTTGTGTTTGTGAATTAACACAAAATTAATTGAATTCCTTTGTGACTTTGTGAAGTTCGCGGAAAATGAATAACGTCATCGAGGCAACAATGATCAAGGAAAAGCACAAAGGAGAGGATATCCTGTATTCCGACGATTCCAACGGATCTACCATTTGATTTTAAGAGTCTACAATTTCTCGTGCGTTTGGCCTTTGTGATGACTATAAATAAATCACCAGGTCAGTCGTTGGAAGTTTGCGGAATTAACTTGGAGTTTCCCTGTATCTCTCATGGACAGTTATACGTCGTGTGTTCGCGCGTCGGAAAATCACCATAAAAATACAAAAGTATTCTTTGTCATAAAGCTTTAAATTGATTAACTTAATTGTAACTCTGTTGTACTTAAACTTCTCCGCTAATTGCAGAATAAATAACTGATCCGAATCTCTTTTATTTATATAGGCCGATAGGTTCAGACAACTTTTATTGGTTGTACGAAGTTCGCCGGTTCAGCTAGCCTAAATATAAAGATATAGAGTTATTTAAGGCGAATATTTCCATTTACATAGATTCATTCTAGCTAGCAGTTCGTAAGAAGAAGGGATGAACTAGAGGAGACTATAGCCTGAAGCTCAGAGATCACAGAGTCGCGTGGAAATCAAAAACTATTCTGGGATCAAGACCATCACATTGCTACAGCTGTCAAGAGTTGATAGTTGATAAACGCTATCTAGTGTGCACGAGAGGTACTCTTTTCGTTGAGCTACTGCTCTTGGCATCAATATGGCACCACCAGATGTCACCACATCTAGAAGCACAGCTGAAAGATAAGAATACACTAACAAAATTTTAGAAACATATTTCATTCCTCATATATTAAGAGATTTTTTAAAAATATTTGCGTTCTCCAACTTTAAGCACATCGTATGATAAATGAAATGGGTGAAATTTTGCTCAAATAAGCCAAATATCCATAGAAATTAGGCTAATCGTAAATTATTAATAATTCATAATAACGGAAAAACCTTATCTAGGTAGTTCAACTGACACAGATTCGAACTCCAGACCTCTTGAACGCAAGGCAGGCACGCTACCGTCTACGCTATAGAGGCGGGCATTAAGGGAACTCAACTATTTACTTTTCTTCACATACTTTAATGCACTATCATTTTGTAGGAATTCATAGCGGTAAAGCGCAAACGCAGGTTTACTTCCTGAATTAACCTGGTGCAATAAGCAAAAGCTATCTTCACGTATAGACGGCCGTTGAAAGCTTTGTTTCCACCTCTGTTTCAATTTAGATGTTAATTTATATTTATCTCACCACTGCATTTCAGTCCTCGATTATCTTGTACAGTAAAAAGTATCAGTGAGTGTAATAATGATCCTTAAGATTTAGACCGCAAAAGAGGGCGTATAAAAGCAGTTTGAATACATTGGCACACTTTAATATGGCAATTAAACATAACCAGGGAGAGATTATCAAAATAGTGTTACAACAATCATAGCTAAACTACTGGAATGCAAAACGTTGACTAAGAACATAAGAGTTTTTCAATAATATTTATAATAAGTAATCAGATTAGTAATTTACCAACACAGATGAGATCTTTTAGGTGCATTCTCTGCCCGCCAGTGGACAAGTCCAGATGCCAGGCTTTTAGTCTCTGGCCAGATCGGGGCTAAGTCATCTATTGGCACTGAAATGTTTTAAAGACCTAGGGGAAATGATGGTAGAGTAGTGCTGGAGTATTTTAATATAAATGCTTGCTGAACTACAGTGTTGTTCAATTGCCTAGAAGAAGAATCGGTCTTTTGTATCTTTCGGCGGGGTCGAGATTGTACTTACCTACACCGCGTATGAGGGACTTGAAATTGTGGGATAGATTTTGATAGAGTGGGAGTGAGAGGTGTGGATATAGTCTGTTAAGGTAGGAATGTGTAGGTCTCGGCGGATAAATAGGTGGGGGAGTACCACGGGGAATCCGTGGCGGTGCGGAGGAATCGAGATTGAAGGACTTCTAGAGGGTTATACTCCAGATGCTACAGGCATCTGATGGCTGATCAAAGCACTTGTTTGTAGAGAAGCATTTTCTTTGATATGGACATCACTGAGCGTCAATTGCGCAAAGGTATAATATACCCATATGCTTTTTGGCCTTGTTGGCTGTATAGGTGATGTGGCCCTTCTGAGTTAAGCATCAAGCAGGACATCTAGATATTTGGCGTATGTTTGTCACTGGACTTCCTCACTGGCTAGACAAATAGATGGAAGGTCATTTAGCTGCCTTCTGGAGAACATGATGGCATGGCTGTTCTGGAGGTGGACACGTAATCGCTACGTTTAAACCAGGTGATGAGGTCGGCATAGTAATGGAGTCTAAGAGCTGACATAGACTGTGGATGTAACAGCTGTGCCATCGGCAAAATGGTAAAGGAGGGTAGGGTGCTCGTATAGAGAAGGAAAGGAGTGGGTCCCAGGACACAGCCCTGAGGAACACCAGGCTTGATAGGATGAGGTGAGGATAATATATAATCATCTGTAGAGGAGTTAGGAATGTTTGAGATGGATCAAATATGAGGGAGTGTTGTAGTGGATGAGGCAGGAATATAAATATTTATACCATACGATATCAAGAATTCTGTAATAATAATAGGGCAGCGACAATAGAGCAGTGAGCTGCAGCAATGCCGGCTTGCAACAGGTAATAAGTTAGCTATTGCAAATTTGGTGATTATTTTTGCTGCACTCGTATAGCATTCTTTATTCTTGTACAAAACTAATCTGCTTCGTGTTACCGACGTAAATATTGCCTTACTTATAATTTTCTTGTAGGTACAAGGGAATATGAAAATGCATAAGCTTTATATTCAATCGTTGAAGAGCTGGTTGCTTGCTGTCTGATAACTTTGAAATTTCTTACTGTTTGCATGATCAAGAGATAACAAGTTAAAAACGACATACCAATTGAGAAAAGTACAATTACAATAAAATCTAGATAATTAACGGGATATTTTTCCGAAATTATTCAATTCACAAAAATGTATTTACATAAATAATGAGCTTTACGAGGTCTACGTTTTCTGTGCAGTAAGATCTTGTCTCTTAGGATTTACCAGTTTTAAAAGTGAAGGAGTTACGTGTACCGTGAAGAGGATTTCAGAGAACATTCCTACAAAATTCAATATATACATTACATTTGTCATGAAAATGTTATAGTTATATGCTAGTCTAATCAAAAGTGTTAGAGCACTTTCGACAAACTTTAATTTTACAAAAAATATTCCCTGTAAGGGATAATCTTCGTGTTGTAGGTATATTTAGTTGGTATTTAAGGGAATTTTAGTTGTTTAGTTATGCTGTCTACGGAAACATGTGAACACACACATGGAACCGTTTTATAAAATGCTTTATTTTAATTCAAGGGACTTGAAAAATTTAAGACTGTATTGAATTTTGAGTGGAATCCGGTATCCTCTCTGTATACAACGTATTTAGATGATAGAGAAATATATAATAATAATGGTCATGATAAAAATAGTAATAATAATAGTAATACTCAAAATTAATCAGCCAATCATATTAGGGAGAGGAAAATTAAAGATAGATTGCCCAGCGTGTACAGATGATACAGCAGTCTTAACCCGTGACATCGAAAACAGATTGTAATATTAAAAGAAACTGCACAGAAAGTTGGTCTTCAGATACCTTTCGAAAAATCTCAGCATATTTCAGACAATAAACAAGCACCAAAATGCATGAAAACCAATTTGGGAAAGTAAATAAATAAATACATGGATGGGTGGATGGATGGATGGAGGCATGGACGGACGGATGGATGGAGGGAGGGATGGAGGGAGAGAGGGAGGGATGGAGGGGTGGTGAGATGGAGGGACGGAGGGAGGGATGAATGGAGGGAGGGAGGAATGAATGAGTGAATGAATGGATGGATGGACGGACGGACGGATGGATGGATGGATGGATGGACGGACGGACGGATTTACGGACGGATGGATGGACGGATGGATGGATGGACGGAGAGAGGGATGGATGGATGGACGTATGGATGGATGGACGTATGGATGAATGGATGGAGGGATGGATGGATGGATGGACGGATGGACGGACGGATGGACGGATGGATGGACGGACGGATGGATGGATAGATGGATGATGGATGGATGGACCGTCGGACGGACGGAGGGAGGGATGAATAATTAAGTAAATAAATGAATGAATGGATAATTAAGTAAGTAAATAAATGAATGAATAATTAAGTGAATAAATGAATACTTAAGTAAATAAATAAATGAATGGATAATTAAGTAAATAAATGAGTAAACAATACAGGAAAATGGAATTCAAACTAAAGCAAGCAAAAGCAGATGTCCAAAAGTGGAAATAGCATAGCAGCCTTCTCAAAACATATATTATAAAATGCAGGTCTAAATATATCAAATTAAGACACTATAGCACTGCAATTTAACTTATAGAGACTCTATGGAGCAGAAACTTCAATTTTGAACAGAAAAACCAATGCCGAAAATGTAGAAAATGAAGTAAAATTATCAGAAAGAAATTTAGGTGCACAAGTAGTAGATGAATACATACTTAAACGTAAACATTCATAGTGATAGGAAACGAAGGTTTAAATTTTATGGACATATTAAACGATTGACTTCAAATAGACTCACAAAACAAATTATGGAATTTCGTGAAAATAGAAGCAAAACATAAGTGGGCACTATGGAATGGATTGAAGTAAAAAATAATTTAAATTGGCAGGAATCACTCAAGACGATATTGCAGATGGGGACATCTTTAGAATGAAGGTGAATAAGTGGGAAGTTGACCAAGAGGTTAAACCGAAGAAAAATACTGGAACAACGTAGACAGACGAGAGAAAGAAAGCCCACAACCAAAGAATGAGAGAAATTTGGATTCATAGAAGAGTTAAGAAACGTCTCTACTTTGGGTAGTCCTTCGTGGGTTATTCGCACAAAAAGAATGATGATGATGATGATGACGATGATAAAACGTTGACATTGGCCATGAAAGTCTTCGCAATTTGGAGTTCTGCCCGTGCTCCGTGGTCTAACAGTAAGCAGCCTCTGATTTCCGAAATCGCGAATTCAAACCCGGCGAAGGGTGAAGGATTTTTTCCGGCGTAGAAACCATCCTTCGGAAGCAAAGTAAGGCCGGTGATACCGTGTCATAAGCAAAAGGTCAATAATGATAGAGGCTTTTGAGCAAAATTAAGTGGTCTTTCACGACCAATACAGGATGAGCCGAGCAGAACGACTGCAGTTATAGAGCAACAGAAACAAAAACTCAATTTAAAGAACCGAAGCATCATGTATGACTCTGTTTTGTACTTTAACAGTTAAAGAACATAATTAATTTGGATGTATTTAATGTCTTTTATCCTTATAAATAAAACAAAGCAGTTCTAAACCGCGAGTTTTCAAAGAGACGATGTGAGTCCCTTGCTATATTCAAGACCTCGTTAGCGCGTATTTTCTGGAAGCAACAGCCGTAGCAACACTTTAGGTTGGCTAGCCTGACTCCCAAGCCGCAGTTAACTTTCGTGGCACAGTTGAGCGTTAAGCAGCTTTTGAGCAGGACGCGCTAAATACAATCAAAGGCCAGCCAGTTCTCCTGCCTGTGGTTAACTAACGGAAAAGCCGGTGGGACAGTCCTTTGCTGAAAACAAAGTGATTAGCTCTTCTCACCACACGTGTATAAGCAAGCTAACGATTTTGAGACAGGACTTTGAAAGCGCCGCAGTCCCGAGGGGCTTCCTTTCACAGCTTTAGGTAGACCATGGCTTTTATTTTAACAATTTCTACTTCATGACGACATTTGAGTAATTAGTGCAAATTAATATGCAGCCCGGTTAGTATTCCCGGTTTATTTGCTATCTAGAATTCGAGGGAATTCATATGTAGAGTGCTAGCTCTTTAAATACTACTGACCAAAAGGAAGACACAAATACTTCTGAGTTAAAAACAGTAAAGAATGGAGTTCCTCAGGGCTCCTCGGAAAATATACTGATGCTTCTATAGTTAGTTATGCTGCCTGATCCTAATACGGATCCCTCCGGAAAACAGCAAGTAGATAATTTGTAATTGAAAGTAAGAAAGAATCTAAAAACTGTAACTTCAAAAATTCGAATAAGAACAAAGTTATTATTGGTTTTTGCGCTCCCAATTTGTAGTCTGCCTCCATAGAAGAGACGTTCGGTAAACCGAAACCTCTCGAACATATTGAAATCGAAACATTCAGATCTGCCGAAATCGAATGACCCGGAAACCAGCTTTGTGACGTCAGCCAGAAGGTTTTAAATATAATGTTTCGTGCTTCTCTCGCGGCAAACAACAGAGAGTGGTACAATGGAATGACTCGCTCTTAATCCTTTTGCGGTAGGCATTTTTCTTTTCCTTATTTAACAGTTTTTATTGCTTCCGTTTAATTACCCATCTGCTTTCTGTAGTTTCACACACATACACTATACATATAAACACCCATGCACAGGGCGGGACTCGAACTCGAGACCCTCTACGCGGTGGAACACTAGAGACATACGTTCTAACGACCATGGCTACGAGGGCCGGCAGGCATTCACTGCCACCGTAACAGCGTGAAATAAATGATATCAAAATACAATTAACTTTGAGACCAAAATGAATAAAAATAAACAAAGATCTACCGTGCCCAAAGAAACCAATTTATTTGATTAATTACTAATTTGATTCATATTATTTGTCTGCTATGGTACTTGGGTTCCCATTCTAAGAACAGAGTTAAACTAAAAAATGATGAAAAGTGGGTACTAAATGGCAAAAGGTTAGAAGAGGTCAATGAATTTGAATACTTAGGAGTGAGGTTGAATAACAATGGAAAGTCGGGAGCACACAGGAGAAAAATGGAAGCAAAAGGAAGGGTGGCAATGAATGGTATAAGAATATGCAAATATAAACTAGAAATGACAACCAAGTGGTTAGAAATAATGTATGAAGCACTTGCTGAATCCAAAATGTTGTATGCTGTGTAAATCTCAGGGGAGGGGGCCACAGAGGTAAACAAACGGTGGGCCAAAACTACAGAAGGTTTTGTAAAGAGCTACTAAGTTTACCAAGATCAGCACCTAAGGAAGTAGCTGTAGTGGAATTACGAAAGACAAGAAATGTAATAATAATAATAATAATAATAATAATAATAATAATAATAATAATAATAATAATAATAATAATAATAATAATAATAATAATAATAATAATAATAATAATAATAATAATAATAATAATAATAATAATAATAATAATAATAATAATAATAATAATAATAATAATAATAATAATAATAATAATAATAATAATAATAATAATAATAATAATAATAATAATAATAATAATAATAATAATAATAATAATAATAATAATAATAATAATAATAATAATAATAATAATAATAATAATAATAATAATAATAATAATAATAATAATAATAATAATAATAATAATAATAATAATAATAATAATAATAATAATAATAATAATAATAATAATAATAATAATAATAATAATAATAATAATAATAATGGAAAGAATAATAAAATTTTGGTGTAGGTGTTTGTTCAAAGAAGAAGGGGAAATTATGAAATTATGCATGAGACAGCAAAAGAGATTAGGAACTGAAATAGTTGGTGGGTAGAGATATGAGGAATTATGGAAAAAATAGAATGGGAGATATATGGAGATTTGAGGAAAGGAATACAAGCGATATGGGTAAATTGGTAAAAGGCAGAATGGAAGATATAGAAAGACATTAAATATGTGGAAGTCTAGAAAATATGAAATCATTACAAGTTTACAAGCAAATAGAAAGAAATCGGGGACGAGAAGCATATGTAGATTACTGCAATAGACAAGAGAGAGAAGGGTTAGCATGGATGAGAACAGGAACAATATTTCTAAGAGGGATAAGAGGTAGGGAAAAGGGAATTTTTGAATTGTGTGGGAGAAAAGAAAGCATAGAATACTGAGTAACAGAATTCGAAAAGGTTGCAATCTGGAGAAAAAAGGTTTGGGAAGAAAAATGGGAGAAAGTAGAGAAGAGGATAGCAGCTATAAAATGTTAACGGGAAAGGAGAGGTAAGGAGTATTGGCGAGTTCTTGCAGAAAGTAAAACAACAATGGGCCAGAAATGTAAAGCATATAAGAAAGGAAGAATGGGACTAAGTAAGTAACAAGGAGGCATGGAGGTTAAGAGCTACTTGGCAGAGCAGAAGACCAAGGTAGCAACAAAGTAAAGACAAATAAATGTAGCCAAAAGTTGTAAATTTTAAAATTTTGGAATATGCACAATAAAAATCTAATCTATATTGGCCGTGAAAGACCGCTTAATATTTGCTCATATGCCTCTTTATCCCCTTTGAGCTTCTTTTACATGTACGTTTCTCCTACCCTGAAAGGGACCACCAGATGAGAGGTGATGAAAAATGATAATGAAGATGAAGTGAACAAACAGGAAATTTGCAGGATGTAATTATAATATCCAGAGTTAGCCTGGCGTCTCTGGAAAACCTTCGAAAATACCCATGGATCAGCTAGGCTGGCCACGGGAATTGAACCCAGCCCTTCCAAATGTGGGCCATAGACGAAACCGCCTGAGCCATCGCACTCATTTATTCTGAACGACTTTTGTATAACTGATACCTCGTAGGGGAGGGGATCCGTCTACTTCAGCTGCTGTGGTGCGGGCGCTGCGGACCCCTAGCACTCGTGGTACCTCTGACGTGACTAAAGGAACCTCGGGCCGAACATTCGAGCCCCTCCCTGAATGGGAGTTGTTCGGATTGGGTTGGACTCGACAGGGCAGTGGTTCCCGATACCCGTGGGAATCGGGTACGTCTAAGGACGGGGTTGAGGGAAGCCATTAATTCTCCCGGGTACTAGCCTGCAGAGCTAGTAGAAAGTGTGCTACATCGCCAGGCAACCCCACCGAGGTCATATCGGAAGCCTTCCCATTTGGAATTGGCACGCAAAGTGGCGTATCCACTTCCATCACTGGCCGCGCCGTGGCTCAGTGGTTAGACAGCTTGGCTCTCACCAAGGCGGCCCGGCTTCGATCCCAGACGACCGCAAAGTGGGATTTGTGGTGGACAACACGGCGCTGGGGCGGGGTTTCTCCGGGAACTCCGGTTTCCCCCGCCATCCCATTCCACCGGTGCTCCATCTTCATCACATGTATCATCAGTGTTACCGCCTGCGGTGCCGTATGTAATAAAAGCGGGCGTTAAGCACTACACATTCACTTCCATCCCGTCATGTGTTTTCGGACCAGATTGGGGGGGGGGGGGCTTGTTAGTCTCTAGGTCTTGCCCTATGGAAAGCCCCACGGAGGTGCCGGACGCCCTTTCGGGACAGCTCGGTATCTTCGTAAACGGCAGAGGGGTGTCAGTCTTCACTCTGTGGGGATTGCCCTGGTAGATACCATCGAGTTTATATATTATGTATATGTGTGTGTAACTGGTAAACCGTAAGAGATAATCTCGTTAAAACACAACATTTTTTTGAAATAGTCTTTTTTTGTGGAGGTAGCTGTTTCCAAAATTCCCTGTTATTTGTTTGCGTTTTCAAATAATAATTTTTACAAGGGGAAGTCGTTATTCATTTTCTATATACTGGTTTTGCAAAGAGAATGCAATTTCATTCTGAGAGTGACCAGCACATAAAAGATTTGACCTTATTTTAGGCTATTCCCTTATTACCATTGTATGTATAAGGTAGGACATTAAAGAGCCATTCTTACACATGTCTATCGCAATTAACATATTATAGTAGAAATAACGTTTTAAGAGTAATTTCTAAAATAATGGGGGCAGAAAATCACGTGAGTGCACAAAAAGCTTTAATTTTTTTAATTGTCCCGTTGTTGAATTAATTTTTATTTTAGTTGCGAGAAGATACCTGAGAGAGAACATGCTCGGTGTTTTACAAAGTTTTACCTTAATGTTGATGTGTAATTTGCATTACCTTTTTGGAAACAATGAAGAATTATACTAATGCCCATTTTAAAAGCTCTGTGTGCACGGTGAGAATGGAGCTAGCAAAAAGCTAATAACAGAGCCACCTCGGTCTGCTATTTTCTGCTCTCAACTTTACGCGTCAAGTATTTCAACAGAAGGGGCTAATTTTTTTGGTCAATTGCTGAGGGGGAAATGGAGGGCAAATAACCACAGAGGCGTCGTGGCGGTTCATTACACACAGTCAGAGTCTGTTATCCAACAGGCCGTGACGTACAAATTGCATCTCCATGGGACGTCACCTGACTCTGTGTGTGCCGTGCCGGCCATATACAGTCTGTTCCGTTATAACGCGCTTTTATTTTGTCTCATAGCACCGGGCCGAAATTGCACTTTCATCCTCATATGTAAGGTAATATGAATCCTACCCAAACTACAGAACAGACTTAACTTTTAACTCTTGTATTATTACATGCATGCAATTACTGTTAGCAATACACAGTAAGCTTGTGAACGAGTGTCCTTAATTAAACACACTTAAAATGGACTAATACATTAGAAAGTTCATAGTTTACACGCTTTAATTAAGCAAACTGACGTTTAAACATCTGTTTTTGCAGAACCTTCGTTTAGACGCGTGGCCGACTTTACAGAAATTTTTTGGCAGTAGAAAGCACATTGCTTGCCGTTGGATTTAGATATTCACAGTCCCTAAAATTAAGACACACAGAGTTTGCCTCCTAATTAGAACAACATAACCACACACCTTTGTCAAAGATAAAGTTGCAAAATGGTGCTACTATGGGGCCGCATACCTCTTAAAATTTTGGGAAAATTTGCGGGTCCATTCATTATTCATCATATACATTTAAATAAAATCATGTTTTACCAATGAGTTATTCGTTTGTAAGCTTTCTAAAAGGATTTTCCACTTTTTAGGAAAGGAGTAGGGGGGAGATCCATTCTATCTTTGGTACCACATTATATTCAAACCTCCTAAAATCACGTAAATTCTCTTCTCGAAATTCTTAAAGCTTCATGGCCGCGCCGTGGCTCAGTGGTTAGACCGCTTGGCTCTCACCAAGGTGGCCCGGGTTCTTTTCCAGGCGACCGCAAAGTGAGATTTGTGGTGGACAACAAGGCGCTGGGGCGGGTTTTCTCCGGGATCTCCGGTTTCCCCCGCCATCTGATTCCACCGGTGCTCCATGTTCATCTCATGTATCATCAGTGTCACCACCTGCGGTGCCTTATGTAGTAAAAGCGGGCGTTAAACACTACACATTTCATTTCATTTAAAGCTTCATAATAGGAGGTGTGTCCGTTATAACATCTCCTATTTTTTAGGACTGGGATGAGATAGAAACTTCTGTTCTTTTTAAATACACGTGGACTCTTTGTGAATGAGTGACAAATGGCAGCACTGTACAGTGTATAGAACTGTAGTGGCAGCGACTAGAGTTAGGACTGTTTTTGATACTTAAAATGACGACATATTCCTTGCAAGAACAGCGTGTAATCATTCGTTTTTTCCATTTTCGTGGTGTGGCAACTATTGAAGTTCATCACCAGTTGAGTGAGGAATGTGGAGATGGTACCATGGATGTGTCTAATGTGCGCTTCTGGGTGTGACAGTTCAACGAAGGCAAAACTTCCTGCGACAACAAACCAAGACAGTCACGCCCTCGCGAGTGAAGAACGTTGTTTTGGAGGATCACCGATTGAGCATTTTCAATCTTCTTGCAGGATTGTGTGCACAGATTCCACGGAATTGCCAATCCCGGAGGTGATGTGTGTAACCTTCAATCGGTGGTGTTATAACTTGAACGCACCTGGTATTATAAAAGTTAGCGTGAAACTGTAATTTGACACTATCCAGAACTCATTCGTTTTATATCGAAATAGGAAACTAATTCACAAAATTGAACTGATTGATCTATTACGAATAATTCTTTATTTATTGCATATTCCTATTTCGGTCTATTGATTTTTTTATATTTTAATGTTAAAATAGTGTAATTATTTGACTTATTCAAATGCCATCGCCTCGGTCAAATACTTAAATTTCTTTTCTACCTGGCTGTTTTTAGATTGCATAAATCCTTCAAGGCTTATTTCGGAATGATAAGTTAAAATTAGACTCGATGCAATAGCATGGATCTCGTGTCACATTATAACCACTGAACTATCATGGCAACCTTCAGGACGGTACTAAATTCCCCTTCGGGCTCACAGTTTTCCAATGAGCAACAGTTTCTTCTCAAATTCATTTTTATATAACTTACCTCAATGGGGTCTTACAATTTTTTAAGTACTAACGTCCCAGATATTATAGTAAGCGGTAAATTTAGCAAAGCGGAATCAGACTGAAAATTTAAGTTCCATAAGTGGGATTTGCACCAAAGATATTTACTATGCACTGTTTTAACAGCTGAACATCCCTGGCAAACTGTTGGTAGGATATTTATTTTATATTATTATTTTATTTGAAAGTAATGCAATGATTTATGCAATATTATTCAGTTTAATTATTCTTGATAATTATAACTAAAATCTATGGTATTTTAGTTCAACTTTTGAAATTTAAAATAGCTGAAACTCTAAAACTATCCATTATAAGAAGCATCATTCGTTAAGTGTATTTTTTTTTCTCGAAAATATCCATATATTTTGATTCAAATGTAATTTAGAGACATTAACTTAAGATATCAAATGTATATCCAGAATGTTTATGTATAAGTAAGTGTGTGTGTGTGTGTGTGTGTGTGTGTGTGTGTGTGTGTGTGTGTGTGTGTGTGTGTGTGTGTTTGTGTAGCATATCTTGGGAAGTCCCCTTTTTCTCATACAATTAATTAAATTTTGTATTTAAAATTTGTATAACCTGGTAAACTTAGTAGGTATTGAAGAATTGTATGAAACATGTGAAGGCCATTGAAACACTTAAGCAATTGATTTTATGCTGTGTATACAAATATTAAAACTTCACTTATCTTAGAAGAAATGATGATAATTCTTATAAATTCTTCAGGATCGCGATTTCATGTACACTTATACACATCTTCAGCTATCGCCTCCAAATATAGTATTAATAATTTATTGCATTTTTCTATAAAAGCTAAAATTACTAATAATCAAAAATCTGGTATTTATCAATTTAATTGTTTCGATTGTGATAAAGCTTATATTGAAAAGACAAAACGTAATTTAGAAACCAGAACGAAATGACATTTTCGTAACATTAATTATAAACAAACTAATAAATCGGCCGTAGCAGATCATTTTTGGTCATTTAACCATGATATAAATCCAGAAGTTAAATTATTAAAACAGTTAAAGGGCCCAACAGATTTAATGGTTTGGGAAAATATATTTATTTTAAATACAAATATCGCGTAAAGAATTTTGAAATACCGGTAGTCGATTCTGTTTTTAAAAATTGTTTTATTTTCAGATTTTGGTAATACTAACAAGAACCTATCAATGATTATTGTTTAGTAACGATGGCGACAGCTGAATATGTGTATAAGTTTACATGAAATCGCAATCCTTAAGAATTTATAAGAATTATCATCATTTCTTGTAAGACACGTAAAGTTTTAAGTTAAACATTATTATATTTGTATATATTTGTTTGCTTCACTGTTAACAGCTTCATACTTTACGTATTTACGCTATATTTAATTTTCATTATTCATTAAATAGGATCAGTGTTTGTTTTATAGCTACATTCGTTCATTGACATTTATTATTTACGGCATTAACCTTAAACTCAAACTGACTAAAATGCCATTTCTTTATTTGTAAACCTTTTTAGCATTACCTATTTCATATACGAGTCGAGAGGGCGTGTATTTGGAGAGACAAAACACCCTTTTCAAGTATGTGGCCTTTAACGTCTCTATATTTTCAAGGCTTTTCTTGTTTAGATGTACCCATATGTTTTCTAGCCCATATGTTGCAACGGGGTCAATTTTTAGTTCAAATAGTTGTAAGGCTGTTTGCAAGGATAGTTTGCTTATTGACTGTCGCTTATGTCGCTTCTAAACCTTTTTAGCATTACCCATTTCACCACAAGCTATGCAGTACCCAGAGATTCCACGAACCCGGCCCAGATTGTGTGTGTATAAGATGCGACGACCAGTGTGAGAGATATCATGTGTTGCACTGTAAGATGAGAACAGAGTCATTGGTGAAATTTTGTACAGACTAAGAATAATCTTGTTTGCACGTTGTGCGCGATTCAAATTATTATTATTATCCATTTCAACATTCTTGCGTAAATATTATACAATGTTTTCACCTAAAGTAAGGTAAAACATTATAATGTTGTACTTGAAGTAAAATCTCTATTGAAAGAACATCTGACTTTGAATACACTCGTAATTAACAGAAAACAAGTGGAAAAATTACTGTGGTCAGCTTACAGAAATTGAAGCACAATACGAGATACTATACCAAGATGTCATAAACCACCTCAGCAGGCAACTCAGAGTGCAATGAAAACAAACCTGGAACCAGACGCCACCAGAAAAATTGTACATGGTACGAAAAGGTAACACTAGTTGTTCACCGGTGTACTCTCTCAAAAGGAAAGTTCAAGTGATCAACTCAAGTCTTCGAATTGGTCACACTGGATTAACCCATTCACATATCCTCGCCAAAAGCAATCCACATTTTTTCTGTTGAATTTTTTTTATTTCAATTGCTCAGCACAGTTGGTGCTATACAAATTGTGGAGCTATATACATGATATAGATAATAACATTAAAGTATATAGGGATAGAGAATACTCATATTAAAGTCCTCAAGCAAACTGGTCTGATTAGTGTGAGTATAACTTAAATAACTTCTTCATTACAGAATAAATAAACATTATAGAAATAAAATGTCCTGTGACAAGCGTGCCTTCAGTCTTGGTGCAGCATCAAGGCGACGTCCCAGCTGGAAGAATAAAGCACCTGATACATAAGGATGGTGAGCAAAGAATCTGCTTGTCGTTGTAGAGTTGTACTCATTGCTGTACAATTCTCTGTGCAGCTGTGCATTCCGGATGTACCACGGGGCGTTCACAGACAATCGTAATATTCTGTTTTGAAACACCTGGAGTTGGTGAATATGAGTAGGTGAAGCACATCCCCATACAGGACTGGCATATAGAAGAAGTGGTCGTAGAATATTCTTGTATAGTAGCAGCGTACATTCGACTCGTAAAGAGGATTTGTGGTTGAGGATGGGATACAACTTGTGAAGCCGAGCATAGGCTTGATTTAGTTTGCTTTTGATATGCGTACTCCATGTCAGCTGACCATCAAGATGGACGCTAAGATATTTGACTGCACAATCAGAAGGTAACCAGGGGACCTCAGTGTTATAGAGTCTATATTTGCCGGAGCAGCAGGCCTGCGCAAGGTGAAAAGCTTAAGCAGGCATTTGTTTGGATTAAGTGCGATACTACAGCGAGATAACCAGTGCAGAAAAAGTCCAGGGAAGATTGTAGGGTTGCAACGGCAGTTTCAAGAAGTGCGAGGTAAAGATGACTGTATCGTCAGCAAACAGTGCGGTACTTATTGCAGGAAGTTCAAGCATGTCAGCAGTATATAGACTGTAAAGAAGAGGCGCAAGTACGCTACCCTGGGGCACGGCGGCTAAAATAGTACGAGGTGAGTGAGGGATGCGCTGAACCAAGACACACAGAAAATTGGTGTTCCTGAAGATAGCTAGTAATCAAGCTAAATAAGTAGAGCGGAAGACCTAGGGCATGTAGTTTATAAAGGAGGCCGTCGTGCCACACTCTATCAAATGCCTGAGTATGCTCTTTGCCACCTTACTGTGAAGTCTGCAACACGCAACTCACCGTTAAAGCTCTCTTCACAGAATGTAAACAATATGCTAAACAACGACGAATTCATGAGATCGCTGGAGACTTTTCTGCTATACTCAACAAACCATCAAATTGCAAGCAAGTACTGCTCTTTCTCAAAAATCCAAAACGTATGTGAAAATCTAGTGTTCATACTATTAACATGTAAATATATTATAATTTACAAGTGCAATTTTTATATTATTATATATATATATATATATATATATATATATATATATATATATATTTCATTGACACTGCTTTATATTGTAACTGTAACATAATATTGTATCTCTGTGTGTAACTTTAGTGTTTTATGTAATATTACTGCATTTCATATATTGAATGCATTATACATATACTGTATAGTTTATCACGTAGTCACGATATGACCTTGCTGTTAAAGCGACATTAAATTAAAAAGTTGAAAAATTATATTTTGTGACATAATTTACAGATTATATATGAAAATAAATATAACAAACATAGAAAATGCTATGATTTATCCAAAAATCTATATAATTTCTCTTTTATTTACTATCTAAGAATTGGTATTCACAATTGTGTTGCAAAAGTGATAAGTGCTACATAACGTTTTGGTTTACCAACCCTCTTTATGCAGAGAACAGAATCACAATCCCAATGATACACTAATGTTGCTACAGCATATGGCATTAATAAGAGGAAATTTAAATATGAGACAAAACCCGGCTGTAGCACTCTTTAATGTACATTGCATATGGTGTTATTTTTTTAGTCTGAAGTTTCAATGAAAATATCCGTTGCTTAATTAAATTCATATCTTTGCTCCTGCTTTTGACGTGTTTTCACACATTGCCGCAGGTACAAATACGTCATCAGCATTATTAGGGTAAAAGTGCTTTCCTTTTATTTATTTCTTGTTCTATGTTTTGCCTTCCGGGCTCAAAAGTCAACAAGATTAATTAGATATAGGAGTACCTCAAGCCGTTTTATAAACAAAAAATTAGAATAAAATTAATTTATTCATCTCGAATTATTACATTACTGTTTTAAAGTTAATGATTTGTTAAACCATAATACACAGGATTAAAACATGTTACAAAGCTTGGTGTTAGACAAATGATCATACTTTGTTTAGAAACACATTTTCAGAAAATGCTAGAGGCTTTGAAAAGGAAGAGGTATAAGTGTAAATAAGGTCGCTTGACATTCATTTGTTTTGCTCAAGTAGGAAAGAGAACTCATCAACTTGCAGGTTTTAACTTAGGCTGTGGTCTCTCCCTATACTTTCTTTTTTTTTCTACAACTACATTTGTTGGATTTAGTGGCTTCAAGATGCGTATAGGGTAAAACTTCGTTAATCCGAACCTCTTTAACCCGGATAACTTGGACCAATTTAAAACAAATTATATTGTTTAATGCAGTAAATGAAGACTTTTCTTACGACTATAAATTGCGGTTCTCAGTAACTACATTACTCGAATTCTCTTGCTAGCGGGCGAGTTGACTGAACTCGTCCCATCTGCTTGGAACAAGGTTGGAAGAGAAACTTGATAAAGCCATGGAAAAAGTTATGTGTGATTTGCCAGAAAACAAGATTAAAGAAAAAAAATAAGTGTGGAAAAAGATTTTATAGACATATCTAAAAATATAAATGGTTGTTCCGATGTTGATGAAGACGTTGATAATGACGGAGGTTATCAACCGATTACAAAGGAAGGAATCATTACGTCACGCCCGCCGCGGTAGCGTGGTGGCAGCCTGTCTGCCTCACGTTCAAGATGTCCCGAGTTCAAATCTCGGTCAGGTTGAGTTACCTGGATAAGGTTTTTACGGGGGTTTCCCTTATCCTGAAAGACGAATGTCGGGTAGCTCTAAGTTCTATGGACCCTGGACTCATTTGAACATCATTCCACCAATTCCATTCATCGTCCGATGTGACTTAAAGTTGGAGAGCGTCATGCAGTGTTATTAAAAATGAAAATGATGAGTTTTCGGATTCAGACGTGTTGCTGAACCAGCTGTGGTTATGATCCACGCTGAAGCTAATATATTGGCGAGCAAATAGCTCTACGTTGGGGCGACAGTTTGATACAACAATATTGGCGAGCGAAGAGTTCCACTTTGGCGGGACAGTTTGAAGCAATATAATGTTTAGCTCGGGGTAAAACAATGAGGTTTCTCACAGGGTATGTGTGGATATGTGTGAGAAGGATAGTTCTAATGACACTGGAATGCCCGTTTCAAACTGGTTTAATGACTGCTTCTTTTATCAGAACATCAAACTCGAAGTGGCCGACCAAGGGTTACCAATATAACACTGTTCAGAGAGACTGAAGATGGAATGCTTATTATTCGATAAACTTAATTCGTTCTTCACGTAAATATGAACCGACAAATATCTTCTCTCATCACTTCTGGTCTGCTCTTGACCAAGACAGAAGAAGTGGACTGCCCTAATCGGCTCCAATCCACGAACTGTCCTCCACAGCTGCGCGTGGGTGTATAGCTTTCACTTTCTTGAAGTTCATTATTCAACCAAAGATTCCCTTTGTGACTATTTTGTCATGCCATTATGAAGGATCCGAAGAATACCCCATTCAAAAAGTCAAGTGCTACCTTTTAGAACTCTGCTAAGGACACCGTTTCTTACGTTTCTTTTGTTAAAACAACTATTCACCCCCAACTGCTATTCGACTCAACTACACCTGCACGTGTTGTAACAAAGAACCAACATTCCTTTGAAATCCATCATGATTCTTTATACATTGCAATTCTTAATTTCGGTATCAACGCACAGACAGTAGCAAATACAAAAATATTGATGCGGTACTTCGAGGGTCAAGCCAAAATATTGCCATATGAACTTCTAATGTTAATGCGGATGCGAGATGGCGCTGCTCGTAAGCGATACACTAAACTGAGACAGCAGAAGCTTGCTGCCATTTTTATTACCGACTAGTTCGTAGCTATATTGCGTAAAGTACAAGTACATAGGCTGTTACAGTACATACAGTGTATGTAGTTTTAAGTGAAAGTGTATCCATAGTAATTTCTAAACTCCATTAAGAATAGTTGTACATCATTTTTTTATCATTTTTCCATAATTCTCTGGATAACTGGGATTTTCGTTAACTGAGATCGGCCATGATCCCAATTGATTGGATAATCGAGGTTCTAGTGTAATTGGTAATTTACAGACGAATTTGAGACTTCAGTAACAGCTTCCTCTACCTATTTCACATAAGTGGCAGATAAACAGATTGAAATTATAAATCTGAGTATAGCAAAAATTACACTTCAAGCCTTATTACTTAAAATTTTTGATATTGTACTTTGGCAAAGAATACCTTCCGCAGAGGGATGAAGTGTCAATCACCCCTATTCCAGCGCGTTTGTTGTTTGTTGACCAGGAAACTATGATGGGGAGGTCGAGGACAGGTGGTACTGACCAAGCTGGAGAAAACCAGTTGACCGCTGCCACTTTTCCAGAAGAATTGGCTTCGAGAACCTTCTGGTGCATTCCTCCGTGAACTGTTATAAAAGGGAGTGAAAAGACAGGCTGAGTCAGTCTTGCATATTCAAACCTGGGAAAGATCCGGTTCACCCTTTCAGCTACCGATCCATTAGCCTCCTTTCCACCCTCTCGAAAGTTCTCGAGAGGTTGATTCTCACCCGCTTTCCCCAATATTGGGAGACATTCAAGCCATTCCCGCCCACCAGTTTGGTTTTCGTGCTGGGCACTCGACAATCCAACAGCTGCTGCGTGTTGTGGAGACCGCTGCCCTGGGTTTCCAGGAAGGCACCTTCACTGCTGCGGTTTCTTTGGTTGTCGAGAAGGCCTTTTCTACGACATGGCACGCCGAGCTCCTTTACAAACTGATCCACTTGGGGCTCCTAACACAAATGGTGAACATACTACACAGCTTCTTGCGGCACCGCACATTCCAAGTCACAGTCGCGGGGAAAACATCTACACTCAGACCAGTGAGAGGCGGAGTCCCCGAAGGCTCTGTACTATCCCCCACCCTATTCAACGTCTTTATGGAACATTTCCCAAGAGAGCCACGAGTCGAAATGGCACAATACGCTGACAACGTGCTTCTGTTCTGCAAAGACAAACACATCCTCAGAGCCTTCAACCCCTTACAAAGCCATCTCCGTCTCACACAGCATTGGTGTAGGCGTTGGCGGATGTCCGTTAAAGCCTCGCCATACTTTTTACAAAGCGCCATACCCCCGCTGACTGCCCCAACTTCAGCTACCGAAGCCGAAGAATAGAGTGGACCAACTCTGTCCAGTACCTAGGTGTAAACTTAGACAGGGGTCTAACCTTTCGCCAACACATCAGGGACCGAGCGGCGAAGGTACAGGGAGCAATTGCTTCCCTGTATCCAATGCTGGGGTCAACCTTGATGCCAGTTGGCATGAAGTTATACCGCTTCCGAGCGCTGGTAATCCCGGTTATGCTTTACGCCTGCGAGATTTGGGGCATGGCCGCAGACAGCTGACTAGCATGACTCCAACGTGCACAGAATAGAGGACTTAGGTCTATATATTCTGTGGGACGTTATTTTCCTGCCAGGTTTCTTCACGAGGCCTCAAGTCTTCCATACGTGGAGGATGAAATTAGGCGCCGGGCATCAAAATTATACGCAAGTTTACCCAACCACAGAAGCGCCCTTGTCAGATCCTTGGGAGATTATGACCCCACTAGATGTCGTTCTAGACAACACCGGTTACCCCGCATGGCTTGCGGGCATCCGAGATAACCCAGGAGCTAATCCGGACAGCAGCTAAAGCTGAGCTCCACATAATCCTTCCAAGCTGCTTGGCATCAAAATTATTCCCCAAAGTAAAAACAAATAAAAACACCAGGGTGCAAGGTATTGTATCCTGTCCTTCAACCCCCGGGTACATTTTGTAACCTCATAAATAACACCAATCTAAAAACCCACATTTCACCCTATAACATCCCGAAATCTACCTTATCTGCGGTAAAACCCTTAAGGGGTGGGCGCGCAGCAAAAACCTTCTGGCTATATACAGCCAGCACCACATGGCATGGCCGAGTCAGTGGGCTAGTCAGATAGTGTAAAAAACTGTCAGTTGTCAGTTCTGATGCATCATTGGTAAGTAATCAGTTACCAACATTAATAACTTTTGAAATGTGGGATTACCTTATATATCTGATTATTTAAACATTCCGAGGGACTTGTTAGAATATCACAGGATGATCTACCCTAATTTCATATCATACTTTCATGTTTAACTCTCTTCATTTTTAAAAATAAGACCTGAAGCTTTCCTGGCGACGAATATTTTCAATATATTCTCGCTAAACAAGCCAGGTGAAAAGACGATTAGAAATCGACGTTTCGGGAGCGTACATCTCTCCCATCATCGGGATATTTTAGGATATGTTACGAGGCGTGTCCCTAAAATAAGCTCTCCAAGGTGCTAGAGCCGTAAGGAACGCTATTACGCGAGATCCAGCAACACTGGCGTGAAGCTTGGTTTAACCCCTTCTAATCCCCATCACAAAAACCCCATTACAACCATTAGTCTCGGCTGGGCAGCCGTTTGCGATGGAGCTTCCTATCACTTCCGCCGCCAAGTGCGAGTTGCGTGCAGTGATCCGTTTTTTGAGAGGCAAGGGCACTACCCCCACTGAAATTCATCGTTTATGCCAAGTGTATGGACGTCAAAACGTGCGTAAGTGGATCAGAGAGTTCAAAGACGGACGAACAGACGTCCCTGACGAACAGCGTTCTGGCCAACCTTCGGTTTCAGCTGAAACAATTGCAAAAGTGGAGCAAGAAATAATTAAAGATTGGCGTGTGACAGTTCGCGAGCGTGCGAACTTATCCCTGAAGTTAGTAAGACTATGATTGACAAGATCGTGACCGAACATTTGCATCATCGCAAGGTGTGTGTGAGATGGGTCCCCAAAATGCTCACCGAGGACCATAAACGGCAAGTGTTGAAGCGGACGACCGATTCCTGGAGCGCCATGTAGAACAGGGTGAGGAATTATTGGATTCTACTGTCACTGGCGATGAAACCTGGGTGTACTACACAACACCAGAAACTGAAGAACGTTCTCGTCAGTGGTGGCATTCGAATTCGCTGAAGCAGCGAAAGTTCAAACAGATATTTGCTGCCGGCAAGGTGATGGTCATTGTGTTGTGGGACAGAAAAGGTGTATTGTTGTGCGAGTTTATGCCTACCGGTACAACAATAAATGCCGCTAGCTACTGTGGGACTTTAAAAAATTTGCGACGTGCCATTCAAAATCGAAGGAGGGGAATGCTGAAGAATGCTGCACATGCATCGGCTGAAATCCTGGCCCAGTTCGGATGGAACGTCCTCACCCATCCCCCCTACAGTCCAGACTTAGCACCTAGTGATTATCATTTGTTTCCTGAGTTGAAGTCACACCTGGGTGGAACATATTTCCAGACCGACGATGATTTGAAAAACGAGATTCAGCGCTACCTGCGCAACTTGGCGTGAGAGTGCTATGACAAGGATATACAAAAACTGCCACAGCGCATACAAAAGTGCATCGATCATAATGGTGATTACGTTGAACTTACGCTGTATGTTCTGCCTTTCCATCAATGTAAAATTCATTGACAAAAACATTTTTTTATATTAAATAAAATTGGAGACCTTATTTTTCGGACACGCCTTGTTTAACTACCAATTGTATTACTGGATAGAACACACATATCAACAAAGACAAAACACTACCAATACTCGCATCACTGAATAAAATACTGTTTACAGTAAATTAAATGCCAGGTCAGCAAATGCGTGAGTATAGAAAATGAAGCAATTTATTATGGTTGAGCAAAGTTCCACGTTGACGCGACAATTTGAAGCAACCATGTTGAGCTCAGGGTAAAGCAATGAGGTTTCTCACAGGGTATGCGGGGATATGTGTGAGAAGGATAGCTTAATGACACTGGAATGCCCGTTTCAAACTGATTTATTTACTGCTTCTTTTTCTCAGAACATCGAACTTGAAGTTGCCGACCAAGGATTACCAATATATCACTGTTCAGAGAGACTGAAGGTGGAATGCTTATTACTCGACAAACTTAATTCGTTCTTCACGTACATATGAACCGAGAAATATATTCTCTCAACTCTTCTGGTCTGTCCTCAACGTAGACAGAAGAAGTGGACCGGCCGATAATCCAGCATCACGATTAAGCATGTTCCTCTCGGAAGAAATGGCCAAAGCCTCCCTAAGTCTCCGCTCCCTGTAACTGTTGCATTTTGCCGAGATGGTCATCTCCCGAAAGTTGGCTCTATGGTTGTTATCAAAGCAATGCTCTGCTAGTCAGTAGTGCTCTCTTTATTTTTGTTTTACAATAAACTTCATGCAGAAGTGTTTATTTTTTCCTTTTTGATAGCTGTTCAGTTAAACACCAACGATATATAATAACAATGGGCAACGAAAAAGCAATTTTTGAATGTTCCCAGCACATCATGAGGCAATTCCTACTAATTTTGGGTTGAGAAAAACAAATATGACAGTGAAAAATGTTTATGAGCTCTAGCTTCTATGATATACACAAGGTGGAAGTATTACATACTATTGGATTGAGAGAAAAGAATACATTTTAATTACATATATGCTAACAACAATGAAAGTGCATTTGACTTTTTTAACGGGTAAATACATGCGAAGAGTTCTAAATTCCTGGAAAAATACTTCGCAGATGGTCGTGTCTGAAGAGAATCATGTGGTGGCCTACTGACTTTGTCGTCTTTTAGCTTGCTTCTTGTGTTGGAGTTCCGCAGAATCCCTATACAACGACCAACAGTAATCCGCAAGCCTTACTTCATTCCAACGGTCCTGATATCTTTGTTCCATAACAGAAATGTCCTGATGGAATCTCTCCCCATGTTTATCACTAACAGCTCCACAACTTGGAGGGAAGATCTCTCGGTGGGAGTAGAGAAAATGGATCTTAAGGGACATGTTGCATCCAAGGTTACGGTATTTTTGCAGGAGCGCTGTCACCAAATCCTTGTAGTTGTCATCCGTTTTGTTGCCTAAAAACCCTTGAAGGCTTCCCAAGCTTCCTTTTCTTCCCCTCCAAAACTTGGCCAAATGCAGAATCCTTTACAAGTTCTCTTATTTGCGGTCCGACAAAAGTGCCTTCCTTAACTTTTGCATTACTTAATTTCAAAAATTTCTCTCTGATTGTTTTTTTTTTTTAATTTGACAGAATGTTCCCCCATATTTAAAATCTTCACTCTAAAAATTTAAATGTCACTTTTATTCAAAATAAGAGCTAATCTATCATTTTATGGAAATACAGATGGAAATACATGTAAATTCACTATTGTTAAGCCGGAAACATTTTCATTGTTGCCCCGTGTAATTAAGAGTAAAATGTAGTTTAGTGTTGGAAGCTCTTTTTTGTGTAAATCTACGTCAGTATTTCAGTTTTGAGTTTACACCTAAAATGAGGTCCTAAAATATATCTCATTTGCATTCTATGAAATAAAATGCGGTGATTTAGAGGAAACCTTGATTAGTCTTTTAGACAAGTATCACAGTGTTTAGGGAAGGTAAAAAGAGAAAAACCACTAAACCACAAGAACTACAAAAAAGTGTTACAATATGTAGATACTATTACATGGTTGCGAAAATCACTCATAGCTTTAATGTTTGAAACGAGTGGTATATGATAGTAAATCTCTTTTAATTCACATGTAGCTGTTAGCGAGAGAATGTAACTTTATACAACTAGCTAAACCAGATAAAATGATCGTTTCAAGCTTATAAAACAAAGTTGGAAGAAACTGCAATTGTACAGATGATTATTAAAACAACGGCCATAAAACTATAAATGTCAACATGGCATCATAAACCGAGATTAGGTATATCATAAACATTCGCCGTTTTATTGTTTTATGGATGTGCACCCAGCGTTAACCCTATTTCATTTATTGCTCCGGATTTGTCTGTGGCTATGTTGTGAATCGTATAAAAGTAATGGGCTTGATTCATTTTCTTTTTCCTCTATGAGATTATAAAATTTCGCTTCGCAATACATAGTTCCATTAAAGGGTAACTTATGTCTGGAGATAAAACATGATTGATAATGATTTGGTGACATGCCATTAAAATCTTCAGTTTATTAATTCGTGCTACAGCTCACGGAAGTGGACGCATATTTTATATGTGACGTGTTCACGGAAATTGTGATCATTAACATATTTTGGTTTCATTTCATTTCAGTATTTTGTACGGCTTGCTGTGAATAGCATAACTCAAAAGAAAAAAAAATAGTTGTAAACATATTTGTTGTTAAAGTTTCAACACCTTACAAAAATAATTCTTCTTCTTCTTTTTCTTCTTCACCCATGATTTGGGCATATCGCTCGTTCCGGCTTCATAGATTTCTCCAGGGTTCCCTGAGCCGTCCTCTGTCTGTTCTTCCTTTTGGGTTATACGAGCGCTGTTCAATTAAGAATGATCAAAACTTTGTTTTGACAACGTACCTTTACTCATCCTCATAATTTTGAGGGCCCTTCTCAAAATAGTCTCCCCTGAATGCGATGTACTTGTCCCAGCGTTTCTGCCAGTCTTCAAAGACATGCTGGAAACAATTTTTAGAGAGATCCTTCAAAATTGCCTCCGCAGCCTTCACCACTGCTTCTGATGATGGATAATGCCTCCCAAGAAGGCGTTTCTTCAAGTTACGGAATAGAAGTAACATGGGGCTGAATCCGGACTATAGGGAGGGCGAGGGATATACTTCACGTGATTTTTGCAAGATATTCAGCAACAACAATGGAAATGTGCAGCCGCGCATTATCGTGGTGCAGCATCCAGCCTGCTTCATGGAAATGTGGTCTTTTGCGCCTGATATGGACTTTCAATGTTAGTATTGTCCAGTTACTGATGTGTGTGCAGGTACACCACTCCATGAATATCAAAGAATGAGATGACCATAACTTTCCCAGCAGAAGCAACCTCTTTTGCTTTTTGGGGGGTTGGTGATGAAGGAGATTTCCACACTGAGCTTTGCTGTTTGTTCTCAGGATCAAAATGATGTAGCCAAGTTTCATCAGCTTGTAACGAATTTTAATGATGGCGATCACAGGTTACCACAGCTCCACGTTGTGCGCCAGTTTGAATCAGTAAGATTGGTGTACACAAGTCCACGTTGTAACGCCAATTTGATGCAAATATAATATAATGGCGAACACAGAAGTCGGCGAGCAATGAGGTTTCTCTCAGGGTATGCGTGGATGGGTGTGAGAAGGAAATTTTACAACACTGGAATGCCCGTCTCCAAATTATTTATTCACTGCTTCTTCTTTTCTAACCTCGAAATGGAAGCTGCCGACCGAGGGTTTCCAATCACGGTTTAGATTGACTGAATGCTAATTTTTTATTACTCGAATAATTTTGATGACCCGACAAATATTCAAGACAGAACAAGTTGGCCGCTCTAATAGGCTTGACGTCTCAGACTCCTCATATCGACTACACGCCGATAAATGTTTATAATGGCTTCCTAGCCGCGATATAGCCATATCGGCTACACACCGACGACTGCCCTAACCACAACTGCGCGTGTGTATTTATATAACTTTCACTCTCCAAATTCCTATTTCAAAAGAAAGTCCCTTTGTGGCTGTTTTGGTCGTCATTATAAATGATCCAAAGAATTCCCTATTCATATACGTCAAGTGACAATTCCTTTAGAAACCTTCTAAGGACACTGCTCCTTTCATTCATGGCATTGTTACAGACTTTCCACAACTGAACTGATCTTGCCCTTGGTCGTCACAAAGAACCAACATTCCTTTGACGTCTATCATTATTCTTTGCTCCTGGCAAACCATAATTTCGGTATCAAGCTGTGATTACGTTTGAAAGAAACTCCGGATCTTCCTCTAACATCAGCTTTAACTGCATGTTGCCTTCATTGCAGCAGTCGGCGATACTGAACATGTCTGAGCTTACCTGGTTCTCACAGGCGGGAACCAGGATTACCAACAATGAAACTACTACGGCGTGGTTGTTTCACATTAAGCTAACACTGTTATTGAACAACCTTCGTAGTTTAATACTGTACTTGGATATCTTCCATTGTCCATTCTTAATATATGTTCATGCCGGTGTTGCCTTCGTTCTGATATTTTGCCATGGATTGGTTCGATTTCTAATTCCTTTCTAATATCCTCATTTCTTATTTTGTCCAAAATTGTACAACCTTTAACAATTCTTAAAAATTTCATTTCTGTATTCTGTATTTTATTTAAATCCTTTTGTGTTGGCACCCAGGTTTCGCTTCCATATAGTAAAGTTGGAATAGCCATTACCTTAAACATTTTCATTTTTGTATCCTTTCTCACTCTGTTTTTAAAAGTTCTGTGGATTGTCCCACATATTGCTCGGAATTTGTTTACTTTTTCTGCTATATCTACATTGTTTCTAAAACTTATGTTACATTCTAAATATTTAAAACTCGATATTTGTTTTAAAATTTATTTACTAAATCAATTTTTGATCTTAAATTATAATTTCCTTTAAAATCCATAATTTTTGTTTTTTCTTTTGATATTTTACAATTATACTTTTGTACTATATTATTTAGAATATACATTGATTTTTGCAGTTGATTTTCATTCCGATGAACAAATATTTGGTCATCCGCAAACAGCAGGATATTAATATAAATGTTTCATTTTATTTTGATTCCTGGGTCTGCTAAAATCTTCCATTCATTTAGAATATCGTCCATATATATACTAAAAAGAGTAGGTGATAAGATACACCCTTGTCTTAGTCCAGTATTGGTAGAAATTTGATCTGTTAACCTATCCCCAGTATCAATTCTTATAGTTGTATTTGTGTATATGCCTTTTATTGCATTAATAATATGTGGTGGGTAACCCTTACTTTCTAATATTTACCACTGTTTTGATATATTTATTCTATCAAAAGCCTTTTCCAGGTCAGTGAAGGCGATATGTTTCCAAATTCTTTTCCCATCGTTGTTCATTTATTTGATTAAAGACAAATACGTTATCGGTACAGGATCAGCCTTTGCGGTATCCACTCTTCTCTTCTCCTATAAGGCATTCTGTAATAGTTTCCAGTCTATTATTTATTATTTTTGTATATATTTGGTAACTTGTGTTCATTAAACTTATCCCTCTATAATTCCCATAGTTCTTACAAAAATATTGCTGTTTCTCTAAACTGCCATTTACATGCACATTTTAAAACGTCAGCAATTTCCTCAAAAATACCTTAATTATTTTGATTAAATACCATATGTTTAAAATAATTTTTTAAATGAATTTAATTTTGTTAGGATATCCTCTGAGGTCTTCATTTTGGTTGACTTGAATAACTGATGAACCTTAAGAGAGGCAAACTCTTTACTACCAAAACAATGCAGCTCCTGATAAGGACGTAGTTTAGGTCTTATGCATTCTGGTTTGAATTATAAACGACAGTAAAACCTCGTTAACCCAGACAACTTTAAGACGAGAAGGCAGTGCTCTTTCCTTGAAATTTGGGTGCACATTCCTAAGAATTTATTATTAATATGTGCATGAAAATTTTCAGGCATGTTCTTGAAGCCTTTATCTTGAATAATACCTATTATTATTATTTGAAAATTTTGTGCTGATAAATTGCTATAATTTTTAGCTTCTTTTCAAATAAGACACTAAAGTATCAGATAATTTTATTTTTTAAAACAAGTATTATAAATCTCAGAGAAAAATCAATTATTATCATTCTTATAAGTCTATAGCTTTTTTTAAAGAAAAGTAACGGAATCTGAAAGAAATGTGAAACTGACAAAAAAAGCTTTGAAGTTTATATATTGATTACTGACTTCTCATGTGAGTCAGAACATTCCTGCTGCATAGTATGGGCCCTCTGTATTCTCACTTGTTCTTTTCAAGTTTCTCTTCATTTGTCTTGCCTTCTTGGCCAGTTCTTTAAACATAGCATCTAGTGCCTAGTTATTGTGTTAAAAACAGTTAGTTATTATTAACTGGGAAAATATTTGATTAAACTAACATGACCGTGACTTAAATATAGTGCGATCCATATAAACCTGAACCACTTCAATAGGCCATAACGTTAGAACCAATATAGTACACACGTGCAACTTTTGGAGAATATAAAACACAATTGGGAGATTACGCTACACTATTTAAATCTCAGAGAAAATGTTGGAAGTGTCCTCCACCAGCATCTATACATGTTTGTACTAGTCTCACCATATTCTCTGAAGTTTTACGAAGAGTATCCTCGCCAATGTTACTTATTTCGGTTCGAATGGATTCCTTGGGAACATCAATTGTCCGTGGTCTATTCTTGTACACTCTATTTTTAGATACCCCCACAATAAAATATACGGTGAGGATACGTCAGCGGATCTGGGAGGCCACAGGCTCTTGAGATTATTCGATTATTATCAAAGAAACTGTTTACAAGTTCCATGGTGTCATTAGATGCATGGTACGTTGCTCCATCTTGTTGGAAATAACCTTCTGTAAATTCGATATCTTCCAGCTGCTCCACAAATGTCTTGAAAATACCCATATAAACTTCAGTGTCTACGGTCGTATCAAAGAAAATGAGACCAACGATCCATAGATGCTGGTGGAGGACACTTTCAACATTTTCTCTGAGATGTAAATAGTGTAATGTAATTTATCAATTGTGCGTTACATTCTCCCAAAGTTTCATGTGAGTCCTATTATTGGCCTATTGAAGTGGTTCAGGTTTATATGGATCGCACTGTACCTACGACATGACAAGTCGCTATTGGGTTGTAGTCCTCCGATGTAGGCTCTGGTCCCGAGGTCAAGGGGTCCATTACGACAGATGACAATTTATCTTTTTTGGAATTAAAAAGGCTAATCATGACTTCCTTTGGGAGGAGAAGTAAAGCTGGTGGTCACATATCTTAGATTTACGGCACGTAAAAATCCCTGAGAGTTTTTAAAGAGCGAAATTAGTGTTTTTTTTCGCACCCAATATAGAATGCTGGGAACCACAGCTGTTATGGAGTGCCCATAAAATAGTATTTACTTAAATTTGTCAATGGGTTGAATAAAATTAACTTGGGATTTCTTTGTCAAGTACTGGGGAAAATGTGAAACAGTTGGGTCATTTAATGTAGCAGGATATTACTAAGCTACCTTAATTGTTTACAGCATCCAGACAGAAATATGGAGTTCAATTCAGCCTTGGCCTAAAAGATTCTTCTGTGAAAGAATATTAAAAAAAAACGATTTCCCAAGTCTATTCTTCCAATATGACCATATAAGTTAAAGTTCAAAGTGTTACAGAAATATTGATGAAATGAAAACAAAAATGAACAAGAAATAAATAACAATAAAGGGAAAACTGTCCAAACAGTATCAGTGACAGGTAAATTATTTTCTTAGGCTTCCTGTCCCAGTGTTATTAAAAGATGGCCGTTTTCTGCTTATGTATGCAGAAAGGAGCTCCAAATAAAGAGTATGATTAACGAAGGATATTATGCAAAAGCAGGTGTCCAATTTCTCAAGGATCTCAGGTTTAATTGATGAAAGCATACCACATAAAAATCTCCCGTCATTACACTGTACATCTTGTACAAGAACAAGGAGGTAGAAATCCCGCACCACGTAACTCTTCTTTCCTTTATTACCTTCCTCTCTGTCTTCTGCCATACTCTTCCCGTCTCTCTTTTTAATTTTCTTCGCCCCTTGCTATCTCAAGTTCAACCCTGTGGATCATTACTGCGCTAATAACAGTCTTGCTGGTATTTAAATTGCTCGTGCTTACAATATTTTAGTACCAGGCTTTAAAAACCATCTGTTTAAGTGCAATGGACTGAGGTTCTCAGAAAAAATAAACAGCGCCTCATTAAAATTTTATTTATGAACACAGATCAAGATAACTAACCAAATTTACATCAGATGTTCGAGTATGAATATTAAGAAATCTTGATTATTACATTTCTTCTCGTTGGCAGTTCAAAATAGAACACGAAAGATCTTGGAAGGCCAAGAAAGGTTCCAGCAGCTTTAACAGCGCAACTAGTACAGCCTCAACAATACAAAGAACTAATTTTAGTAATGATAATGATAATGATGGTGATTAAGTAAGTTATAATAATAAGCAAGTTCCTTGCTTAATTATATCTTCGGTTTTCTTTCTGTATCTTCTGGATTAGCCTTATTTTTGCACTTTGAGTTTTATGTTTATCCTTGTTACCCTCTAAAATACATCTTTCACCACTATATTATTATTATTATTATTATTATTATTATTATTATTATTATTATTATTATTATTATTATTAT